>OZ007563.1:8689295-9289295 GCA_963931875.1 Pollenia griseotomentosa | reverse complement strand
GCGCTGATTGCCAGCTCCATCATATGCTACTAGAGATACCGTAGGTTCACAACAAGAGGCCACATATGTAGCCTTTATAGGTTCAGTTGTCCCAACAGTGTAAGATTTTGTGTAAATTAAACCGGATGAAGGAGAAGCTTGTAAACGCATTATACCAGTTTGCCAATCTTGAGCAGTAATATACATATTCCAGAAACGCTCTGAACAGGAATCCAGTTCAGTAGAAACGTACTCACAACGACTACCAAATGACCAAGAAATGGATGGTGAAGTATTATCCTAAAAGGAAAATAATGTAGAATAGTTCAATTTTTCATAAATAAATAAAAGAACTCATACCTGAGTGTCTATGGTTGTTATAACCTTAAGATTAACTGTTAGGGACGTTGTAGTACCGGCTGCTGTAGCTGAAAATGTTATATGATCTACAGTGTTTCCCTGTGTATTTTGTGGCACTAAAACTGTAACAGTAACTGTGTTCATTTGTCCGCCTCGTATAAACAAACTTGTCAAATTATTATTAATAAAATCGCCTATAATGGGGTTTTTTTTAATCTAATTACCTTTGAGGAGTTAATCTCATTAAATAACGCCTTTCATCCACAACTTGTATTGTATAGTAGGTTGCTTCGTAACCCGTGTTTGTGATTTCAAAATACAATTGACCCAACATTCCGGGCGCTATAATTATTTGTGATTGGGTGCCCATTTCAATTTTTGTATTTGATCTCTGTAAAAAATTAGTATTTCTTTGTTGGGGCTGTGCTGCTGTTGCCGCCAAAGAAGATTTATTCGCTTCAGTATCCAATGTGTTTTCATGAATTTCTTTTGTTGAAAATGTCTCAACTTCACTTTTCGGTAAATATTTTATTTCATTGTTTGGAAATTGTATTTTACTATGCCTGGGAATAATTGCATCACTAGCATCAATTGTTATGCTCTGTTGCAATTTACCGTTGTGTACACGAGCCGGATAAGACGTATGCCCTTCAAAGAAATACGTTTCAAAGTGTTTAATCATATCGTCTGTAAAGTATGAAAAAAAGTAAATCGAAATTTTAAATGTGTATTACTTTAAGAAAAAAATTAAAAACAAAGAAAAATTGTAAAATTATATGTACGATGTATGTATAGGCTGGCCAGATATGAAATCCATAAAAACAGTACATCGAGAAAAAAAAACGGCAGTACATTAATGTAAAAAGAAGTATGTACATTTTTTTTATTTTATTAACTTAAAATTCAGTACATAAAAAAAGTAATTAATGTAACTATAAACACAAAATATAAAATTAAATGCATATCAAATAATAAAGAACACAAAATAAG
The DNA here is from genome assembly GCA_963931875.1 of Pollenia griseotomentosa. Lineage (NCBI taxonomy): Eukaryota > Metazoa > Arthropoda > Insecta > Diptera > Polleniidae > Pollenia > Pollenia griseotomentosa. Next base: position 9,287,966 of record OZ007563.1, on the reverse strand, counting down.
AGATCTTTAATTTAAGTATTTAATATATTTACTTATGCCGTGATATCCTTAAATTTAATTGGATGTTTCAAATTAAATGTTTAAAACAAAAAAGGTGTGTTCATTTTCATTTGTAAAAAAATAAATTAATTTTCAGTTCAATATCACATGTTAGTTAAACAATTTAATTGTTCTAATTTAATTATTGTAAATTTTAAAAATTACAAATATTTATCACTTTTTTTTTGTACTTCGTTAACAATGCCATTTTTTCCGTTACCTGTTTTTAAAAAATTAAAAAACTCAAAGTGTAAATAATATTAGTTTTTATTATTAATTCACTCTCTAAGTTTTCCAAAAAGAAAACATTGAACTAAAATTTTTTTTCAGTTGTTTGAATGAGGAAGTGCAAATACATACGAATATATGGGCATTTCCGCCAAATGGTCCACCGTGACCGAAAATTTAAAAGTTATTAAAATCTGATTATTTTACGAAATTGTTATGAAGAAATATTTAGATTTTACTAATTTTATAAATATAACCATAAATTTGTTCACTTAGATAAACAATCAGACTGCAAAGTTGTGCAAACGTACTTTCTTATTTGTGAGTATGTTTTATTGTATATTTTCTTTAATATTATCTTCCTTAAAAGAGGTGATATTTGATGAAAATTATTCCAAAAAAAATTTCTTACATGGTCTGTAATCTAAGGAAGAGTTCAAAGAGAAATATGTTATTCGAATTAACGGTAAATTTTTATTTTGTATTAATCATTATTCAGTTAAATTATTGTGGAAAAAATTTCACGTTCGAATTGTCACGTATCGAACCAGATTTTAGCTTAAACAAAAAATAGTACAGACGATTTTGGAACCAAACCAAAGACATTTTAATGTTACATTGCTATGTAAAATTCTGAAAGTAGTTTGACTAAAAAATTGTGCCAGGTTTCGCTGAACTACAACTTTTTATACATGGCCACAAAAACTACTTCTATTTTTTTCACGTTCGAACCGCTACTTCTTTTGCCATTATCTTTGACCTAGAATCGCGCCCCCCATAAACTTTAGCATTGATAATAGTGCTTTCTTAGTGCTATAATTTAAGGGTTAAAAGAACGTAAAAATATTTGTTGTTTAAAATGTTGTTGCATTTTTGATGCGTACGACTGTCACGTTCAACACTTTGGAATTACCCATATTCGAAATTGGGAAAAGACCAACTTTACAGAAATTCTTTTCATTTATTTTCTACAGGTTTTTCTTTTCAAATTTTTTTCATCATAAAGCATATTGAAGGCAATTTATTTATAGAAAATAATTGAATAACTTCTACAAAATCATGGACTAAAATCTTTAAATTAAGGTTAAAAATGGAAAGTTTTTTAAATTGTTTATGGTTTAGGCTGAAACGTTGTTGTACAGTGGCCGACAAAAGTCTACATACGACCCTCATTTCTTCCACCTGACGAGACCAAAAGCATTATGAAGAAAAGTAATGATGCAGGTTTGTTTGAAATCTGGTTTTATTAATAGAAAACGAAAAAAAACAACTTACTTCAATATACACTTTAAAAAATATTTACAAAAAACAAAAAAATAGCATTGACAAAAGTCTACATACGGCTTGTAAGCTAACATAAAAAACTTCATTGAAACATTAAATAATATTTTTATTATTAAATTTAGTATTTGGTTGGGCCACCATTGGCATCTTTAACAGCCTGTAAGCGTCTGGGCATTGAATTAACTAAATGTTCCAATTCAATCGGCGTAATTCTTAGCCATTTTTCTTTCAGCATCTTTTTCAACATTGGCACGCTAGTAATATGATGCTTTCTGATTTTACATTCCAAAATCTCTCAAACGTGTTCAATGACATTTAAGTCCGGGCTTTGAGGTGGTGTGTGCAAATGTCGGGGGGCATAGTAAAGCAGCCATTCTTTTACAACTTGAGCGTTGTGTTTCGGGTCGTTATCTTGTTGGAAAATCCAACTCTCACCAAGATCTAATTTATTGACCGATGCTCCCAGATTTTGTTCTAAAATAGACTTATATTGAAACGGATCCATATAACCTTCGACAAATACAAGATTTCCTACACCAGATGCAGCGACAGCACCCCAAACCATCACGTTGCCACCCCCATGCTTAACAGTAGGTACTAAGTGCGTCGGATTCATCGCTGTATTAGCTTTTCTCCAAACTTTCGCTTTTCCATCACTTCCAAAAATATTGTATTTTGACTCATCTCTAAGCAAAACTCGTTTCCAGAATTCAAATCCTTTGTCAAATTAATTTTGCAGAATTCCAAGCGAAGTTTTCGGTTTTATTCGCTTATAAGGGGTTTTTTGCGCGGATTTCTGCTGTGGAAACCAGTATTATTTGGGGTTCTTTGAATTGTTCGTGGATGCAGAACCGTATTTGATCTTATTGTTAGCTCTTGGGCCAGCGTTGTGGCATTCACTTTTAGATTTTTTTCCACTTATTTTATTATAAAGCTGACATCTCTGCGACTAAGCTTTTTAGGGCGACCACTACGCGGTTTATTATATATTATATTTTCAATAGAACCAGTGTTTTTAAAATTATTTAATACAGTTTCAACTGTTGCTTTACTTAAATTCAACAGTTTTGATATTTCCCCGAAAGATTTTTTCTCGTTTCTATATTGGAAACTGTCCAGAATACAACCGAATGCAATTGATTTGAAATGTAAAACATGCAGAAAAGTAAATTTAAAAAAATAACGGTAATTAGCCGTTATCATCCAGCAGCAAGCAAAACACAAAGCATGACATGTTGGCCGTATGTAGACTTTTGTCAATGCTATTTTTTCGTTTTTTGTAAATATTTTTTAAAGTGTATATTAAAGTATGTTATTTTTTTCGTTTTCTATTAATAAAACCAGATTTCAAAAAAAACTGCATCATTACTTTTTTTCATAATGCTTTTGGTCTCGTCAGGTGGAAGAAATGAGGGTCGTATGTAGACTTTTGTCGGCCACTGTATATAAAGTTTCGTTTTCAATAGAAACTTATCTACAGGATTATTAAAAAGGAAACTATCCTGTTCATAACCGCAGCTGTTGCAAATTTGTACGTTCGGCTATGAAACCATACAATTTTTGATTCTGTTGTTATTTAAATTTTTGAAAATTTGCTTTATTATCTGGAAAAAGACAAATAATTATCCTCTAACTTTTTTAAAAGGCATTATATAGTAAGGGTATTCGTGTCACAAGTTGCACCCTTGCAAAAAAGCAAAAGTGCAAAAACATAACAACAACCACAAAGACAATTATTTACGCACAACTAATTGTCTGTCTTTTGCTTTTTCGCAAGGTGCAAATTGTGACGTGAATACCCCTAGTATTTCCTATGTTGTGTAGAAAAAAATTGTCTTAAAACCGACGAACAACAGCTTTGGGACAACAGTTTAATGTTAATGCAGAAAGCAGTACAAATAGTAAAAAAAGTACGCGTACTGCTGAAAACACTACGTCAGGCAAGCCTAACGATGTGCAATACTTTTGATACTTTTGAAGTCACCTTCTAACACATAGACTAAAACCACAGGGAATATTCGTTTGACTGTTTTTTTTTGTTTTGTAAAATCGATTAATCGCAACTTAAAATCGATAATAAAATCGCAAAAAAAATTTTGATTTGAGAATTTTTAATAAAAACACTTTCTTAGTTCATGGAATGACTGCAAAATCTCCCAGGGGCGAATTTTTCGATTACAGAAGCGATGAAGTGATAGACACGAGTAAGATAGTAATGCACACCATCTCAATTACAACCAAGTACACTTTTTCAAATGCATTGCCGCATTTATCGAGTGAACGCCTGCCACTTGCACACAAAGTAAGCGGGATAGTGTTGTGTTCACTCAATAAAAATAAACTCAGTACTTCTTCACATACATTGTAAGTAGGCAGTAGACAGTCTATACACACTCTCGCTTACTTCGTGGGCAAGTGGAAGGCGTCTAGCACACTACTTCGCACACATTGTAAGCGGACAGTGGGCAGTCTATACACAATCTCGCTTACTTCGTGGGCAAGTGGAAGGCGTCTAGCACACTACTTCGCACACATTGTAAGCGGACAGTGGGCAGCCTATACACATTGTCGCTTATTTCGTGGGCAAGTAGCAGGCGTCTTGCACACTACTTCCCACACATTGTAATCAGGTAGCCTTTTTGGGTTTTTGCGTTATTTCAGAATTATTGATTTTGTAACTTTTTTCAAGAAAATCAAACCAGACTTTCGTTATTAAATTAAAAAATATATATTTAACTCGCGATATATTTTACGATTGCTCCTTATTACACAAAAGGCCGCAAACTTTTTAATCGCAATTAAAAAAAAAACTATTTTATTAAGTAGTAAATGAAAAATAACGGGACAAAATAAAAACCTGCATATTTTCATACATACAGAATATATCAGCACATTTTAAAAGATGAACGAAATTCATTTTTGTAAATTCCATACACTGCCCTCAAACACTTTGTAAGCTAGAATTCATTGAACACAAAGTGTAACAAACTTCATTGAAGAGATGTGTTGTGGTATGCAAAGTTCGCCGCTGGGCTATTTCTTTCCTATGAATTAAGCTTAAAAAAACAAAATTTGACAGTGCACTGATATTGCAAGGATGCATTAATTTTCCATAGCAATTTCGACTGTGTTGGGATTAATTGCTTTCTGATTTTTGACTTATCCAGTTTAGGTTTGTTTGATTCACCGGCTACATATTTAGGAAACTGCAACTGTATCTTACTTCAAACTTGTCAAATATATACGCGTGCATACTCAAAAAACAATTTTGGTATTGTTAATTTAATTTTAAAAGATTTTGTTATTCGTGCCCAATTCCCAGTTTTTATATTTGATAAAAACACTTGAAATTTATTGTTGATGGGATAAGCTATTCCCATGCGCATTTCACTGGTTGCTTAGGCCAGATCATCAGGAAACTTCATCCATAAAGATTTTAGAAAAACTAAAGATATTAAACCAAATAAAACTGTTAAGCGTATAAGACTTATAGCAACAGTTCTACTTGTAATAATATCAAAGCTTAAACAAAACACATCAACAATAAACAGTGGGTTTATCTCATCTTACATTCCCCACTACAATTAGTTGAAATTCTCTCAACATTAATTGTAGTTGTAAGTAGGTTAAGAAAAACAAAATAAAAACAACAACAACTTACAAAAGATGTTGTCAATTAAGTGTTTTTTAGGCCGTGCACTTGCCCGTTTATTATCAAAAAGTAATTTCAATTTTTGGGAATACAAAATTTTAATTTTAAAAGATTTTGTTATTCGTGCCCAATTCCCAGTTTTTATTATTGATAAAAACACTTGAAATTTATTGTTGATGGGATAAGCTATTCCCATTTCATAAATATTAACCCCCTTATGCAAAAAAAGTTAAAGTTCACATTAGTTAACCAACACATTAAACCCAGTAAAAGTGTATGGGCTTAATAAATTCGTTAACTGATGTTAACTTTATTTTTTTTTTGCATAAGACAGTAACATTTTAAATTTTCAAAATTTCGATTACAACAAAAAATCGATTATGAAAACCTTATAATCGATTTTAATCTAAAATCGCAGACGTATACTCGGTTGCGAAAAATCGATTATGTATTTTTAACACAAAAAATATATTTCATTTGACATAAAATCGATTCACTATTCTCTAAACGCGGCCATTTCCCAATCGATTTTCAAAAATTTTTAATTCTTGAAATTAAAAACCTTTAGAATTTCTGTTTAAAAACGTATAATTATTTAAATTTGCAACTTCAATATTACCGTTATTTCAGGGTTAAAACAACTGAGCTGGTTTGACAGCGAATGTTTATATTAAATGAATCAGAAGTAAAAGCAACAGTTCTTTTTTGGCCAATGACAAATCAAAAAGTGGAAGAAATGGCAGTTTTTCTACTTTAACTGAAGTTTTTTAAACGCTGCGTAATTTAATTAAAAAGTCTAAAAAAAGTGTGCTCTAAATAAAACTGGGGGCTACTCTCTATGCGAAATAAAATGGTAGCAAATCTAGTGATTGGACTCTTTAATGCGTGTGCGCATTTGCCGATCGCATCATTTTATTTTCTTTCTTTACGCAAACCACGCTCTGACAATCGCACAATTTAAAATCGCAAAACGCCAGATTTATTTTATGGTTTTTGGAACCTGTTGTTTGTTTGCGATTTGCCATAGTTTTTTAAAAATATTCTAGTTCCCTTGGAAATACTTTAGCAATCTGAAGTCGCCAAACTTTTTGCGATTGCGATTTACAGCACACCTAGTATGCGATTTCAAGTCAGAATCAGAAATGTAAAGCGTTTTGCGATTGTCATAACATGCCCGTTAATTAATTTTCTAATTTAAATTTTTTTTTTACATATTTTGACATTTCACCACTGTCAATCTGCGCCATTATTGCCAGAATTTTTTAGTTTATAAAAATTTTTTTGAAAGTGATAGAGAATACCAAGTTGGTATTTAGCTTTTGCATCGCAATAAAGAGTAGCCTCCAAAATTGTTATACAAGAAGACCTGAATATGCTTCATAGCATTGTTAATAAGCCATGAAATTTTTCTAAAACTAAAAACTCAAAATTACTATAGATTGCTAGCAGTGGCGGAAAGGGTAGAACTGCAAAGAATTCGGACATGTAAATACGACCCAAGTTCAATCCTACGCTCAGTCAAGAATAAAAATTATCAAACAATTTTAATTTATTTCATTAAAATAATTTATTGAAAATTTAACTTAAAAATAAATATCAAAAATTTCAATTAAATAAAATTTATTTAAATGATTGCAAGTTGCAACATGTTAGAATTCCCTAGTAAATTTACTATAATAAGCAATAATTTAAGGAAGGAAATAATGTCGTAAATCAAAGTGTTATTGTTTTGACCTGAATAGAAAGTTGAATAACGTACATTAAATATTCACGTTTAATTTTTTAAGACAAAACATTTTTCTCAAGGGTGAATAAAGTTATCTCTCATTTGTTAATTCAATGACATTAATATATATACATATATGTATTCTTATCACTTCATAATTACACTGTGTGACAAAAAAAATTTGTTTTATAACATTGGTAAAAGTAGCTATCAGACATGTTCTGGAAATCGAATTCTAGTGAAATTGAAATCGAACAAATTGTTAAAACTTTCCTGTGTTTAAAGTTCACAAAAACATTTGCTGCCTCATACTTTTTGGACCACTTATCTTTACCAGTACTACTCTTGAAATCAGAAAGAGCTACGTTCATTTTTAAAAGAATTGGGTAAAAATTCTTCCCTCGTTTTCAATTTCACTCGATTCTATTTTCAGACCTACTAAGCACAATTATAAACATCAATTGTTTGTATCACGTACCGTTTTAAAGTTATGAACAATTTAAGATCTGTAAATGAAGAAAGACACTGTAGTTGTTTAAAATGGAATAGAATGATATTTATTATTATTTTAACGACCAATTTCACCAAGTTTAGTTATAATTAACTATCAGTTATAGCTGCCAAAAACATATTGATAACAAGAAGTTAAAGTAATAGTTAGTTTTAACTGAACTTGGTAAAATTAACTGTAATTCTAATATATTTTTAATTAAATTAGGAAATTTTAAAATATGTTTGTATGTATATTTAAATAAGTTAAAATAAGTCACATGTTAGGAAAGAATATAACAATAAGTTAGCTTTTCCTTTTGTAAGCTGTACAATCCTCTTGAATAATAAACCAACAGTAATCTTCTAATATTTTGGTATTCCATCCTCCTTGGAAGCGCTCTTCTATCCGTTTCATATCCTGGTGAAAGCCTTCACCTTGCTCTTCATTAACCATTCCAAGATTAGTTGGATAAAAGTCAAAATGGGAATGTGGAAAATGTATTTTTAGGGACATTCTACACCCTAATGTTTTATATTTTTGCAACAAGCTTTTAACTAAATATTCGGTGTTATTAGCTTTATGATTGCCTAAAAATCCGCGTATTCCATTATTTAGAGATAATCAAGCCGTTAGCACTTCTTTGGCAAGATTTTTATCGAATTCATTGTTATTCATAAGTAACTAGCGGGCCCGTTGCCTGCTTCGCACGGCAAAACAAAATAAGAAAAGAAACACACTTGTTTTTAATAAAGTTGGGTTTCCTGCGGCAAAAACACACTCACTTCACATACGCACCGCACACACATACGTTATCGGACTTCAACCAAACTTCATATAAAGCATATATGGGCCACTGCCTACGTAGTGTATAAGTTTGGTTTAAATCGCACGACGCGTTTATGAGTAGTTCGGCGACGTACATATACGGACTTATTTTTATATATATAGATATATTATTTGTTGGCCGACAAAAAAATCTTCTTTTTATTTAGCGTCACTTAATTTAGGAAAAACACTTTTCAAATAAAAAAATCCCTTACCATTCTTGTTTATAGCTTTAACAACATTTTTTATGAAGCCTATTTTTGTGTGTAAGGGCGAAAGAATGACATTTTCTTGTTGAATTAGAGGTTCATATTAGATATTTGATTCACCACAAACAAAATTTGTTCGTTTTGGCCAATCCTTTAACTTTGTAAGGGTTTTTAGTATCTCTACTGTCCCACAAATAAAGAAAACCAACGAAACTTTGTGAATCCTCCCTGAAGTCCACGCAATATTGGAAAAACTTCTAAATCAGCGCAAACTTTCCAGTTGTATTTTTTGTGCTTGATTCAGTATGCAATAGATTACCGCAATGAAGCAATAAAGCTTTTAAACTTGTTTTCGAACCATCAATAAAAAGCTACCATTGCTCTTTGTTAAAAGGTATTCCTAGTTCATCCATTAAGTCATTGATATTGTTTCAAAAGCAAAGTAACTCTGGGTTTCAAAAAAATTTGGATAGGTGTCTGTTTCTGTGTAAATAAGCTTTTCTTATATGCAAATCCAAAACTCGAATTAAATCGTGCATTGGTGTATATTTATGTGTATCTTTGTATATTTATGTGTAGCTTTGTTTGAAGAAAATCAACCGATTAGAAGCTATATCTTTTTTTTTTTCTAGCTATATCCTATTGAATATGTGTGTCTGTGGCACCGTTGCTTTCAAACGCCTATATCTATTTTAATTTAGTTTTTGTTGTTTGAAAGGTGGCTTTATCTAAAATTTTCTTGTAACTTATCGCTCACTTTAGGTTAAAGTAAAGTTGTGAAAATGAAACACTTTTTATACGGCCGACAAAATCCTATCTTTAGCTATCGGTAAGTTTTGAAAACGGTCTTAAATGTACATAAAAACATTCTTTTATTTTTCTGTTTTCTTTATACTACTAGTATTTGTTCAGTGTTCAAAATTCAACCATAATTTTTTTTTGCAAATATGAAGAAAACATACAAACATATAAGTATAAATTAATAAACATGTTGCAATAATTTGTTTTTTTTTTCGTCTTAGTAAATTGATTTGGCGAGGAAGCAACCTTTGGTCCAAAAGTTATATTCCACTCAAGTCCGTGAATGTTTAATTTAATTTTGTAAGTTCAATAATAAAAAAAATCAGAAAGTACCAATTGAAAAACAATAAAGTACCAAGGTCTCCTCTTATAGTTTCTCAATCACTCTGGAATTGGGATGCTTAATATTATGTTTCTTGGTTCAGTATTAAAAAAAGTTTCAAAAAGTACCAGTTGAAGGACCAAAAAGTACCAAAAAAATCCCCCTTACAGATTCTCATTCACTCAGGATCATGCATGTTTAAATATTATGTTTCTTGATCCAATGTAATGAAAATTCAAAAAGTACCTGCTGAAGAACAAAAAGGTACCAACATTTTTTATCTAATAGGTTTTCATTCACTCAGGACCCTTTTCCTATTATTTTATGTTTCTAAGTTCACTATGTATTACGGAAAATTCAAAAATTACCACTTATCGGAGAAGTAAAACAAAGAAATTTATTTTCCCGTATTTCCCCTTACTCCCCATTGAAGTATCAAAAATTTTAAAATTGTAGTGGGAGCCCATAATTTAGTATGTCAATGAATTAAGAAAAATATTTTGTAAAAAAATTACCAAAAATAGGTACGATTTTCAACGTCCGAATTTCGAAAAAGTAACAAATTTATATTTGTATTTTTTAGATCAGTTACGAATTTTATATAAACTTTATTTCTATGTTTATTGGTTTAAAAGATAGATAGTGTGCCAAAGAAGTTCTGAAATACAGGTAAGACCCGTTTACTCCGCAAAAGGGCAGAATTTCAAAAAAGTACCAGGCACCTGTCTGTTTATTTTTCTAATAAACAACGATTAGTATTAGTTTTTTTTGTATCTCTTTTAGTTTTGGAGATAAGAGTTTACCGAATCTACCCGTTTTTAGTCCCTCAGATTTTAATAATTTTTTTTTAATTGTGAATTTCTGTAAGTATGTAAATAGATACCTTTCAAATGGTGTAGTTTTTGTTCAAATCGGTTGGTTAGTCAAGAAAGGAATGTGTTCTGAACTGTTTTGCTTTTTTTTAAATATAATATATGTTTTTCGGCGCTATATGTTTTTCGCATTTTCCCAAAATTCGAAAAAGGTGTAACGAACGAGTTTTGCATCTCACCTACTCATATGTATGTAGATGATTTTTTCTTACAACACATTTTTATTATATTTAAATTTTTTCATCCGATAAAAAAAGTTTAAAATAATTTTAAAATTTTGTGATAAATTTCATAAACGATATTTGTTTCATTTTTTTCAATAGAAAAGAAAAAAAAATAATTTGTTTTAAACAAAAAAATCCAGATGGATCAAGGTATATTTACACAAGGTAGACTCATTTGGGAGTGTAGACATGCTGCTCTATAAAAGTAACCGAGTTGTCAAAATTGTCTTCATATAAAACAAAAACAATTTAACGCACACATGTACAAATTATGGCTCATATACACGAAATTTGACGTTTGGGTTCCAACTAGGGGTAAACAGCTGACATACATATGGGTCAACGAGTTTACCTTGTGTAAATATACCTTGAGATGGATGAATAAAATTTTTTTATCACAAGTGTTTTCATTTTTATATGAAAAACAAATCGTGTTCAGTAGGCCTAAATAAACAAAATATAACAATTTTTATCAATCTTATAAAACAATTTTTTTTTGTCACACAGTGTTATTATTGTATTGTATTATAATGTTTAAAAAAAAATGAGGGATGCTTATACAAAAACATCTCAGTTCTACTACATATTTTGAATAGTAAACAATAAACAAATTGAAAATTAAATAAATAAATAAAAACTTACCTAGAAATGTATCAGCCTTACGTTCTCCTCTTATGAAAACGCTATATTCGGTAGTTAAATCTTCTGGTATAACTTTTAATTTGTAAACGGTGGCCTTGCGCAATTTTGTTAGTGGAACATAAGCATCTAAACGTTTGTCTTCGTTATCGAATGTTGTTAATGTGGGTGTTTTAAATTTTACCAATTTTTTTAAATTTATTTCTAAAATCAAAAATTAGAAAAAGAATTTAAAATAACGATTATAAAACTTGTTTCGGCAGCGCGAATGTGATTGTAAATGTTAACGGATTATTGTGAATTCATTTTTAACCCCTTGGACTTTTAATATCATTGTGATTGAGTTATTGTGTTTATCTTTTTAACAACAATAACAAAAACACAAACATTAGACATCAACTAATGCCAAATTATTAGCAGAAATAAAACGTCAAATATGTACAAGAAATAATAATAAAAACGGCAAGATTCCCATTTGTTGTTGTTTTTCTCTCGGAAAAAGCAAAGTTTGTACTAAAAAAAGAAAAATAAAAGTGACGGTGTAATGTGAAAATAACAAAAAAAAAAAAAAAATACAATTATTTAACAACGTATTGTTAAAAAAATTACTTTTTCGTTTCTTTAAGAATCAGACAATTATAAATTTAAAAACATTTAATTACCTTTGATTAAATATTATTTTTGCAATACAAATAAATGTTAAATCGATTTCAACGTGTGTGATTTAGAAAAAATACTTGTTAAACTTACTGTGTATATGTAAAAGAATTGCCCAATTTCTTTTTTTTTATTAAATAAGGTAAATATGTATTAAATTAAGTTATAAAACATTAAAATTTAAACCATTAATATATTAAAATGTGGTAATAATCTTTTTTCAAAGGATGTCTTGTACATATTTTTTCTATTTGTTTTGGTAATACTAAAAGTATGAGTAACATTAATTCAAGATTAAGGTTGTCGTCTATGGTTGCCAAGTTAAATTAGGGAAAAATTTAAATGCGTAAGGTCGGTATTTTTTATTTTTGTTTCTTGTTGATTTTTTATATTGTCGTCAGCTCGGTGTTTTTTACAAATTTAAAAATCTATTTCTAATTTGTGATTTTAAGAAAAACCTATTAGTTTTATTATGCCTACTAAAAGGCATTTTTGGTGTATGTGTTTATGTTTACCCTAAAATCAAAATTTCCATGATACCAAATGTAAAATTTGAAAAGAACAAACGAAAAAACAGGGCGATATGGCTGGCGGTAATATTTTGTGCAAGTAAAAAACTTATAGTATGAAATGTGTTGAAAAAAAACAGTAAATTCGACCATTTATACAGCTGTTTTCACGGAAAAGTTGGGATAAATTTTCAAAAATATGCATATTAAAGAAAGGTGTGTCACAAATGTTAGTTATGCGAGAGCAAATAATATTTGTTTTTACTGTTTTAATGGTTGTACTTTTGGAATTTTTTATAAAAAAGGTGCCACGGAATAAGTCTCGAAAAAATAATTAAAATAAGTCCCAAAAAAGGTACAGATAGCAACAACAACCTTTTCTGGGGACTTCTTTCTTTTTTTTTTTGGGAATTATTTAATTTTGGTATTGGGGGCTTATTTCATATAAAATAACTTTCCAATTTGTAATGAAATACGTAAATCCAAAAAAAGCTTTTGGGACTTATTTTATTTTTCAATTTATACACAAAAAACAATGCAAATTATATCCCGTTATATTTACTGCATACGTTTATCACACATCAAAAACGTGGATAGTATCAAAATCTCTAATTTCTGAAACCAGAAATGTCAAAATTCGAACACAAAAACTAATATTCAAGTAAATAGGAAATATTTTAAGTAAAAATTTAAAAAAATTTCTTTGGAACTATAATAACGTACATATTTCGATTCGTTTACATTTAATTGCAAAAGTAATTAACTATTAGCAAAATTTACAAAAACTTAAAATTGTATTTTCCCCCTTGTAAATGCACCTTCAAACTTCAGCGTCGTTGCGGCGCCAGTTAACGTAATCCTGTTATCCTAATAGGCACAACGTATGTCTACAATACATAGCACAATTCTAGTGGGAGGGGGACGGCTTGTGCTTTGAATTTTTTTTGTCCATACAATCTGCTAATGTACATATATTCTGGGTCCTTGAGTAATTATAAGTCGATTAATGCTATAAACACAACCGGGATGAACGAAGAGTTATTCGACAAGAATATTCGCCGTCAGAAATAAACACGGTAGTGTATCATTTAGAAGCCCGAAATTCTTCGAGCGTAACGAACACAGCGATTGGTTTTTTTCTATTTCTGGCGCAGACGAACGACGAAATAATTGGGATAGGGTAACCTTGTTTGGCTTAAGTTTTTAAGTTTTTAGTTACTTTTTACAACAATAATGGGTTTTGTTTAATTTTAACGCATTTAAGAAAAACATACAAATTAGTTAGCTATAAAAATAGTTTTTAATGGTCTTTTTGTTAATGTGTTCCTTTTTAAACTTTTTTTTTTTTTAATATGGTCACAATATTTCTTTCTCTTTAAACAAACAGCAAACAACTTTCTCAATTGTATAGCTGGAAGTTATTCGTCGTCATTGTGCATCATACGACGAGTTTATTTAGCGAATATTTATTGAAAAATTCGTCTTGTTGAGCAAAATTCTTCGTTCGTGCTAGTTGTGTTAGCATTAGCCATGTTCGTCTGTTGAAATCACGCTAACTTTCTAACGACTCAAAAAATAAATAAAGTATTGGTGTCAAATTCTTTCTAGTTCTCCTAAGCAGCTTGGGCTTGAAATCTGGCACAATCGGTTCTGTAGGAAAAGAGCTATGAATCCAAAACTGGACAAACCACTCTAATAAATGTTTATTTCTGTTAGTGGCTATTAGATCTTTATTCCAATAACAACCGTTTACAATACTCAAAAATAATTTTATTTCGCTGACTGCTTTCTTCTGCGTTTCAGTGAGATCGAACTGATTTTGAAACATAGTTTAGGCAGAATATGGCTTTTCCATCCAACGAGCATGGTGGCAAGCTCCTGCTGCACGAAATGTAAACTCTTACTTGTGGTGCTTTGTGTCAGCCAAAAAAATCCGACAAAGCCTTTGAAGTACGGCCCTTGGCTGTTGGTTTTTAATAACGTCAGAATAATATTCAAACATTTCTTCTCGTAGTTCGAGTAGTCGGCTTTCAAAAAAATTCTTTACGGCAAGCAATCCATTTAAATTTTTATGTAGACCTGTTTCAACTAAAGCAGAAATATAGTAGTACGCTTTAAGCTGTATGTCACTTGATACTCAAATCCTTACAGTTTAAATTTCTAGCGACCTCTAAATATGGACCACTCCTTAAAGAATCAAACAGGGGCGGCCTTGTGGAGATAAAAAGAAAATACATCTGAAAATTCCATATATTTTTGAGCCAGTCGAATATACCCGTAACTTGACCAAACTTGTCACGTGACAGTTCTTCAGTGCTAGGGACCGGTTCTAGTTCTAACACTTTAAATGAAGGCGACTTGTCACTTTAATATGGCGATGTCATAGGAGGGGGTTAATTGGAACCTTTTTGACACTTTGTAACAGGTCACTGAAACAACCTAAATGGACACATTGAATTTCGGTTAAAATAAAACCTGTTTCAGATAATGTCCCGAGTGAACCACCTTAATATGATTGATCCCCTTCCAGTCACATGACTTGTTTTGTGGCAATTACAGTTGAACTTCTATAAGTCGAACTTCTGTAAGTCGAAAATTCTTTAAGTCAAAGGGAATCTCTTGGCAATAGCGGTGGACAGGCCAATTCACATGATTTTGTTTCTATAACTCTTGAACTTCTTTATCTTGAATTTTTCTATAACACACAAGTCGAATTTTTTTCAAAAAAATTTTCGCCATCTTAAATTTTTATTTTACACTTATCTTTAGTAAAATAAAATTTGATAAGTCTTAATTCAATAATTCTAAGTTTTTAAAATTTTGCATGTATTTTACGAAATAAAATTAAATAATATGAATACCGAACGAATTTAATTTTATGTAGTGCATTTGTTACAAAATTCTCTAACTTGAAGTTTCTGTAAGTCGAACTTTTTTGTCGGGATAATGGAGTTTCGAGTTATAGAAGTTCAACTGTATCTTTCTTGTTAGTTTTTGCCTTTCACAAGTCGTTTGTTTCTTTTTATTATAATATTATGTTTACTGGTCACGGGAAAGGTCCTTTAAGGAACATATATATTTATTGTTTCAGTTTCAAGGTTTTTAGCTTTTCTCTCACTGAATTGGATTGCGGGTATTTATTGTTTTAACAAAAGTTTCAAAGTTTTTAGCTTTTCATTCACTGAATTGGATTGCGGGTATATATAAAAAATATTATATTAATATTATATTGCTTTAGCAAAAATAAAAAAAATCAAGTTGTGTTCCACAGATGTTAAAGAAGAAAAGCTTTAATAGACAGTTAACGCAAACGAAAAATAAACGATTTTTATACAGTTTGAGCTGTGACTGCTTTTGATTTAGTGTGCGATATGTTTAAAAGATTGACTTTAAAATATTTTTCCTAAGATCGCAGACAATAATGATTCCAGTTTTATATTTTTACATATTTTATATTTTATTACCTAAACGGTTTCTCTTCTTTTTATTATTCTACTACGACATTATAAACTAATATTAATTTTTTGTTAATGTATTTAAAAAAAAAGAATGTTTAAAAAAAAAAATTATTGTACGAGTACATATAAGATTTTTTTGGATAGTCTTGATTTAAAGTGTTATTATACATAATTGACTGATTTCTTAAAATCGGTGGGTGAGCTTGTACATAGAAGGCGTTTTGCTTGCTGTCGTGACCTTAGATTTAAAAGCAAATAATAATTTGACGATAAGCCCAATTTAAATATATAATAGTTGTAATATTTAACATACTTACTTCTTGAGATTACTTATTAAAGCTAAAATGTATGATGTTATTTGATTTATGGTGCACACAAAATTTGAAAAAGTGCTAAACAAATTTTTTGTTTTTGTTAAATAAGGGACGAACACAAGAATTGTTACAAACAACATTAATGAAAAGACAACAGACAATTAAACTTAAATTAAAAAAAAAATTATTTATTTTTCTTCAACAATTTTACAAAATTAGATTGCTATTTCATAACTTAAAAATTAAACATTGATATGTATACATATGGGCACTTCCAGAGAGAAACTAGACCTAGTATGTTGATAACATTTTTCCTCTCTTTCACTAAATGTAAATCTTGTTGCGCTTTTCAGCAAAACAAAAAAAAGGGGGAAAAAAATATATAAATCTTTCTTTGAGCAACAATTTAGAATGCTAGGTGGCGTAACTTGAGAAAAAGTGGAATTTTCTGTGGAAATGCCCATATGTATATATATTTCTTTATTTTTTTTAGGTTTGTACTACAAATACACTACATTAAAGATTTTAAATTATAAACATTTTTCAATATGTATTATGTATGTCTGTATTTTACGAACATTTAATAATGTATATTTACAATTTTTGTTTTTTAAATAATATTTAACAATATTTATTTGTGGATGTAACTAACAAATTTAATTCCAATTTATAAACGAATATTGTTTATTCAATATAAGAACTAAATAAAAGTTGTTGCATTATATAAAACACATAAATATTAAAAATTATCATATTTTTAAGATTATTACTTACTTAGCTTACCCAGAAGAAATAGCATTAACTTTATTGTTTTTAAACACATTAATTTGTCTCAATTTTTTTTAAAGGCGCTCACACTGACGACTAAAACTATTTTTTATTTTTAAATGAAAATGTGTTTAGATTGGTTGCACTAGCAATCAATTGTGCTTTAAGGAAAAAATGCAAATTGGCTGGCATAAGCAAAATGTCGCAGTAAAAAAAAAAATGTTAAAACAAAAATCGAATCCTTAATACGTACTTATGTCTAATCAGAACATTTGTTTTTCCGCCCTTTTTTAATCCAGGAAAAACGGGGAAAAAATAATTTTCCCGGGATTCCCGTCAAAATAAAATTAAATTTGCCGTATTAATGCCCGTTATTTCTACAAACAGATATCTGGTCGTGTTCGTACCTAACAGTTATCTTTATCTAGCCGGTAAAACTATTTTGGTAACTTCAACGGTTATTTTGATTACTTATTTTTTCCTAAGTTTTCTTTTTAAATATGGCAACATTTGTATTTTTATTAATTTTTTGAATTAACTGTCAATAATCGATAGTGTAAAATACACTACTGTTTAACCAGTAGGTAAAACATACGTGTTAAAATTATGAAAAATTCGTTACACCATAGAAATCTATACACAGCCAGATATCTATATGTAAAAATTACGGGCATTAATAACTTATGTATTTATATTTTAACTGCCTGTTTTTACAAATGAATACAAAATTTTGTGGGAGAAATTTTATTGAAAACACACCAACTTTTTGTATTTTATTATTGTTTTCAATATAATTTTCATTTTGGTTTTTATTTTGTAAAAACAGTCAGTTATACCTTAACCACTAGTGGTGAATAAAGGTATATGTACTAAGTTTGTCATTACGTGTGAAAATTTCTTAAAATACATATCGAGCCCTTACCGCGAAAATAACGTAAGCGACATCATTTTTAGTTTTCGTTTTTTTAAATAAATGTCTTTATTGGCAACACTTGCATCATCTCCTTAAATGTCATGGTCACATAAGGTACCGTTACGGTTTTAAAGCAAGAACAATTTGATCATAAGCGACAAATTTCATACAAAATTTACATGAAATAAAATAAAAAATACTCTCACCTGTATAATTTGATTTTTGGCGCTTACGTTATTTTTGCGGTTAGGGTTCGATATATTCTGGGTCCTTGAGTAATTCTAATGGTTAATAAATCACTGGATGGTTAAACGCTGGTTTAGGTGAACTAAACTTACATTTATTTGCAGTTTAAACTTAACAGCTGTAAATCAGTTCGCCATATATTATATATACAGTATAAGAAATAATAATGTGGCAGCACTACCACAAATGTTGTAAAATTCATATGGCTTGTATTGGTAGTTTAAACGCCTGATTTTTTGCGTTTAAAGATAGTTTAAATGTTTACTGATTTATACACTTGCTGGTTTAAACCCATTTTAAACCGAAAAGAGAGTTAACCTTGCACGCTAACTCCGACCGAGTTAGCGTCGGTTCTAATTCTAAGCAGATTGGGAATGAAATTCAGCAGATTTGGCTTAGTAGAAAAAGAGTAGTGCACCCAAATATAGAATAACCCTGCTTAAAAAAAAAAAACAAAAACTTGCATAAATTAGGGGCGAAACGTACCGGGTGTAATTAAATTTAAACAAATTCGTTTTATATGTCACCAAATTTCATGAAGATCGGTCCATTATTTAGCCAAGGTTCTATACAAAGCCGCTCTCGGAAATAACGTTAGTATGACTAAAAGCGTAATGAATAATGCTTTTGCGGTGAAGTTTGGTCTAATCTAGATTTATAAGTTTCATAATCACACCACTAAATTTCGTGAAAATCGAATCATAATTTATCATAGGCCCACTCTCGGAAAACGCCTTAGTACGCCTTAAACCTTAAAAAATAATAATAATATAATTGTAGTCCATTAAAGTTTGATAAGACTAGAAATACAATTTTGTGAAAATCGGTCTATAATTTACTATAGGCCCAATCTCGAAAATCCGCTAAAGCCTTAAAATCGCTGCAAATATTGATATTGTTGTGAAATTTGGTGGGATAGAACAACTACAGACCCACAAAGATTTTTTAAAATTTTAACAAAGTTTTTGCTCAAAATTTTTCCCGGTAATGCCGTAATTAATTACCGGGAAAGCGTGAACTATAAAAAAGTTAATGTCACCCGAAAAGTACCCTATGTTTAATGTATGGCAATTTTTTTTGTCGATTCCGCAAAATAAGCACTTTGTATTTTGAGCTATTTTTAATGATTTTCGGCCCGTAAAGAAAGCTTTATATTATAACCGCCTTATGCAAAAAAAAGTTAAAGTTCACATTAGTTACCCAACACATTAATCACATTAACTTTTGCTGGGCTTAATGTGTTGGTTAACTAATGTGAACTTTAACTTTTTTTTGCATAAGGGCAAAAATCTTTATCTCCTGAATGAATATTGCTTTTAATACGCATATTATTAATTGATTTTATTGACTATAAAACGCATTTTACGGGGATTGTAAAAAGTTCCAGGTCGATTTTTTACATTTCCAATTTAATTATATTAATTAAATTTTATTAAATGTACAAAATCTCTACTTTAGTAATTAGATTATTATTATTACATAATGGTAAATATGGTAAATAATTTTTCCGGAAGGACAGCACTTTTGGAGATCGTTTAAATTATGGATCGATTAAACCGTTTTAACAAGCCACAAAAAGTGGGGCAATTTAAGTTGTTTTAAAGTTTTTCTTGTTTTTGAGCAAAATTATTTTAAATTAATAGTCAATTTTACAGTTGTGTGAGTGTCTTTAAGACATTGTTTAAGTAAATGCATTTAAATATTATTGTAGTTTTTAGTTAAGAAATAAGTTAAAATTCTTGGACAGTATATAGACATTAATTTAGTTAGTTTTTTGTTATTTTAAGTTTTAAAGCTTAAGAAAGTTTTGTAAACCCCTATAAAATTAAAGGTGCTTTGTTTTGTATATTTAACCCCTTGTTAGTAGTTTTTTTTTTAAGGAAATACATAAATTGTGCTTTAACAAATAGTTGTTATAAATTGAATGGAAATTTTGGTAACTAACCGCCATTGGGCGTTTCCAATACTGCCCTTCTCATAAGTTTATCGATTTTGACATGTAAACTGGATAAAGTTGTATCGACGGGTACATCGACTTCCTGGGAACCGCGCAGGGCGTCGGCAACAATTGTATGCTATAAAAAATATGTAAAATAAAACAAAAAAGTAAATTATTAATTTAAGAATAATATGTTAAATACTTCAAGATATACACTAAGGCCTCGATTTGCCTCCTAAATGGGGAACTAAACAAAGCAAGGCACACAAAAAATAACGCAAATCAAATCATCTGTTTATCAAAGTTTTTCTTGCGAGTCAAAGATTCATTAACAAGGTTTCATTTAAATGTGTTATATTCCCAATTAATACCATTGATAAACTGAAATTTATTGTTACGCTTTTCCTATGCTTATTTCACTAATTGCTTAGGCTCAAATTAGACGTGACATAACCATAACCATACAACAAAACAGCTGTTTAAACCAACCTTATGGGCAGCACTGTATTTGATTATAGGTGACTTACCATAACGACATAATCATAACCATACAAACCAATTAAATTTTGGTTTCTACGGCCATCGTTACGGCTGTGACATTATGTTTATTGTACGTTTAATTGGACCTTTAGGCCAGATCATCTTTTCCCGGATTTTAATCTTACTCTAATGCTTGCTCAAAACTAATATTTTTTTAAATTCCCTAAACTAATCCCGCGATTAGCGAAACACACCAGAGTCTCTGGCGGGAATCGAACCCGCAACCTTGGCGCTGTTAGACTAGCTCACTACCAGCTAGCCTACCGAGGCACTTAAATGCGTGCGATAATAACACCACATCGATGTCTTTTTCTGTAACTCCGTTATATGCAGCTTCTTTTGCTTAGACAGCAATAGCTCTCTGCAAACCCAAACTGAAACGACGAAGTCATAACGATGCAAAGCTTAAAATTTACCAAAATAAAGAAATGTGACGCAAAGCGAAAAGACGCAAAACAGAACAACGCAAATCGAGGTTTTAGTGTAATACGAAGTTGTTTCTATATTTTGCAATTTTATTCCCGTTTATAATTTACATTTAGATTTGTTGAATAAAATTGTTATTACACTTTATTATAATCTGTGCAAATACAGTTTGCATGTGTGTGTGTAAATTTGTATATGTATAGTACATATTAATGTAGTATGTATATATAATTTGATATCATGTACTTTCATATAAATTTCAAATTACATACATAGTTTTTTAAATGTACTATTTTTCTCGCTGTTTTGTAACCCGTAGTTTCAAAACAAATTGTTGTCTTTTGTCTTAATTTTTATGCGTATAAAGGAGACCAAAGAAAAAACAACTACCCAACAAACACGAAGTAAAACCTTTGATATGAAATGACTTTATCATTTGACATCAAACACAAATCTCAAACGTTTTCAATTGTTTGATTTTACCATTTAAATCCAAATTGATAATGATTTAAAAATAAACATTTGACATAAATTGTTTTATCAATTTGACGCTAAATGAGTCTCAAAGGTTAAATTCAATCCAAAACTAAACTTGGCAATACTAAAGCGAAAAATAATTTTTGTAAACATTAAAAATGGCGATTAGTTAAATTTTTACTTCGTGGTTAAATGTGTTTTACAAGTGAACGATTTATTTCTTATGAAAAATAAAAATTATTAATACAATGATTAAGAATACGAATTAAAAAAAAAATAAAACGGGAAAGTGAAGAAATTATAAGCTTGTTGTATGATCACGGTGCTACAATCCTCAAAATAAAACGGGAGCCAAGTATTTCGTCTTTCCAAGAATCAGAGGACGGAAAGAACATTATTTCATCTTTTAACTATGGTGCCGAATCTCACAGTTTATTTAAATAAATAACGAATTTAAATAAAAAATAAAATATTATAATCCACATTTGAAAAACATTTGATATTTGCGTTTGAAAGCAAGTTGAAAATAAAGGCATTTTTCAATTTGAAAGTAATTTCCCCTGTTTGTTAAAAATGCTATGATTTTCAAATCACTATCAAACGTTTGTCGTTTAAGAAAACATTTGATATCAAATCATTTTCAATTTGAAATCAAACCTCCGTGTTTGTTGGGTATGTACATACTTTGTATGTATAATCATAATGATAATAGTAAAAAATTGTTTATATGTATAGTGTTATGTCCAATACGAGAATGAGTGTGTGTATAGTTATGTACGTTCACTTTGTAAAGACAAGTTTCTTAGTTTCTATCTGTTTCGTGTAGTTGTTTAAATGAATAATAAATAAATTTGTTTTTACTTTCAAAACAATATCAGATTACCGTATAAAATATTTCAAAACAAAACACTTACCGTACTGCCTTCCAATTCTTGGGAGTTCTCACTTCCCACTATATGTAAAATTTCTCCACCAGATCGTATGACTACTTCTCCCAATATGCCGCCAACAGAGTCTTGTGTTTCATTTTCACTTAAAGAGCGTTCGCCAAACCAAATGAGATATAGCTGAATAAAAAAATTTAAGTAAATTATATTATTTATGCTGCTTTATAAATTACATATTTATTTAGATTAAATATGTACATAGTTTTCTTCAATATCTGATATATTTAGTACAAACCCTTATTCTTTTTTTTAAAAGTGTTATAGCTGAATCTTGCACTTGAGCTGTGTGTCTGGCTAAATGAGCCGTTGATATAAATACCGCACTGTCATATGGTACTAATTCAGCAGCATGTGATATTCCCCTAAAGGCATCACCACTATTTTGCTCTTTAATACTGTTTAAACCGGTTAAAAACTGTCGAGTATTATTGAAATAAAATGCAGCTGGAGATTCCTCTGGATAAGAAAAATAAAAATAAAATAAAAACGAATAAATATTTAAGAGAATTTTGCATTTAGAGAATGTGTAATTCCTGTTTTTGTAATTTAATTAAGATCAATTTGCTATTTGCAAATATGTTATAAAAAAGAGTGGCCAGATGGATTTAAAATTCTCCTTAAAACCTTTAAAAAATTTTAAATCCGTTGTCCTAAAAACTTTAACAATGATTATTATTAGACAGGTATTTCAGATACTCTTCTAAATAAAAATTAAACAAAATGCGAAAAATTTTGAAAAGCTTATTTACCGATGGCGGCGGCATAAGTAAATATCTTTTTTAACAATTCATTTTATTTTTCAACGTAGTCTCCCTTAAGCTCTATACACTTTGGCGAACGTTGTTTCAACTTTTTTTTATCCTTGCCAAAAGCAAAAATTTACTTGGATTCAAATCTTTTTCTGCCGAGCCATTTCTTCAGGTTTGGAAAAAAGAAATAATCTTTCGGTGCTAAATCCGGTGAATGGGGCGGATAAGGGATTAATTCCTAGCCCAATTCACTGGTTTTTGCCAAGGCATGCTTTGTGAGCACACGAAATTCCTTTTTTTTCTCCTCCAATCACGAGGTAGACAAAGCTTATTAAAATAATGACAGGAGTCAACTGATTTTTTCAGTAAAGAGACGGGATATTAAAAAAGTAATGGACATATTGACCCGCCCTCGTATATCAGTTTGTATTTGGCAATTTGACTAACAAATACATCCATTAAAAAGAGCAGCACATCGCGTTATATTTATGCAACATATTTCAAATTATTTAGGAAATATTGAAGACATTTTTCTTTTTTTTTTTTCTTATAATAAAAATGTATTTACGAAAAAAAACTTGAACACTTACCGGACTCATTTAATGTTACCAAAACAATTTTAATATTCAAATTTGTACGCATAGCATCATTCCATAATGTTTTCGTTTTCTCCAATGATTCTGCAGACGGATCAACAATAACTGCAAGCGGCATACGAATGTAGGCATCTTCAATATAGTTACGCAATTGTTCGTGTGGCAAAAGTCGACGTCTACTGCTCGTTGCTGTAGTCGTTGTTGCAACAGGAACTGCACTGACAATAGGTATTTGTTTACCTTTTTTGTCATTCGTGGCAGCGGCAGCGGCAGCGGCAGCGGCAACTGCACTTGCAATGTGTGATGTTGTTGTTATTTCCAACATTGTTTGAGTTTGGTGTTGAATTGGCGGTGGTAGGGGGGCCGAAGTCGTAAACGGTGATGAATCAAATTGCCCAATTATTGGATTATTACTAGCTAAGGTTGTTGCAAATGGGGTTGGTGTGAACGTTGGTGCTGTTGTAGATGTCGTGATAATATTTGTACCTAAACCATTAAATAATGAGCGTAAAATATTATTCTCTTGTGCTTGTACAGTGGTTGCTGTCGTCGTTGCGTATTCTGGGTCATGATATTCCTCCTCGTAGTAATCCTCTGAACTAACTTCTTCCACATGACGAGTTGAGGAAGCATTTTCGGGGGGAATTTCATCATAATATTTCATAGCTAAAGGAACAATATCGCCATTTTCCTCGCTAGAATTGTCGAAACGTTTGTTTAAAGGTATTTTAGTTGTATGCTTTTGATTAACGTGATCCATAAGTTCATCTTCCACATAATCGGAATTTGAAACATTAATATCTTTGTCCACCAAACCATATTTCTCTTCATCATCGACTTTTCTTAAATACTGTGGTATTGTTGTGGTGGTCGTGGTAAAGCGTCTACCCATTCTATTTGTTTTACTTAAAGGAATTTCAGTTTCATATTCCTCATTCGATATTGCCTTTAAGTTTTGCTGCTCAGTAATTTGTGTTGATGTATTATTATCATCATCTTCTATTTCGTCGGCCGCGGAAACATTGTGTTCATATTCATTTTCCAGCGAAACATATTCGTTAGATAATTGATTGTCAGAAATGTTACGCACATTCTTCAAAGTGACTTCGGTTTTTACTTCCATATCCATGTCCATGTTGTTAAATGCTGCCAGTTTTCTTTCATTTGCTTCAACTTCTTGCTGCAATTGAGCAGGATTGTAAATTTCATCGCTGGCACTATTTTGTACATTCTCAGCCTGAGCATTGCTACTGCCTTCGTCATACTCGGGATAAGCGATTGCTGTGGTTACACTACACCCCAATAATAGTGTTATTAGAACACAGCTGTTCTTTAAAACCATCTTGCTTTAATTATATTCGAAAATAAGTATTTGACTTTATATCTTTAAATTTCTAACTGATCCGGTATTTTGTTTAATTTTACTCTCACTTCAGCATCCTTTACTTTCCACTTTAATTTGTCAACTGCAAGGAAAAAAGTATGTAATTTTTAATGAAATTGTTTATTTTTGTGCAAAAGAAAAGCAAATTGCATTGACTATACCTGCACCAAACTCTATTACCAAAATAGTTATGTGCCTTCTACCTACTATACTTTTCGTAAGAAATGACAGTTAAATTGCTTTTTCTGTATACAATTGTACGTTTATTAGATTTTAATCACCATTTTTAAATCTTTTAAATTTCTCTCGTATACATTTTTTAGATTTAGGCCACAAAAACCCTCCTCTGATTAATATTATTTAATTTATTTATTTTTATTAATCTTATGTGTATTTTTTCACTTTTCCTTCTGGTAAATACTACAAAAGGAGATACAGTTTGTAGATTGCCTTGTCATAACCAATCTATTCATATGCAAAATAATACGAAGAAAGTTTTACGATCTACGATTAAATTATCTTAGTTTTTATATGTGTTCCTAAAAAGTTTTAGTAATTTTTATTTCTGTTTAACAGAATACATTTTAAATAAGGAAAATGCCAAACTAAGCACTGAAAGTGCTAAACTGGCATCACTGATTGTAATGCAATGCTGCAAGTGGCGATTAGGGATGTACGATAATGTGTTTAACCCTTTTATGCACTTGTTGTATGTGTACAACATTACTTTTTAGAGCGAATTTTTAATTTTTGCAAAACAAAATATCACAAAAAAAAAAAAAAAAGAAATTGTATAGTCCCTTACTTCAGCAGTGCTTTCTTGCAAATCTGAAGTAAATAAATGTTTTTTATGTTTCATATTTAACTTTTGGAAAAAAAAAAAATGCTTCAAAGGTGCATGCAAGGTTTAACATGTAAGTAAAGTTTTTGCTAGACGAAAACCCAAAGTAAATGAAACGTAGGTCTATGGAATATTTGTTAAATTTCTAACAAAGTATTTAGGTTGAATTATTTCAAAATTTATTTACATACATATGTATGTTTTAAAATTCACTTTAAAAAAATTGCAAAGTTAAGCAAAAAATATGCTTAAGTTTGACATTTGAACATACATAACAATAATTTTGTATTATAATATTTGTAATCGATAGCAAATTTCATGAGTGCAGTAGCTAAAGGCGAAAAAAGATTGATTAATCAATAAAAAAAAATTATTTCAGCAAACAGTAGTATGGTTCAAAATATTTATGCAAAAGAAAACTTGTAAAATTAAAAATAAGTGAGATTTAAGATGAGCTTCATTCACAATGATAACAACAAGGCACATTCATACTGGTGACCGCATCAGAGAGAGTAACTTGAGACTTGTGATAATTTTTTATTTACATATGCGGAGTTAGGCCTCACCAGTGAAGTAACTAAGTCAATTTAGCCATGTCCGTTCGTCCGTCTGTTGAAATCATGCTCGCTTTCGAACGACTCAAGTTCTCAAGTGGCGGAATACACATGCATATTTACATAAGTTTTTTCACAAATCCGTTCTATACGACTAGAAATCCTGCCGGAATATTTCGTGAGAGTCCATCGACAATTGACCATAGGCTCTTAAGAAAGCCTACACTCGAGAAACAGTGTAGTACGCCAAAAACAGTAACGAATAATGCTTTTGTACTAAAATTTGTCCGTCATAGTTCTAGAAGACGAGAAATCACGCTGTCAACTTCCGTGCAGATCGGTACATAATTTACCATACGACCCATCTCGGAAAACACTTAAGTACGTAAAATTTAGCCTGCCATAGTTTTAAAGGACTGTCGAATATCGTGAAAATCGGTCCATCATTTACCATAGGTTCCATATAAAGCGCACTCTGAGAAATCAAATGTCAATTGACATTTAGAGAACATATAAACTACATAAAATAGGAATTCCAGCATAACACTCTCTGATGCGTACACCTATATGAATGTGTCTTCTGCCTTACTTCTTTTCAAATTATTTAATGCCGTTATACACTATCCCACAAAGACTTTAGTAATTTACGAAAATGCAACCCTGTCATGATAAGTTGTTATTGTTTTTTAAAAATGTTCAAAGAATAATTAGATCAGGGAAGCATTTCTGAAAAATACGTAAGACTTTGTGGGGTAGTGTGTAACTGCCTTTAATATTTTTTCCTTTTATTTGTCATACAAAAAAATTAATAAAGTTTTTTAAAAAATTAGCTCTACTAAATAAGCTCTACTAGTAGAGTCTACTTCTACTTAAGTTACATTTACAACGTCAGTATATGCATCAGAAAGATAGAGAGTTATGCTGGCTGTTACAAGGATGATAAAGTTAGTACAATTGTACTTTTTTCAGTACTATTAGCATTGCAAAAGTACTGAAGTACTCCAATGACTTGTTTAGTACAATTTAAAAATTTCAAATATTTAGCAAGCTAGGGTTGGAGAGTTGAAAAATATAATTAATAAACTTATGTTTCCAGAGGGGCTACTTTCTATTGCGATGCGAAAGAAAATGGTAGAAAATGGTGTTTAATGCGTTTGCGCATTTGTCTTTCGCATCTATTTAATTTTTTTTTTTCGCAAATCATCACTATTTATTTTATTTAAATTTTCCAATTTCAAATATTTTTACATATTTTAGCATTTCATTAGTGTCAATCTGCGCCATCTTTCATTTTTGTTGCCAGTATTGCTCCATTTTTAAAACATTTTGCCAAAGTGATAGAGAGTACCAAGTTGGCATTTAGCTGTCGCATCGAAATTGTCTTCGCATCGCAATAGAGAGGGGAGGCCCCCTAGATAATAGTAGAATTGCCAAATGTATATTGTCTATACCACATTCGTCGGCGAGTGTGGAACACATTTGTGTATACCATAATTTAATTAAAACAAAGCAAAGAAATTTTTTTTATGTAAATACTGTATAGAATTTAATTCAGACAAAATATTAACTACAGTCTAATGAATCTTGTTGCTATGGTTTTAAACATAAATCGGACTTTGATGTCCTTGAAAAATAATAAAATGATTATTGTGATCCTTATAATACTTCGTTTACATAGTATGAACTATATAAATACTTAAATATGGGATTCAGACGAAGACTTTTTAGCTTGATATTTGAAGGACGGTCAAACGCGGTATAAAGGCTTTTAGGGGGATACCAAATCCAAAAGAAATTTACTTTCCAAGACAATACTTTTTAGACTTTTTACTCTGTTAAACATATTTTTCCCTGTTCCACTATCATCATTATAAAAATAAGCCCTATGCTTCTTATAGGAGCCAAATAGATATAAAAATAAAAATATTAAAAAAATTTTTCTTAAGTTGTATTTTTATTCGACCTTTAAAACTTAAGCATTTTAATTTAATATTAACAAAAAAAAATTTAAAAAATAAATTTTTGTGTTTTATTACAATTAGGGTCTAAAAAGTACAATTTTTATACCTAATTAAGTACAATTTTGAAAATTTCATTTATCATCCCTGGGCTGTCAATTCTTGTTTGTATAGAGTTTGACATTTAGATAAGTAAAAAAAACTCCAGGTTAACTTTCTCTGATGCATATACTACCTTATAAATTTGCCTTGCTTCTACTTTAACAGCAATTTGTATGAAATTGTAAATGACGTTTATGAGAATTTTTAAAAGTTGTAAATGAAAATATTACCAATATGTTTTGAAAATAATATTTTATACATAGGTTTGTATATAAATACATATACAATATAATGTTTCAGGCAAAATTTGCAAATGTATTTAAATTGAAATTGTGCGTGTTGTAGAAAAAAATTGTTGCTTTCATTGTGAACACCCAGTGAAAATATTACTTTCATAGTTATAATACATTTTGATGACATTTTTGTTATTGCATTTAAAAACTTACTGACTATTTCCGATGTGCGAAAGAATTTTTTTTTCGTACAACTAGATACATTTAAAACAAAGTTTTTAGAATTCTTTCGCACATCGGAAATAGGCTATTATGTTAATTGCCAAATAAATATTGACATATTTAAGTATTAATAACTACTAGCTTTTATCTTTAGTTTTTACACAAAAGTTTTCTCTTATCACATGAAATAATTGTCTTGTATGGAACACTGCTAATACCAAGCTATTTCTTAAAGCAAATGCTTGTGTGTAGTTTTTTTTTAAGTTTTCTTCTGATACGGCATTAATCACAGCAATTACAAATGCTGTAAGTTGTTGGTTACTTGACATCATTTTGGACAGCATCGAATAATAATCCATAAGACAACAATAAACTCATTTTATTCAATACTTGTAGCATATCTTTTTGTTAATATTCATATACATACATGCATAATATGTTAATACCCAACAAACACGAAGGTTTGATTTCAAATTATCTAAATATCAAACCCTGTTTCAAACGACAACAAAGGGGGGGAACTTATTTTCAAATTGAGAAACTAATATTTTTCCGCTTGCAAATGCAAATTTGCTATTTGTAAATTTGCAATGCATTTTATGATTGATATCGTGAGCATTCAGGTTTTTTGTGCAAATGTTCAATTTTTCTAAAACTTTATTCTGGCAACACAAACATTTTTTTAGCAGTACTGTCAGAAATTTGCGTTTGCTTCCAATTATACACAAGCATATTAAAATGAATGTTTTCTTTTTAAATTATTTAAATTAAATTTTCTATTTTGTATTAATTTTTTTTTCTTCTGCCAAACCATCCTGAAAAAATATGGTGGCAGAAATCTATGGCTAGACATAAGGCATCATCGCTGCTGCTATAAGATGAAATAGCGTTCTTTCCGTCCGGCCGGACGCGTACGCGGCATAAAACAATTTCCACAAGTTAAACGACAGTTTGCTTTTTCAGTACGCCTCGACAACTTTTTTGGTGCACTTTGGGCCAGATTACAGTGTAAAACTCTACACGGTTGTATTATAGAATGCATTTAAAAACAAGTTAGAGTGCTATATTCGGCTGTGCCGAATCTTTGATACCCTCCACCGACAGTTCGAATGTTTAAGGAGTAATATCTGTATGATGTCTTTTTATTATTATTATCTTAAACTGTGACGATTTGTTATTAATTATGGTTTTAGGAGACTAAACTGTTTTCCGGGAGTAGGGCATATATGGGGCCTAGGGTAAATTATGTACCGATCTTCACGAAATTTTACAGTGTCATTTCTAGTCGAATAAAACGGACTTGTGCAAAATCTTATGTCATTCCGTGCATTTTTGCATCATTTATGTTAGTTTTTGTAACAAAATTATCAAGTTTTTGAAGGTGGTGGTTCCACATTTTGATTCATAGCTCTGGTCCTACTGAACCGATTTTGCTGAAATTCAATCCCAAACTGCTTAGGATAACTACAAGCATTTTGACACCTAGTTTGTTTATTTCTTTTGAGTTTTTCGAAAGTGAGCGTGTTTTCAACAGACGGACAGACGGACAGACAGACGGACATGGCTAAATCGACTTAGAATTACTCAAGCAGCCAGAATATATATACTTTATGGGGTCTGAGATGAATAATAAAAAAGTTTCACACGGAATGACAAACTTAGTATACCCTCTTCACAACTAATTGTGGTGGAGGGTATAAAAAGAGAGTTGTCTTGCCTCGTTTTCGATCTCACCGAAGTTGATAAAACATTGTTTGTCGAATGTTTATACTCAAATATGTAATTATCAATTTGCATTCAAATAATACAATCAAACCTTTGAAAAAGGTTTAAAGAAATGTGCTTGATAGCAAATGATAAAGTAATTTTACATCAAAGGTTTGACTTCGTGTTTGTTGGGTAAAAGTACTTCGTAATAACGTTTTGTGTTGTTTCGGAATTAGCAAATTGCATAAGAATAAATAAATGTTATTTCACAAATTGTCAAATAAAACATTTTTTTTTGAAGGCAATTAATCATTAAATAATTGCCAGTCGCAAAAAATATTATATTCTTAAATACTATTAAAAAGTCATTATAAGTATTGTTAAATTTTTTGTCATTGTAGTGTTTGGCAAATATTAAAAAAAAACAACCAAAACTAATTTTATATTCACCTTTGATGTGTGTGACGTTAAGACTTTATGATGACAAACATCTTTTATTAAAAATGAAGGAAAAAAACATTTGTTCTTATGTTAAAAAAAAAACGAACAAAAATATCTAGTTTTGATAAGTTTTTTGTTTAACATCTGCCAGTTTCTTCTTTTTTTATGTAAAAGCACAAACTTTTTGAATTAAAAAAAAACATGTGAATTTAGAGTTATCTATATATGAATGTACATTAGGGTGGAGCGTCACAATTTTTTTGCGAATTAAAATTTTGAATAGCGCTAAAGCTTCGTACAGACGGTGGTCAGATTTCACACTGTTGTCATTAAAATTGCCTAAAACTGTCTTGCAACTGTGTTAACATTGTAAGCTCAGTTTCATTTGGCAGATATGTAAAATTAATGCATCTGACAATGACCTCATTGTCTGTACGATCTGTACGAAGCTTAAAACGTTGAATTTTATTCTCAGGTACATCGAAAAAATATAAATTGGGACCTACTTTTAGCCCTTTTGTGAAACATCATATGATGCAAAATTTAACATTTTTCATAGTTGTTGTAACTCATTACACTTAAAATATTTAAAACTTTAATACATAAAAGGTCAGAGTTCATGAAAAACTTAAGATGGCCAATTTCTGAATTCCTAAAACTTCGTACAGACGGTGGTCAGATCGTACAATAATGTAAGTTCTGTACTGAAAATATACTGCCAAAGCAAAATTGCCATCAATAGTAAGCTATCAGTTCAGACGGTTGTGTAACTGTCTGACAATAAATTCAACTGCCAACAAAAATTGTCAGCTCACACGATTGTCGGATAATTGCACGGTAAGATTGCCAGATCTGTTTTTAGACATTTTCAGAAAACGAAAAAAGCGTGAGTTTTTATAAATTGAAAAAGGTGAAATATTGTATTGAAGAGAAAAAGCAATAGCAAGGATTTTTACTTTTTTTATTTTGCTTTACAAAGGTTTCATTGATTTTCATTAAAATTAAATTTTATTTGCAAAATTAAACTTTTTTGTTTTTTTTTTCTTTTCACTAATGAATATCAGGGATGGAAACTATGGTGCAGTTGTACTTTTTTTTGATACATTGGTGGCTATCTTAAAAAAAAATTTTCATAATTTAAAGTTGTAAATTGTTGACCTTTAGTTTTGTTGTTTGTTAATTTTGTTCGGCATTTTTCATAATTAATAAAAAGTTCTTTTTCTAAATATATACATCAAGAGATGAGCCAGAAAATATAAAATTGGTACCGTCATAGTCTCAAATCAACGTTTTGATATTGAAGTTGGTAAAAAAATCCCAAAACCCATTTTCCATCCCTGATACGCAGGTATTTGCAGTTTTGCCAATAGAAAAAAATGACTCTGACAATGATGCCATTGACAGAGGCATAAACTTCGCACATCTGACAGTAAGAAAAAAGCTACCTACCTCTGATAATGAACTGCCAATTGCAACGAAGAGTGTTCACACAACTGTTAGACATCTTACAATATTGTTGTCTTACAATGGACGTACAATGCTTTTTCTAACAACGTTGTCAAACAAAAATTGCCAGTTCACATGGTATTACATGGTTGAAAGACATTTGTAGCACATTTTACTGACAATATTGTTAGATCTGACCACCGTCTGTACGAAGCTTAAGTTATTGTCATATATTTAATAAAAAAACGTTTTTTAAGCTAATGAAAGATCGATAAACATTTATATGAAATTCATTTACTTTTCTTTATGTGCTTTGTAGCGATATTCGAAACGAACAGTTCATTTGTATATACTTTAGGTAGATGCAACAGTTTAAAAGTATTCGAAATTTATTGGAAGACTTTTTTTCATACACCGACACGTTCAACCCTAATGTACATGCATATGCAGATATCTTCAAAACAATACAGTACGATATTTTTGAAATTTAATTTTTTTTTTGTTTTCAATCGGCATCAGTTTGAACAATTTTAGTGCATTAATTATAAAAAAACAACATCTTAAAATTATTCAAATTTAATTAAAAAACACACTTTTTGAATTGAATGGTCAAGGTAATTTAGCTATCGTTATAAAATTGTTAATTTATATATTTTTGAAATATAATTTAATGTACAAAGATTTGCGATTTTTCATTTAATGCATTGTATTTGATTTTCGCTTTTTTTCAAAGATTTTGAAAAAAAAAAAAAAATAGAACATACATGCTAATTTCTTAATTTAATTTAATGTGGGATGATTTACTTGGGATGAAATTTTCATCCACTAAAAATCCGAAAATATGCGTTAAAAATGCACTAACAAAATCCAAAATATGCACCAAAAAAATAAAAAATATGCACTAAAAACTTAAAAAATTTCTACAAGAAATCGTTTTTAATTTTACAAAAACAAAAATTATCAAAAGTAATTTTTGGTAATACAAAGTTTTTATTTAAAAGATTTTGTTATTCGTGCTTAATTCCCAATTTTTATTCTTCATAAAAACACTGAAAATATATAAAATTAAGTCTATTGTTATTCAAATATCTTTGAAAAAATTAAATAACTTATTAAAATTTTTATTTTCTGAAACAGTACTTACATTAAAAGTAAAACTTTGTCTTGTTTAACCACTTGATTCTTCAGATCACAAATATTTTAAATTTATTTTATTTTTTTTCTAACATTCTTAAATTACTCAACGTGTTTTGAATGGAATAGAAGCATCTAGCCAGGCCCCCATCTTGTTACTACTGGCTGCAGTGGAAGGGGAATCAAGAGAAACATTTCATTAAAAATTCCAATACTATCGAATTGGCTTCTAATTTTTTGACTTGTAACAGTTTTGGGTAAAATATTTTAAACCCATTGGAAGCCTTAACCATGTAAGGTGCTGCATCGTTTTAAAAAAGAAGGATCTTTTGTCGAAATCTTGAAAATCTTGTATTTAAAGCAAAGCTCTAAAATTAATTTATTCATTGGTTTAAAATTTTTTTGGAAGGTTTTTTATAATATGAAAATGAAAAAAAATTACTCAAAAATGTCAAAAAATATGCATTAAAAACCTAAATATGCAAAAATATGCATTTTCACCAAAATATGCTAAAACAAATCAATGCCATTTTAAACCAAATTTAATGATTCGGAAAGATAATTGGTCGACATCGTTCTTAGACTATCGACCAAAAACATGCATTTGCATGGAAATCGCATCCCTACATATTACCAATTCTGCACTACTAAAAATGGCTAAAAAGTAAATTTTTTTTAAAAAAGCGTATAAAATACATACAAAAAATAACTATAATAAAGCACACCGAGTTAAAAGTAAGTTTTTCCAGGTAATTGTTTACCCAGAAAAAACTTTTTGATTTTTAGTAATAGGTGGTAGTTATTTCATACGTTACCTGGTAAGTAGTTGTCATTACAATTGTCATTATTTTGAAGACTTTAATAAGTACTTACTAGTAATGACCACAACAACTACTTATTACTTCTAGTATTTTCACTACTGAATATTTGCTTACTAATAATCAGCTCAATAACTACTTATTAGTTGTGTTCTTTTCAGTACTGAATATTTACTTACTGGTAACGCACTCAATAATTACTTATTTTTTGGCTTCTGGTAAGTATATTGTAAGTACTTACAATTCAACTTACTAGTAGTTAAATAATAACTAGATATTTTTTGACTTCTAGTAAGTGTATTGTAAGTACTGAATTCTGTGGACACCTCGAACAAAAATAAGTAGTTATTCAGCCGAAAAATAAGTAGTGTTTATTTTCTCCAACATTATTTGCTAACTTACTTGGTAAGTAAAGTTTTTGCTGGGTAATTTGAAGTACTTAAAGAAGAACCTAATTGGGCAACAGTATAACAGTATATTTTTCATAAAAAATTTAGTTGAAGGTTAAATGTGGCTGTCACAAAATCAAACGATCTTAGCACTGATTGTCAACAACTCAATTCTGGCGGCAAATTATTCAACAACTGTTTTTGTTATTTTTATTAGGGATGGGAAAGTTGATACGAGTGTTCCTTTTTCGTTTGTAAACCGTTTTAATTAGTTTTTACAACAAATATGAGTGATTTATTTAAAAGTAATTTAGCACTTGCAATTTTAAATTTGTTTTTATCATTTTGCATATTTGAGAAAAAAAAAAAAAAATAGTGAAAACGCGTGAACCAAAATTTCAATTTTCCATCGCTGATTTTCTTCGAGAGCTTTTATAAAAATCTTATCGTTAAGAAATAAGTCAAAAAAGGCGAGAGCCATACGATTGTCTAATTTCTTTAAGTTTTTTTTGACGTTTCTTTACAATTTGTATTTAATATAAAATATTTTTAATTCATGCAAGTTTTTGACATGTCGTAATACTCAGTATTATCAGTATTATAGTGAAAAAGGTCGTTAAGTAATTTTGTTTTTTTTTTCGAGTCAATAAATTTGTTCTTGAAATGAAAAAAAAGAATATTTGTTTATTAGTGGTGGCCAACACGAAGTAAATTGAGTAGATATAATGCAG
This sequence comes from Pollenia griseotomentosa, assembly GCA_963931875.1. Lineage (NCBI taxonomy): Eukaryota > Metazoa > Arthropoda > Insecta > Diptera > Polleniidae > Pollenia > Pollenia griseotomentosa. The sequence continues at coordinate 9,252,153 of OZ007563.1, read as the reverse complement.
TCTGTGTTGTTAACTATGAACAAACTAACTGCCCGTTTAATGATTTCGAACGTTCGAAATTGATAAACAGGCTGTAATAGTCAAAAAGTATCTCCAATATTTTAATGTTTATTTCTAGTGATAACCAAAAGTTTTATTTACTGGGTTTTATCAGAAAATAAATTAATATTAATTTAAATGAATTTTTTTATATAAAAATAAATTTGTTTTTCGTATCTCTACAGGTTGTTGTCTTAAGTCTTTTGTTCGACTGATTTCGTTATATTTAATTAAAAATATTTTAACAATGTTTACGAGCGACACAAAATGTAGAAATTTAAATTTTTAATATATTTAAACCTTTTTGATTTTATAAACCAATATTAATAAATCCTTGTTAATCACAAAACTATACATCTTAAGATATGTATTAAATTTCTTATTAAACGAATATTTAAAATTAGTTGAGTTTTATTTTTGTACCACAAAAAGATACATGTTTTTAAAAAACTAGTTACTTGTTAACTTTTTTTTCTCTGTGAATAAATATAGTTAATGAGTAAACTGATTAAAGTATAAACTACTCTATGACTTTGATTTTTATATTTTCGAGCAAGAATAAAAGTAGATTTTTATATTTATTAATTTTTTTGGAAAAAAATAACTGTTATTTTTTATTTTTTCCAACAAAAATAACAGTTATTTTTTAATTTTGTTCGAGCAAAAATAGCACTACTATTTTGATTATTATTTTTTCGGCCAAAAAATCAAAAAATAATTATTATTTTTCTGAAAAAATAAAAATTTCAAATAACGGTTATTTTCGTTAAAAAAAAAATAAAAATCAAAAAGAATTGTAATCATCTGACTTGTGTGAAAAAAATAACTTTTACGGTCCCTGTTCTTAATCATTGTTGCCAGGTGAAATGTCTTACAAAGCGTAAAATTTTGCGGAAGAAAATCATCAAATTGACTTATTTAAATCGCCGCAAAAATCGTCATTGTAAGTTAAATAACACTAACTTTTGTTAGAAACATTGCTGATTTTTCGTTTGTTTTAATTGATTCACCTTCCTGTTAACCAAATATAGGTATAAGCAAGTTTTTTCTTCTTTTACATGTCAATCTTAATTAAAGGGACAAGCGTTTTTTAAATGTGAATGATTCAGTTTTCTAAAAATTCAAAAATGGAAAATATTTGAAATTTTGGTGGTTTTAGTTAATTCTCGAAGCGTTTCAACAGATCACTTTGCTTTTTGTGTATTAATCAGGGTGTCATACATCCGAAAAGGCTACAAAAGATTGATAATACAAAATGCGTTAACGTAATCAAAAATGGTTCAAAAGCATTAGCATTCATAACAAAGTACGAAAATTAGGTTCCACATGAACTAAGAGATATCGATAAACGATCTTACACATCAAAAATCCTGTTTTATTGCTTAAAAAAATGGTATGTATCAGTATTTTATAATTTGAAAACATTTTAATTACCTATTTGGTTGTTTAAACAAACTTAACAGCAATAACCTTTTTATGCCGAACAATTTCCTCATTTTGTTTTAAGTTTTCAGGTTTATTTTCACAATTCAATAACTCAACTTAAAAGTTAATTAATGTTGACATATTTACGTAAAAAGGCGCCATTTTGGAATTTTACATATTTTAAATGTTTTACATCATTTTATTTTAAATCGTATTCTTATCTAGAACTTAAAGGCAAACAATAAACCAGCTTTTTTAGGTTTCTTTTTTCTTCTTTTTTTGAATTAATATAATCTAAAAAAATAAAATATATAAAATGCCTAGTAATTATGGGTTTTAATTAGTAAATCAACATCTCAACAAAGTGTTAATTCAAAAAAAATAACATTTGTAAAACAAATTTTCAATGTCATTAGGGACATAAAATTGTTTTTTGTTTTTTTAGTACAACAATAATAAAAATAATATTAAAAATTTGATTTCGCAATTGAGTTTCTAATAATAAAAAAAAAATATAAAAACAACAACATCAATTTAATTAACACACAACTGTTGTAAATATGTAAAAAAAAATTATTGTTGTTTGTTAAAAATAAACATTTTATATTCAACTAATAATTGTTTATAGCGAATTTATTTATCTAAATATAATTAAGGAGAAAAATTACAAATTTATATTTCTTAAGGTTTTAGTCTAGAGTTAAAAAAAAATCGCTTTTATCACGTAAAACTACGCAATTGTACAATTGGAGAGTCTTAAAAAGGATAGATAAATGAGGTTGCTGAAACAGACCTATTACTTCAAATAACCCCATAAAAAATCTAATTGTATACTTAATAATATATGATCGTGGTGGCCAATTCTGATCGCACAAAGCTCAGCAATAGCAAGCTTGGCCAGCCTTATTCTCAATACATAATTCGCACCATATAGTCAAACGTTTTGGGAGCACTTTTGTTCGACAATTACATGTAGATTTTCTGAACCCTAAATACGGCAACTTTCGCGACTAAAGTAGCCAGTGAGGTGAAAATATGCTTTACCGCTAGTGAATGTTTCATAATCCATTTAAGAAACTCTCTTCGCTGTGCATGATCATAACTACTAAATCTAAATCTGTTGATTGTTAGCTAAATTAAAATTTTGCTTTAATTTTGGTACACGCTTTTATTAAGAGCCACTTTTTGGGTTTAATAAATTAGCGATTAAATTAACTTCAATATCCGTATTTACTTTTTGAGTTGTATTTTTTAAACTTTTTTTACTAGTTTAAGCGGCCAACGGTGGTGGTTTAAACCTAAACTTAAACTGTCAACATACCCTTGTTTAACATAAAGAACTTTTGCAAAAATATAAACAAAAACTACGTTTCAAAACTTTTATATAATTTTTCCATGCTTTATTTTTTCTTTAATATATTTTTTCTTAAACACAAAAAATTTTTACCTCGTAAATTCGCGCATTTTCTTCTTCTTCTTTGAAAGCATCCATATTGCTTTGATAAAAAGTTGACATTTGCAAAAAAATGTTGGATACTAGATTAACGTAATTCTCAGATTAGCTAATTACAGAATTTAATTAACTTTAATCTTAAACCCAAAAAGTGGCTCTAAAAAATTTAGATCAGCTAATTAAACAATGTTTAATTAAAGCACTAAAATAAGTGTTGCTAACTTTTCACGAATAAAAATGGTTGTTTATCTTTCGTAAAATAGGTTCATAAGGCCCCTTTTACACTTTTCTGCAAGTCTTAAGATTTTTTCTCTTACAAAATCCAATGATTTTTGGTCTGATTGTCAGAACATCAAATAGAAAATCTTTGCCATTACATTTGGCGTCTTCACCACTTTAAAGCCCTAATTGTGTAAAACGCAACGCCAAAAATTTCATTGAAAGCAAAAACAAATTAAAAAATACTTTATAATTGTGTTGTTGCTTTCTACAGAAATACATATTTGGGGTATTCACAAGGTGTGTTATCATGTTATATTGTCATAATGTTTTAACATTTTACAATGGTTTAAAAATATTGTTGTTGCTTTGTAAACAAAAAGTGTCTTAAATAAATAAAACTTTGCTTGCTATGTTTATTGTGCTGTCGTAATTTATCAGAAGATACCTGCGCCGAGCAACTGAGCCGAGCGGCTATGATTTTGTAGCCGTCGCCGGTGATGGTATAGTTTTATCCGGCTAACATCCGAGATTAACCTGCGGCTAGCATTTTTTGCAGCAAAACACTTGCGGCGTCAGATTAGATCGGCTTAGGACTCTGATGTTTGGTAAACAAAAAAATAAAATTTATTTGTGGTTTGCGTCTGCAAAATGGAAAATAGTCAGGAAAGATTTAATTTAATTTAATAGTTCATGGATTAGAATTAAAAAACATTTTGATTTTACGTAAATATTTATTTTTTTATATTTGTTATAAATCAGCTGATTTAAATTCAAAATAGCACACTAAATTATGAGGGGTTGTTCACAACAATCGTATTTTTTCATGTTATTATTTTAAGACATATGACTTTATGACACCTTGTGAATCCCCCAATTGTTTTTTAAAAATTTCAGCGCCACAAAATTTGAAGTGTTTGAAAAAATGATAACAAAAAGAAAACTCTTTGTAAACTATAAACAGCTGTTGTTTTAGAAGCGCTTTAATGTTGTTTGGCTTAAATTTTATAGATAAAAAAAAAATTAATAAATAATTTCTTTGTTATTTAGTAATTTTTATTCTAATGCTGGCGGAAAATTATTCAACAGTTGGTTTTGTTATATCCATCAAGGATGGGAGTGTTGATACAAATGTACTTTTTTCATACTTTTTTTTGGATATGTACCGTACATAATTAGTTTCTACAACAAAAATGAGTGATTAATTTAAAATTTTCAAGAAATCACTTGAGTCTTTGACTTTATTTTAAGCATTTTGCAAAAATAATAGTAGTGAAAATTTGTGAAAAAAATTTTAACTTTCCATCCCTGATTTTCTTGTTGTGGTTCTCTAAATGCAACTCTGATAAAATGAAAAATCTTAAGGCTCAACCATAATATGCATAGCCGTTAACCTCAAATTTATTACAAAAAAAAAAAAACAAAAACAAAATCAAAAAACATTCGATTCCGCACGGAATATGCGATTTGTTTCGCACTTTGCTTAAGCAAATGACAGTTTTATAAAACTTAACAAAAAGCTTCCTTTAGTTCGATATGGGTTTCCTCCTGTGATTTACATGTATTCGCACATTTGCTTAAGCCAACTTAAGCACATTATGGTTGGGCCTTTAGTCATCGTCCAGACTTTAGTTGCAGCAATTCTTGAGTTTACTGGTAAGAGTGGTGAGAAGATTGGGGAGGGGTATTCACTCTCATGTACTCTGCAATTTTGTTTTGTTTTTTAATTCTCACACCTTTCAACTTGAAGTTGGCTGTAGGTGTATTTGTATTTATATATAAAATAAATAAAAATGAAGAAAGGAAAGACAAGATAAAAATACAAAAATTGCAAGACTAGAATTTCATAATCTGGACACTAATGCAATTTCAAAGCAGAATATTTAAAAGTTACAGCAACAAAAAGTCTGGACAATGACTAATCTAAACACTAATGTAATTTCAAAGCAGAATTTTAAAAAATTGCAAGTATTGACGATGACTTATAGTTTAGAAAAATTTTAAAGAATGGTAAGAGCCCATACCACCGTCATATTTCTTTAAGTATTTTTTTTATTTTTCATAACAAATTGTTTGTACACCATTTTATATTTTAAATTTATTTAATTTTTTCACATGTCGTAATACTCAGTTTGATAGTGTAAAAAAGGCGCTTAATAAGATTTTATTATTACAAAAACGAAATATTATTAATAAAAAAAATTGCAAAAACTTGTTTTTTTTACAATAAAATTGTAAATACGGCATGACTTTTCCCAAACTATGTATAAATATTGTTGTTAAAATAAAATACACGGTTCATTTTGAGAATATCTAAAATTTTTAATAATCTATTGATTTGAATTTTTTGAAAAACAATGTCTTTCTCACATTTTTTATGTTCAAATTTAAAAGGGCATATAGATTTTTTGTAGACCCTTAACCATTAGATTTCATACATGTACCATGATTGTTGAAAATGTTGAATTCTTAACCTTGTATTACTAGATTTAATCTTAAATTATTATAATAAAAATATAAATTATTAAAATCCATACAAATTTTGTGTAATGTGTGGTCAACATAAATTCCCCCTTGAAAAAAAACCTTCCTTTAATTATACATTTCATCACTTTTGTTTAAATGTTTAATCTTTTTAATTCTTTAAAAACATCAAAAATACAACCAACAAACTAATGAATTATCTCTTTAAAATAAATCAACAACTTTGTTTAAATTATAAAAAAGACGCGCACACACTTTATAAATAACAATAAAAAAAAATAAACAATAACAACAAATCATCGTACCTACAAAAGTCCACCACCATTTAAACTAATCAACATGCATAAATATTAACTTTATAAAGAAAGAAAGAAACATACAAAAAGTAGAAACGAAAAAACCAAACAAAAATAAAACACAAATAATGAAAAAGATTAAGAATTATTCACAACAAAATACCAATAAACAAGATTTATCTATGACACCTGATCAAGCCAATTTGACGTGACCAGTTTAATATTTAACAACAAAAAAAAAAAAAAAAAAACATAGTTAAACAACAGCATCACAAGTCAGCCAGCGAACCCAGTAAATACCACCGATATTTGAGGCGACTGCTGCTACTACAACTGCTGTTGCTGCGTCAATAATTCAAAACAATGATACACCAACAACAACATACAAACCGAAATTACCACCAGCACCGTCTTTGGCTGTTGACTGCTTCTGACTGATAGTCAGTCAGTCAGTTAGTCAGTTATACCCAATGAACTCTTAAAGTTAAAAGTTTATAAATTTTTTATTATTTCTTATTTTTATTATTTATATTTTAAGAGCCGGCTTTTGCATTTTATGCATTGACCTTGCATTTTATACAACAATATTAAATGTAAGAAACAGTGCTGCCACTTTGTGGGTAATTACCCGAATTTGGTATTTTTTTTACTGTCGTGGGTAGAACGTGGGTAATTTCTCTTAGGTGTAATTCAGGTATTATTTGAAATTGTTACTTCCGATAAGAAAATCAAATCAAGTTTAGATTTCAGTGATGACATTTATTTCTTTTTAAATATTGCTGATAAAAAATGCACAGTCTTTTCAAAATTTTGGTAATGAATGTCGCAAGATGGATTCTTAGACTTGGATGAATCAAAGTGATTTAGAACCTGAAGTTTATTGAAAAAAGTTATTCAAACTTAAACCTAGGCTGGGCAAAGATGTGTTTCCAATATTTCAACATGTAATTAATTTTGTTTTTATCTGGCAACTTTCAAATGCTTTAGCTTGGGGATTCTTAAACGCCCTTAACAGTTGTAAAACTGAATAACGAAATGGACAGTTGTATAAAACCCTGTAGGCATTTTGTTTGCTAGATAAGGTATAAAGGGTATTCTTTAAGACCATGCTGCATCTCAAGTGTAATATTGAATTTTGCTGGTGGTAACACTGGTAAGAAACAACAAAAAAAAAAAAAATGGAAAAATAAAGAAAACTTTTAAACACACACAAACACACACGTTTTAAAAGTCAATAAAATTACATGTGTGTGAGAAGATAGAAGAAAAATATGTACGAATGAATATTTTTCATTGGGCGGTTTGGTCAGCTGATAAAAATATTTTAATAATTTGCTTAAGAAATAAAAACCAATAAATTAAAAACAAATAGTAATAATAATATTAGATTTTTAAACACTCTATAGAATGTAATGAACCCCGAAAATTGCTAATTTAGAAGCGAACTAAAAGTATTTACTTCTATAATCGTATTCTAAACATGGGTGTTTTTCTGTTCTCCTTCTTCTGTTGTTTTAAGCATACAACTGTGAAAATGCTTGCCCACCACTCTGTTACAGAGTAACCAAGCAAACATACAAATTATATTCTTACTTAATTAACCGATCAACAGTAACTTAGACTCTTAGACAGTTGTAGTAAAACAGACCTGCAACCCTTGCACTGATATACTAGCTCACTACCAACTAGACTACCGGGGTATCCAAAAAGGAAATAAAGTATTATGTTAATACGTTACATTTTTTCAACGAGGGCGGGTCAATAATACCCGTGACTATTAAAATTCCTAGAAAACATTTCCCGAAATTCGTTTCGGTATCCAACCTTGGTTTTTTCGATGAAAATCAAAAACTAGTTCATTTTTAGGAGCTTATAGAGTTGGGCATATCTTCTTAAGGTTTTATGATAATCCCATAATTTTTTTTTCATTACGCTATTATCTTTTTTCCCAACGAAAAACTGCACATTAAATAAATTTGGTTTTCTCAATTGAGACATTGATGTCTCATTTGCTTCTATTCTGTCGCAAAGCTAACCAGGACTCATCTGCCAATTATTTATTTTCATTTTATTTGCCGTATAGGTGTTGCCAACTGAAAACATTGTTTTTTTTTGTCGGTATTTTGAGAAACCCAAAATAGTTAACGGATAGTTTATTGGTCTAATAAATTTATGTTGACATTAGGTAACAGACAGTTTGTTGATACATTGAGAAAATGGCCTTAACTATTTTGGCAATTCTCATATACATATATGAAAACCCGAAGTAAGGAGGAACATGTAAATCAATTAAAATAGATAACACTGCTGAACAGACATTTTGCGGTCTGGAATTTCATTGTAATCGGGGAACAACTTTTGATTTTATTCACAATTTACTAAGAAAACTGAATATCGATTTCCATACAAAAAGAAAAAACGTTCATGACACACACATATTTAAAATGTTATTTTTGTATGGAAATCGATATTCAGTTTTCTCAGTAAATTGTGAATATGTAAAATCAAAAGTTGTGCACCGATTACAATGAAATAAACCTCATTTCATTCGAAATTATGTTAAGATAAATGTTTTAAGACCAAAACTGTGATTTTTGTCGCATTTTAATTTTTAATGACTTTGTTTTTTTTCAAAAAGGTTCGTTTTTTTCTTCAAAAATTCAACCATATCTCTGAAACTACAGGGTAAATTTAAAAACAATGTAAGCACGGCTTAAAGATAATACTGGTGTCGAGTTTCGAATTTTTTTGTTAACTGAATATGTTCAACAGTTTTCGAGTTATTACAATATATGTAGCGAACGTGCCTTAATTTTGGGCATAACGGTATATCTCGAAAATTAGAGCAGATAGAGAAAAATGGAGATACAATTTGAAATCAGCGACCTCAAATTAGTAAAAATTTGCAATCAAATTCCAGACCGCACAAAAAAGTTTAAATTTGTTCCCTTGGGTAATCATTCACAACAACAAATTTCGATCCACAAAGTAAAAAAAACTATTTGGCTTAAAGTTTGATATTTGACTATTGACTGCCAGCCGTCGTCAACGGCGGTGAGTGTTAATTGGCAAAAATCTCTTATGAGATAGTGTGGTTACATGTCAAAACGACCTGACCGTAAACGTGGGTTCGGTCCCCTGGTCAGTCAAGAATGAAAAATTATCAATAAATTTTAATTCTTTTCATGTTGTAAAATTCCTTTCTTCATAAAAATAATTCAATAAAAATTAAATTTGATGAACTTTAGCCTGATTAAAATATAAAAATAAAAATTTTTATTAATTCCCATTTTGTTAATTTATTTGCCCTTTTAAATATCACAAAAAAAAAACTTTTTTTTTTACAATTTTATGTCTTTTCATATTTGTTTTTTTTGACATCCTTCGATAGAAATTAGTGATGACTTCTTTGTAGTTGGCATTGTAATTCAAAATGAACTATGTACAAATGAGATAATTCGCTCTCAAAATTTTGAATGATTTAGATCATAATTGGGCTGTGAACTACGAATAAGAGATTGAATTACGAAAAAACGCTGTCGTGCGAACAAAGCATAACAATGTTCTAGGGGAATTACATTAAAACGTGTAAAAGACATGTGGTTAGTGGAGAATTGCAAATATTATGATTAATTTAACTACAAATCGTAGAGATTATACCACATACAATAGTAGACATTTAGAAAATTAATCGAGTTTGTTTTTTGAACAAGATTGTTTTTAGTTTATTCAACAAGCGCCAGGTAGTTACAGAAAAAACTTAAATTTTTTATTTGTGCAAAGTTTGGTTTTTGCATTTAGATCTAGTTTTTAGCTTTTATGCACCAGAAAAAATAGTATGAATGTTTGTACATTTCCAAAGATTGTATAAATGTTTATTTAAGAATGCGGTTTTTATTTGAATATTTTATGTGGGTGGTAAAATTCTTTTGATTATATTTTCTAAATAGAGCAGACTTCTTTTTAAATATTTGCATAATTCAACCTAATTCGAAGGAATTTTGAAAACGGAAAACATTTGTAGTAATTATTTGCAATTTGTTTTTGATATCTATCTGTAAACGCTCAAAATTGTTTATTATCTAAATGATTTAAATAAATAATTATCTATTTTCATAAAACTAGCGAGCAATTTCATTAATTTCACTTTAAAACAATTTCCGTCAAAATTACTGTTATTAAAGGTGGAAAAGGTGAAAGGTGTGTGTTTTTTTTTGTACTTTATTTAATAAATAATAATTATTATTAAAATGTACTTACACGCTCGCAATCAATCGTAAGGTATGGTTGTTTTTTATGTAGTATAAACAATACAAAAAAAACTTAATTATTAGTTTAAATGTGTTGATGTTATTGTTTAAAAAAAAATTAAAAAATAAAAAGAGGAACACTTCTATCATACAAAATTGAAATGTTTCGAGTCAACGAGCCCTATTTACTCAACAGTTTCAAAACTTTTATCAAAAAAGCCTGTCAATGTCCTGCACTGGCGAAAAGGCGACTGGCCGAAATGGGAACCGCCACTTTTGACGGATTGTATGATTTCTCACGCGTTGATCTGGAGCCCATTTTAAACTTCTTGAGAAGTTCGGGTTGGTTCTGCTAGGAGGATTCTTTTTAGTGGAACTCAATGGTATTAACAATAAATCAATAGGTCTAATGGCCAATTTTCAGGATTGATATTAAAACACATTTATGTTTAAAATCATTTTAAATACAAAATTCTCTTTTTCACTAAACACTTAAATGAAACTTAATTCACCGATGTGGTACATTTAAATTCAACTTAAGTTTCCATTGTAATAAGTTAGCAAGATGACCTCAATATCACAACAATACAACAACAACAGGCAAAGCGTTAACAATCTTATCTTAATTAAATAAGACTTTTCAAATTAAGTCTAGTACTCTGTTCAAATTTGTGAAAAATGTTTAGGCACATTAATTATTTCACATGAAAATTTTGACATGTATCAATGTTACCTATCATGCGAGTTTGTACAATTTGACGTTTTTATTCCTGCAAAGTATGCGACATTGTTTTGCGTATGTAAACAAACACTACATGTATTTAACAGAAAATATTTTTTTATTTAAAAATTTAATAAAAAAGAAAGTAAATATGGATAATAAACGGTTACCGGTTGTGTTATTTTTATTTTTTATTTCGTATTTAAAAATCAATTCATTCTTTTTTGCATTTTCTTAAAACTCCACGTGAAATAAGTGCCGCTTACATTGTTTTGCAGTTGTGAAAAAATGTTGCCAAAAACATTTCGGAACTTTTTCGCAAAATGAACAGAGTACGACTCTATCAACATTTTTTTATAGATATTCCACACAAGTTTTTTTCATATGCGTTTTGACAGCATTTCGCGTGAAATGTTGAACAGATTACCAGTTTTTATGAAAATGAACTTAATAAGGATTTAAATAATATCCTGAAAATTTAACATAAGTATGTCAGATAAGTTCTGACTGCCAGTTTTACTGTTGCCAGTTAAGCTATTTTCTCTTTACGGACAAAATTGTGATTTTGCTATTAGCGGGAAATCTAGCAATTTTTTTTATTGGTTTCTTATAAATTTGTTGACAACATTGTTAAAAAATTGCTTTGAAATAAACTAAAGGGTCAAAAGGAACACAAAAATGGTTACACAAACATATGAAAAAAGTAAGAAGCATGTAAAAACATCTTGTTTTTGTTGTCAAACTTCATTGTCGTTTAGTTGGCCCTTAAGAACCAAGGCAAACTCTTTTTACAGGTGTTGTTGTAATTGAGCTAATTTGGTTTTTTATTGTTGTACTTATTGTAGTATTTCCGCTATCTGATATTTAAATTCGCCTAGCCAAGCATTTAACATCAGTGTTCGAAAATAAGCACTAATGGCCGATTTCACCAATTTATTTAAATATCAAATTATGTTTTAAACTCGTTTTTCATGTCAAACTTTATTTAAATATGAATTGATATTTAAATAGAATTGGTGAAATTAGCCATAAATATCGCTTCTTTGTGTTCGGTTCGGTAGATTTGTGGAAAACGCAAACGCTAAAAATGTTCATTAAAAAAAATAACGTTTTCATGTTTGCCATCTTTCGAACACACAAATAATACTGTTCTTATCCAACTCAACAACACTTAATTCCGTTCCGTGTATTTTTTTTTTTTTAAACTACAAACTTTATTTTGTTCGGTTCAGCTCATTAGTGATCGTTCGTTTCTGTTGTGCGGTTTTTTACAAAAACAAAATACGAAAAAAACAAAAAGCCAGCAAAATAATTTTATACAAACAAAACATATAGACAATACACACACAAGCTGTTCGTGCTGCGGTCGTTGCTAAAATTTTTTGTTTGTTCATATCTTTATCAGTGTAAAAAAGGAAAGTTATAGAACATTAAAATATAATGTTTGTCTACAGTATCACTACAGTTGTTCTGTTTTTTAACCAAGAACAGAACACTATATAATATTCGTGTCTCTTTCTTAAAAATAGTTAAGAACGGTATTAAGGGTTGTGTTCGTCTACACAAACACTAAAAAATAGATATCGTTCCTGGGCGTGTGAGCCGAACGCTAAATAATGTTCTGTTTATTTTCGAACACAGCTTAAAATTTTAAAACAATTTATAATAATTCATACGTTATATTCTTATTTCTAAAAACATATATTGGCTTTTGAGCCTCATTTACAATGGATGCAGCCATTTCGTTTTTTTTTTGGCGATTTATCACTAAACTTTGTAATATTCTAAAAATTTTGCTTTTTTCTAGCAATTTCTCATTCTGTTATAAAGATATTCCTTAAAAATCCGTTGGCAACAGTGTACCTAACTGTTTCTGCTTTTAAAAAATGTATGAAGTGCGTCGTTAACGTTTTAAAATTGAAAAAAATCGGATTTGGACAGCGCCTTAAAAAAAAATCGCGAGTGCTCATAAAGTATGCTAGTGTGACCTAAATATTTAATTGAAAGACAGATTCGTTTGACAAGTCTGTCTGACTTGCAAATGTTTATAAACATTTTCATAAAATGATAGATTCTATGCGATCAGAGTTGCATTTTCTTGTTAAATACCCGAGTCATATGATTTTGCAATTTTTTTGTGTTATTTTGTGTTATTGACAACAGATTTTAGTGACATTTTTTTTTATAACGGATAGAATTCTATCCGTGTGGTTTAATCGCACAATTGTATAGAATAGTGAATTCCGGCCTTACCTGGCGTTTACATTTGCCAGTACTGGCATGACAGTAGCAATACATGCAAACTTTTTTACTAATACATGCACACTCCAACTGTCTTGTCTACTGTCTAGCAAACTTTGCAGGCAGTAAAATTGGACAGTAACTTGACATTTTCTAACAATAATCTGAAGTTTTATTAGCAAAACGAAAAAAACCTAAAAAATAAATAAATTTTGCTTTGATTTTTTATGTTTTAGTTAAGTGCATGTTTTTTTTTACAAAATATAGTTATTTTAGGTTGTTTTTAACTTTGTTTAGTTCATATAAAACACGTTTAGCTGAACTTTCACTGCAACATTCACGTTTGACATATATTTCAAAGTGAACTGTCTTAACTACTGTCTGGACGCCTACGTCACGAAGACAGTTAGCAGTTTTTTTGGCAACTAATATTTTTTTCTTACTGTCAAATAGCCAGTACTGTCAAATGTAAACGCTACACAGAAAAAAATAAAAATTGATTTCAATTAAAAAATTTGTGATATTAATTAAAAAATTAATTAAATTTGCGCCAGTAAACAAATTAATAGTATCAATTAAAGCAGTTAATAGTATTAATTAAACGTTTAATTCACTTGATTAAACGTTTAATTCACTTGATTAAATTTTTGATTAAAAGTGATTATATTTTTTATTAATGCTTTAATTGGTGAACAATTTTGGATAATTTTTTCTGTGTATGTTCAGTAGTGAAGTTGGTAGACAATTAAGCTACTTTTAGGTCAGTCTAGCGAAAACGCTTACGCTCTTATTTCAAATGTCTACAATGGAATCTCTCGACCAAACTTAGCGATTTTATTAACCAAAAAAAAAAAAAAAAAAAAAAACGGCCCTGTCTTCAAAATATTGAGCCCTAACCGCGAAAATAACGTAACCGACATCATATTCAATTTTCGTTTTTTTTTAAATGATTTATTGGCAACACTTTCATCATCCCTGTGGTCACATAAGGTACCGTTACAAAATTTATATGAAATAAAATAATAAAAAAAAACACTCTCCTGTAAAATTAGATTTTTGAACCTTTACGTTATTTTCGCGGTTAGGGCTCGATATTATTTAATTAACACTAAAAGGTCTAACTAACAGTTTGCACAATATGCAACATTGTCAAGACAGTTAACAGTTAAGGCAATTAATCAATTTATCATTTTAAATAGTTTTTTGCTTCTGTTGTAAAACTTTCAAAATGTTTGGTAGGGGCTTTTGCGTTTTAAGTAACGATATGTAGCTTCATTTATTGAATCAAAATGGCTAAATAAAATTTTTAATTAGTATTGTGGTTATTTTGTTGAACTATTTATGGTTTTTAATCCAAAATTTTTAATATTTTTTAATTAGGCTTAAGTTCATTAAATTTAATTTTTACAACATGAAAATTTTTAATGCCTAAACAAGATGAAAAATTACTAAATTTACTTAATCATTAATGAATAACTTGATTGGCAACATTCGTGCAAGGCAAGTTCATTCAGGTGACCGCGGGGAGGGTTATGCTTGCTGTCAATTTTTTTTATGTGGAGTTTGACATTTAGGTATTTCTACATACAAAAAACCGAGGACAGCTAGCAAAACACTCAATCTCCTCTCGCTTTCTCTCTGATGCGGTCACCTGTAAGAATTTGCCTTGCATAAGTAGAACAATTTTTCTTAAATCTATAAAAAATTTTAACTGAAAAATAAGTTCTTGACATACATTTTAGATAAATATAAAATATACAATGTCTCCTTAATATTTTTGTTAATTTCAGTTTTAATTTGCTTTTTCATTTGAGGGGCTTATAAAAATCTAATGAATTATTTATTTTCAAATTCACGTGTTATTATTTACTTTATTTCTTAATATTTCTTAAATAACTTATTAAACTTTTCAAATTTAAAATTCAAATAAATCTGTGCTAAACAAAATTAAATTAATCATATACAGTATAATCTTTCTTAATGGACAGCCCCTTTTGACGGGCACTGTTACCTGGTCCCGCCAGCGTTCTAAAGGAAAGCATTTAAGATATTTAATAAACCCATTTTATTGGTTCCTTAAGTGCCCAGTCATAAGAGATTCCACTGTATTAATGTTAATCACATTGATTTGTTTGATTTGAAGTTTTTTTTTTGCGCTTTTGGAAAAATTTCCATAAATAAACAAACAAACAAACAAACAAAATAATATTAAATTAATACGTTTGGTTAATTTATATTTGTATAAGAATATTTTTTTTCGTATTAATTTTTTGCTTCATATGTATTTCCATAATAATCCAATAATTATGGCTGTTTATTTATTTTTGTCCGTCTTAATTTGTTGTTGTCGTTATTGATTATCATATCATATTATTGTTAACATATCGGAATCTTTAGCTTTAATTTTTGAATATTTTTATTACCATGTACTTTAAAATGATGTTCTTGGCAATAAGAATTCCGTTCGAAAATCGTGAAAATCGTTTTAAAGTGCTTAACAATTCACTTGAGGTATTTCGTGTTAAAAATTTCTTTTTGTGTATTATTTATTGCTCTAGCTAAATATTTAAAATTTTACTTTAGAGGTTAAAAGTTTAATTGATTGCGATTAAAAGATTAATGACCGTTAACTCATTGCACGATTATTTTTTTAAAGAAATTTGTTGTTCTCAATGTCTTATTTGCTTATATTCTGTCGCAAAGCTAACCAGCACTCATCTGCCAATTATTTATTTTCCTCTTAATTGCCGTACAGATAAATTCAATCCGCTGACTCCCAATGTATTTTGAGAGGTGTTGCCAACCGAAAACAATGTTTTTTGTAGGTATATTGAGAAACCCAAAATCGTTAACGGGCAGTTTATCGGCCTAATAAATTTATGTTGATATTAAGTAACAGACAGTTTGTCGAGACATTGAGAAAATGGCTATAAGAGAAATATGTAGATGTTTTTATAACACAGTGTAAATGTTTTTGATGCAAAAGGTTGTCGGGCTGGTAAAAAACCATTTCTGTCAAACGAATCTGTCATGCAATTAAATATTTAGGTCACACTAGCATACTTTATGAGCACTCGCGATTTTTTTGACAAATCGTACGGCTTTAAGGCGCTGTCCAAATCGGATTTTTTTTTTAATTTTAAAACGTTGACGACGCGCTTCATACATTTTTTAAAAGTACAAGCAGTTAGGTAAGGTGCACAGTTGCCATCGGATTTTTAAGGAATATCGTTATAACAGAATGAGAAATTGCTAGAAAAAAGTAAAATTTTTAGAATTTTACAAGGTTTAGTGATAAATCGCAAAAAAAAAACGAAATGGCTGCATCCATTGTAAATGAGGCTCAAAAGCCAACATATGTTTTTAGAAATAAGAATACAACGTATGAATTACTATAAATTGTTTTAAAATTTTAAGCAGTGTTCGAAAATAAACAGAACATTATTTAACGTTCGGCTCACACGCCCAGGAACAATATCTATTTTTTAGTGTTTGTGTAGACGAACAACGCTTAATACCGTTCGTAGCTATTTTAAAGAAAGAGCCGAACATTATATAGTGTTCCGTTCTTCGTTAGAAAACAGAGCAATTGTAGTGGTACTGTAGTGTAATATTATTTGATCGTTCGAATGCATACCTTTAAATATTATTTACTTGCATGAATTCATACCTTTAAAGAGCAGTTATAAACGGGTATCTTATTACACCAAAATATTAAACCCTAAATAGCCGCTTAGAAGGTAGTACACCCAAACGCATGGGAAATATTTATAAATTTTTAGTGTAATCACATTACACTAATTTCCCCATGCTTTAGTTAAGTTATTTTAATTTACACGTAAGAATAGGCTAAGAATTATTTTCATAGTTAGTATATAAGTTAGAATAAATTGTAAATAAAATCATTAATAAGAATAAAGCTGACGAGTGCACCACTAGTTGCACCGTCCAATCCCAAAAATATTATAAACGCTTTTTAATCATTTTTACATGACGAGTGCATCACTAGTTGCACCGTCCAAACCCAAAAATATTATAAACGCTTTTTAATAATTTTTACAGTAGACGAACATTATATTTTAATGTTTTATAATGTTGCTTTTTCACATAAAGAAATGAACAAACCAAACATTTTAGTAACTACCGCAGCACGAACAGCTTGTGTGTGTATATGTTTTGTTTCGGTTAAATTATTTAGCTGGCTTTTTATTTTTGTGCTCGAAGATGACAAACAGGGAAACGTTATTTTTTTAATGATTTACTACACAAACACTATTAGCGTTTGTGTTATCCACAAATCCACCAAACCGAACACTAAGGAGCGATATTTAATGTTTATTTTCGAACACTGATATTAACAAATAACTTCAATTGCAAAAAGTGGTCCAACCATAATGCACGATGGTAATTGTGGGTACACAATAGAGCAGCGCGGTAAGATTGATAAAAATGGGCGTTCAAATCAAAATGCATTTCGTGCACTTCTTCTGCAGCGACGAGGCACACTTTCACCTCAGTGGAGGCGTTAACAAGCAGAATTGCCGCATTTGGGCAAATGAGAATTCACGAGTGATTGTTAAAAAGCCGATGCAAACACAAAGAGTGACTGTTTGGTGCGGTTTATAGGCCTGCGGCGTCATCGAACCGTACTTTTTTGAATGTTCGCTATCGCGAGATGATATGGGACTTCTTGTGGCCAGAAATTGAGGATATGGACCTAGACGATATGTGGTTTCAGCAGGATGATGCCACTTGCCACACAGCCAACGAAACAACGGCTTTCTTTGTGCGAAGAATTGGCCGTGTTATCTCACGCCGTGGCGATGTAAATTAGCCTCCACGATCATGTGATTTGACACCGTTGGACTTCTTTCTTTGGGTATATATTTAAAAGAAAAAGTGTACTTCAATAAGCCAAGAACAATTCAAGAGCTAAAGGATGAGATAATTTGGCACATTAACGAAATTGAACCTCAATTATGTCTCAGAGTCGTTGAAATTATAGACCACCCAATTATGAATAATAATTCCCCGGGAGTTTTTTCCCTGATCCCTTTTTTCCTATGTAAATTCAATTGTAAAAATGAGAAAAGGGGAAAAAACTCCCGGGATATTTTATTCATAATTGGGCTGATAATAAAAAATATTAAGATAATTTTCTGAACACTTTTTGTTTTATTTAGAATTAACATCGCGTGTTTTTTAGAATTCTATACGAACGTTTAAGTTCAAAATTTTTAATGTTTTTAGTTAATAAGATTTTGTTTGTCGTGCCTAATTCCCAATTTGCATGCTCGAAAAATACACTGAAATTTATTGTTTTTAATAAAAGACAATAAAATAGGGTAACTTGTTCTACGTAGATACCTTTTCACGCCCCAACTGAGACAAAAAGTTAAACTTTTCTTATTCATAACACAATATTTAAAAACAAATTTGTTTAGAGACTTTGCACAAAAACAACTTTAAAAAAGCGCTAAACGCGACATATTAAAGACACAAAGGGCAGACTTAAAACCCTTAGACATTGGGTTGAGGTAAATTTTCCTAAAAAAAACTCATTGAAAATTGCAAAATCTCAAAATTAATAAACAATTTTTCTGGTTTTCAACAGTCATTTAACAGTTCTCTTAATGTCTTTCTGTACATACTTAAGAAATTTCCTAATACAACATGTTTAACATTTGATATTTAAAATACACATTTTTTTTTAAATGTCATCTATAAACAAATTTATTAAAGAAAAAAAAAACCAAGCACATACACACTCGAAAATAATAATTGTTTTTTAATAAATAAATAAATATTTACTTGCCTTTTTTGTTTTGGCAAACAAAACAATTGAACAGATGAATAGAAATTTTTGTTGTTAAAACAGTTGAAAAATGATTTGTTGCTTTTTTTCGATTTTGATTAGGAAATATAAACAAAATATTGATTTAAAATTTTTCTTATTTTTTTTTGTCTTTAAAAAATTACGTTACAAGCAAATGAAATAAATCTTTATCGCACTATTTAAATCTAGTTAAGGGAACACAAAAAATATATTTTTGTTTATTTATATTTATTGGTATTTCTTATAATTTTTTGTTTTCTTTTAAATGCAAAAACAACTTGAACAAAGCACGTGCCATTTGCGTATAAAGTGTGTGCATTTAAAGGATGATGATGACGATGATAATTTTGTTATTGTTGATGATGTTGGTTTTAAACACTATTCATGTGCTGGATCGTTGTGTTTATCATTTATTTTTTGTTGTATTCAATTTGTTGATTTTTTTTTTTCTAGTGGCTTGTTGTAGTTGTTGTCGTGTAGTTGTAAATGTTTGTTTTGCACTTGAATTATTACACGCAATGTAAACAAATATTTGCATAACAAAAAAAGGTTTTTAAAAAATTATATTCTGTTTTGCATAAAATTGAAAGGAATGTGCCAGCCAAAGCAACAAACAACAAGAAATAAAAATAGAGAAACAAAAGACTGAAGACACGAACGTTTTGCTTGAGATTTTTTTTCTTTTTTTTTTTATTATTTTTTTAAGTCGCTTTAAGGAATTTTTTTGTTTTGTTTCTTTTTATTGTCAGAACTATTAGATAAATGTTTAAGACTTTATAAACAATTTTACATTAAATTCATTTTTTAGATCTTTTTTTAATATTTTTTTTTTTACAAAATATTTATTATGCTTTTTATTATTTTTTTTGTGTTTTAAAATTTTATATTTTGTTTAAAATTTTTTTTAATTTTTTTGCTTTTTGGTTTTATGTTTTTAACCGCTTTGCGAAACAACACCTGCGAAGTTTAAAATGAAACTGAAAGCATTAAGCTAACAGTAGAGCTCAGACAATTTGTGCTGAGTTAGCGACGTTCCCTTAAACAAAAAAAAAACTAAACAACAACAACAGCAACAAAATAACAACACAACATTAAAAAACACGCTTTATACACTGTGTATTTTGTTTCATATTGAAATATTCAGCTTACAGTATGGCATTTTGTAGAAAATATTTAGGTAAATAAAATTGTATGCATAATTAAGCGTTAAAATTAATTTTTCTTGTTAACAAAGTTAAATCCAGAATTGTTAATGCAAAATATTTTTAGGCATTCAAAGAAAGTGATAGATAAAAAAATTCAAATTTCAAATCCTGGGCCTTTGTTGGGGGCAGAAGCATATTTATTTATCCAGTACGCTCATAAGTTTAGGTACAATTATTATCGCCACAACTGCAAGTAATGCACTGAACATACGCGCCCGCCTTGCCCTGTTGGCATCTTAACTTCATGACAGTTACAGCCGTACCTAAACAAAAGCGGCACGCGAGTTTTAGTTGTCAAAAATGGTCATGCCCCTACAATTTGTATGAAGCATCACTAAATAGCGCGACGTCAAAGCTTTGAAATTGGAAAATCTGATTTTCATAGCGCGTTTGATAGTGAATTGGCCACTGTTGTTAAACAATAAAGACAATCTAGCTATTTTTTTGTCTATTCAGCGGTTTTATCTCCATTTTTTATTTCTGTTATATCGGTTTTATTAAACAAAAAGTAAACACTTCTGTTCGCGGTACAAATTTGGCGATCTTGCTTAGATATGACATGTCAGCGTAAAAGTCAAGCGGAAGAGAACGTTCCTCCTTCTGCTCTTGTTTACGTACGGCTGTTATGCTTCATTGCCGCGTTGAAATTTGTTCTTAATTTGTCCGTTGATTTGCGATCATGGTATAGGAAGATTTTGAAAACCGTATTGTCGTTGTTGGCTTAAGAAAATGTGGAATTCAAACAACCGATATTTTTCGAAAGTTGTTGACGCTTAGAGTCACGTATAATTTTGTATGGAAGATACTGGTGGAGTGACAGACCGTCCAAGATTTGGTCGTCCTCACAGTGGGCGAACTCAAAAGGCTTTTAAGGCTGTGGACAACAGAATTCGAAGAAATCCCTTCAGAAAGCAGCAAAAATTGTCTCGGAAAATTAAAATGTCAAATGTATCCATTACTCGCATAATTAAATATAATTTGGAATCGGGCTTACTCTGGGTTCACTTTATGAAAGTTTTCTTTTTGAATGTCAAAGTTTTTTGGTGAGACAGTAGAGAAGAATAGCATATTCTCTAAGCCGGATCAAAAATCATAATTAATTAGAGAATATGCTTTTCTTATCTCCCCTTTTACCAATAAACTAAGACTTTCTCAAAGAAAATTTTGATAGTGTGAACCCAGACTTACAATGGCGTTAAAGCATAAATGAAAGCAAAAATCAAAAGCATTTATTTCTGTTATAAATTCTGTTTACGACAGATGAGAACATTTTTACTGGTGAGGAATCATTTAACAAACAATTTGATAGAGCGTTCCAAGAGTTGAAAGAGGACCCTGTCCCGCTTCAGCGTTGGTATGGTGTGGAGTCGCATATGATGCGTTAACAATACCCCATTTTTGCGAAAAAGTAGGGAAAACCTCTGCAACGGTGTACCAATCTTTCGTTTTGGAGAAAGTTGTTAAGCCGTTAAACAATTCCAGACAGTTGTGGTTAAAAAATATTTATCAAATTGTATTTGAAATTTCTTCACAAAGCTCCGATGTAAATTGTGGTCGGTGTTAGAGAGCATGGGATGCACTAAACGTCAACCAAGCTTGGAGTCTCTAGAGCATGACCTTATTGGAGAAGTGCATAATTTTGCTATGGATGTAGTGCGTAATGCGATAGACGAACGGTCTTTTATAATTCGCACAGAAAAAATTCTCGATAATTTTTTTTCAATTAAAGCCTGGTACTCTGTTCAACATTTCACGTGAAATGCTGTAAAAACTTATATGAAAAAAACTTGTGCGGAATATCTATGAAATAATGTTGAGTACAACTCTGTTCATTTTGCGAAAAAGTTCCAAAATGTTTTTGGCAACATTTTTTCACAACTGCGAAACAATGTAAGCGGCACTAATTTCACGTGGAGTTTTAAGAAAAAGCAAAAAAGTATGAACTGATGTTTAAATAAGAAATAAAAAATTAAAACAACTCAACCGGTAACAGTTTTTTTATCCATATTTACTTTCTATTTTATTAAATTTTTTATTAGAAAAAAAAAATAATTTTTAGTAAAATACATATGGGGTTTGTTTACATACCCAAAACAATGTCGCATACTTTGCAGGAATAAAAACGTCAAATTGTACAAACTCGCAAGATAGGTAACATTGATACATCTCAAAATTTTCGTGTGAAATAATTAATGTTGCTCAACATTTTTCACAAATTTGAATAGAGTTCTAGGCTTAAATTATTAATCAATAATTAAATATTTAATCAAGTGAATTAAACTTTTAATCATTTAAATTAAGCGTTTTATCAAGTGAATTAAACGTTTAATTTGTTTACTGGTGCAAATTTAATTAAATTTTTAATTAATATCACAAATTTGTTAATTAAACTCAATTTTTATTTTGTTCTGTGCGGTCATGCTGGAAGACAAATGGTGGCCATTTTGAAAATCTTTTCTATACATTCCTAAATATGATACAAATAAAGTACAACTAGTTGTAATAAAAAAAAACTTTTAGTATTGTGGTTATTTTGTTGAACTATTTATGGTTTTTAATCCAAATTTTTAATATCTCTAATTAGGCTTAAGTTCATTAAATTTAATTTTCATTAAATTATTTTTATGAAGAAAGGAATTTTACAACATGAAAATTAATTAAAATTTTTATTGATAATCTTTCATTCTTGACCGTGTCCGGGATTCGAACCGCGGCCGGCAGGTTACCATGACATGTTTCGATCGCAACCACTCGATCTCCTCAGATGGATTTGCCGTTTTACACTCGCAGCCATCGACGACTGCTGACGTCAATAGTCAAACATCAATCCTTAAACTTTTTATAATGATTTTATCGTACAGAGAAAAAATTCTTGAAAATTTTTTTTCAGGTAAACCATTAATGAAAAATAAAAAATCAGTTTAAATTAAAAATTTAATCAAGTGAAATAAAAGTTTACTTATATCAATGTTGTTAATATCAAAAAATATTTAGTTGATACTATAGTATATTATTTATTATATATATTAATTATTATATATTCAGAACCAATACGAGTACTAATTAGGTTTATATTTATTAGGAAGACCAGAGGTTCACCATAAAATTTTTTTTGTTGTTAGTTTTTCCAAGTTTGTTGCACTGTGCCTGTGATATATAGTATTTTTTTTTTGGTTAAAGCTGCTTTACTCTCTTCTTGTACGACATAGAATGCCTGTTAAACATTAGCAAAAAGAAAAAAAAAAAACAATAAAAACAAAAATATTTTCCATCATTATTATTCATACAATCATCAATCGTTTTATCAGTCTGTCTGTCTGGCTGTCTGTCTGGCTGTTTGACTGTTTGTCCGTCTGTTTGTATTGTTGGCATATTTGTGCGAGTATCTGTTTAACTAACCATCTATCTAACACCATCGAAACCAAAGCGAATCAAAGCATACCAAATCAAAGCAAAACCAAACCAAACAATCGGATCGCATCACATCACATCACTTCAGCCAAAGGCTAAACGTTTGTTAAATAAATTCAAAATGATCTCCACTCTATAGAGAAACAAACACAATGTTCTCATGGTACTGCGTTTAAAGTTTAAACACAAATTTTTGGAATGCTCGCCGTTTTGTATTGGCACCAAAGTCAAATTAAGTTTAGTTGAGTTCAGTTCAGTTCAATTTGCTGTTGATGAGATGAGTCGAGTTTAAAATTTAAGTATTTCTTTATATATTTTATTTAATGATTTTTGCGTTAGTGTGTGTGTGTGTGTAATAAGTAATTTAAAGTTACAAACATAAACAAATTTACAAAGAGATACTACTTGTAATATGTATTTGCATTTGCGTATTGTAAGTATTTAATGGTTGTTGGTATTGGATTGTTGTACTGTGTTGTGTCGTTTTCTATCTCGCATCGATACAAGTCTATTAAAGCAGACGTATGGATTGATGGATGGTCGGACGGACGACTGACTAAAGAGCCTCCTATTTGTCTGAGTTTATTACCGCGGTTTTTTGTTGCTTAATGAACATCTTTAAACACCAGACAAGTCTATTCATATTCGGTTTTAAATACAATATTTTTCTATTGCCGATGTTAGTTGGTGTTGGCAGCAAAACACACTCAACTTGTTTAGTTGGCGTTACTTATTTTTAGTTTGCCTGTTAGTCAGTCGTTTAGTAACTTTGTAGCTGCTTAGCTCTTTTCTGAATTGTTTTCTTCTCTTTGAAGGTTGATTACTTTTTTTTGTCTCATTTAATTTAAGGTGAGAGTGTATTTTTTGTTTCTTCTGTTAAGCGCATTTGTTTTTTGCTGCTGTCATAATTGTGCTGAAATTTGCAAATTATTGTAATTATAAGTAATTTTTGTTTTCTTTCTTAAAATTAATTGTTGGCCAAGAAGAGAAATTTCTTTAAAATTAACAAAAGTTGTTAATGAAATTTTTCAAACAATATGAAAAAGTTTAACAAGAAAAGTTGAAGAAAGATTAAAGAAATATGCTTTTAAAAAATCATTAAATTTTTTGATCACTGAAGAGGAATTTTTTGGCTTTTAAATTTTCATAATACCATAACAAATTACGGCGTTTGCCTGAAAAGATTCTTTCCCATACATATTGGAAGCGGAAACTGCCACACTCGGCCCCTTATAAATATCAATAACTAGCCTTTATACATGACTTCGTTGACCTCAAAATTAGAGCAAGATTTAAAAAAAATTTGTCCAGTTTTCTACCTCTAAACTTATTTTATTTATTTATTTATTTATTTTTATTTATTTACTTATTAGTTATTACAATACAACAAGAAAAAATCTTATATTAAAGTATTGGGTAGAAAAATTGGCATAAGTAAGAATACAATATAAATAATAATCATAAATATAAATATTAAATATTCATAAATATTACATGCATACATAATTTAACATTACAATAATTTAACATTACAATACTATTTATTAGTCACAAAATTGTTCAAATATGGCAGTTTTAAAATGACTTGCATTGCGTATAGTTTGAATATAAGAGGGTAGTTGGCTCCATAAGCGAATAGAATTTATGAAAAATTGCTGCGATGAGATGGCTCTTGTAAATTTTATATTGTTGATCTTTTGACCTCTGTTGGATCTAGAAAATATTAATCTTCTGAATAGATAATTTGGTTGTCTGTCATAGATAATTTTGTGCAAGAAGATAAGAGTTCGGCATTTTAATAAATTATCTAGGGTAACATTATATATTTGCTTAGCAAATTGTGAGATGCTATTGTTCCTTTTCACGCCAAATACATATCTAGCAACATTATTATATGTCACATTCAGTTTTCGCCTACTTTCAGCATCACAACTTGCAAATAACTCACAGCCATATAAGAGGGTTGGTAACAGATAAGTCTTTGCAAGCAGCATTCGGATGTGTATTGGCGTAAAATACTGCGATATCCATAGATTTCGCAATATATAAAATGTTTTCCGGCAGTTTGCTCTGATGTGATCTGACCAGCTTAGCTCATTGTTAAATATAACCCCAAGGTTTTTTGCATTTTCTACAACATTAATCGGCGCATTATTCAAATGTAGTGGTGGAATAGTCGGAATATTAGTCCTTGGTGATTCAATTACTAAGCACACCGATTTTCTTGGGTTAAGGCTTAAACCATTTGCAGATGCCCATAAAAATATTCTTTGTAAATCTTGGTTTATTAGCCCAACAGAGTTAGACACATCTGATTTGCTGCAACTTGTATACAATTGGACATCATCAGCGTACATTTGTATTTTACAATGTGTAACCTGCAACGGGAGATCATTGGCGTAAATGGAGTATAAAAGCGGTCCAAGTATAGAGCCCTGTGGTACACCTCTTGGCATCAAGCAGCTTGTGGATATATTTTCACCGGAACAAACACTTTGACTTCTATTACTTAAGTATGATGATAAAAGCTTTAACGCAGTTTCAGAAAAATTGTACATTTTTTTCAACTTTAGGCATAATACAGAGTGGTCAACGGTGTCAAAAGCCTTAGAATGATCAAGTAAAATAAGGAAAGATATTATTTTAGGTTTATCAATTTGGCATCTTATTTCCTCAGAAACATCAATAAGAGAAGTCAAACAGCTATGTTTTGGCCTAAACCCGGATTGCCGTTCATTTAACAAAGAGTGCTCATTAAAATAACAACTTATTTGTGCATGTACTAATTTCTCCAACACTTTTGACAGAAAAGACAATATTGCAATTGGGCGGTATGTTTTATCAGTTTTTTTTACTGGTATTATTTTAGCATGCTTCCACATAGTTGGGAATTTTGAGGTTGTTATTATGTTGTTAAACAAATGGGTGAAATGACATAAGGTGTAAGGTAGAGTCAGCTTAATAAACTTTGGAAGTAGGTAGTCAAAACCAGTGGCGTTTGATTTAATACTTAGAAATGATTTAAGTACTTCTTCTTGTGTAAAATGCATAAAATTAAACTCAACAATTTCATTATTATTTACACCATCATAAAAATCAGAGTCGATTTGTGGCATTGGTATATTGGCAAATTGCTGGTTAAGCTGGTTTACGTCAATTTATGTTAAAATATTTCTATAAACAACATTATAAGATTTATTATTTTTCGCCAACACTTAAAAGTTTTAATCCCTCGATATTCTGAAGCATCCGATATACAGATCTACATGTGAAAAGCAAGGGGTGTCTAAATATGTCTAAATATGGCCCAGATCGAAAAGAAACAAGTACCAAATAAACAAGAGTGCCAAAAGTACCAGCCTTTCCTGATTGAAGACCCTCAGAAAGTACACTATTATGTATGTTTATTATGTAATGTATTATGTAAATCGAAAAGAGAAAAAGTACCAGTAATCTGGGCCATATGCTATCCGGTAGACGGATAAAAAACTATTAAGCGTCATCTCTAATCCGACCAACATTTTGGCAAATTTTTTTTCATAGACAATGGAGAAAGTGCAAAAACTAACGCTCTCCAGATCTTTGGAAATGTATATTATCTTTGTATGGGAGATGCCATCCCCACTTCTCTAAACCAACTCACTTTTTGACAGATGTTTTGTATAGATAACCAAACTATTTGTTCCAAATTTAAAAACTTTTACTGCAACCGTTATCCAGATAAATTGTATTGTCTTTGTATGGGAGGTAAATTTTACTGTAACCAGTCTCAGATGTGTATGGGCATTTCTTTCTAAAGGTCTACCGTGACCGAAAGTTTAAAAGTTATGAAAAGCTTTTATGATTTTTAGATTTTACTAATTTTATAAATTCCCCCATAAATTCGTTCACTAAGACGAACATTCAGACTGCAAAGTTGTGCAAACGTAATTTCTTATTTGTGAAAACGTATTATTGTATGTTTTCTTTAATATTATCTTCCTTAAAAGAGGTGATATTTGATAAAAATTATTCCAAAAAAATTTTCTTACATGGTCTGTAATCTAAGGAAGAGTTCCAAGAGAAATATGTTATTCGGATTAACGGTAAATTTTTATTTTGTTTTAATCTTTATTCAGTTTAATTATTATGGAAAAAATTTCACGTTCGAAATGTAACGTATCTACACAGTTTTTGGCTTAAAAAAAAAAAAAAAAATACAGAAGATTTTGGAATCAAACCAAAGACATTTAAATGTTACATTGCTACGTAAAATTCTGAAAGTAGTTTGACTAAAAAATTGTGCCAGGTTTCGCTTAATGACGGCCTTTTATACATGGCCACAAAAACTACTTCTATTTTTTTCACGTTCGAACCGCTACTTCTTTTGCCATTATCTTTGACCTAAAATCGCGCCCTTCATAAACTTTTGCATAG
The DNA here is from genome assembly GCA_963931875.1 of Pollenia griseotomentosa. NCBI lineage: Eukaryota > Metazoa > Arthropoda > Insecta > Diptera > Polleniidae > Pollenia > Pollenia griseotomentosa. Next base: position 9,224,157 of record OZ007563.1, on the reverse strand, counting down.
ATAACAGTGCTTTCTTAGTGCTATAATTTAAGGGTTAAAAGAACGTAAAAATATTTGTTGTTTAATATTTTATATATTTTTAATTAGGCTTAAGTTCATTAAATTTAATTTTCATTAAATTTAATGAACTTAAGCCTAATTAAAAATATAAAAAAAAATTTGAATTAAAAACCATAAATAGTTCAACAAAATAACCACAATACTAATTAGTTTAATATTTTATTGTATTTTTGCTGCGAACGACTGTCACGTTCAACACTTTGGAATTACCCATATAAGGTTATTCAATTGTTGTATGAGAGGTGCCATGCCCACTTCACAAATAAAGCCTTCATATTCAGAGATACCTAAGCTATTTGTACCAAATTTACACAATTTTACTCTTACTGTTCTTCAGATAAAAATAAATCTGTTTTGTGCCACGCCAAATTTGGGGGCGTATACAATCAATCATATGTCATTAAAATCGGTACAGCCGTTCCTTAGTTAAAAGGGTTGTAACTTACACAACCTTCTTTTATATGTACTAATAAAAGAATATATACATACAAATTATGTTGGTATTCACCAACACAATGCAATAAGTAATGTGAAAGTAAATGGCAATAGTCGCACCCCGAAAAACTGTAACACTGTACAGTTATGCGACGCCAAACCATTAGTCAATGCAAACGGAACGTGGAACAAACAAGGACTAATTATTAAGGATTATCCCTAAAAAAAATGACAATAACGAGCGAGCTGTTTTCCCATACAGATAATTTAAGCGAATAATATTTTTCTCTACGCTCGTTTTTGATGGCACTAATAAACATTTTTCAAATAAGAATTTTAAAAAACTTTTTTTTGAATTTGGATTTAAATCGAACAAAATGAAACGTTCTTTTAATTAAAACTTAGTACAAATTTTTTAAACAAAACAAAATTTCATTGAAATTTTAAACAATTTAATAAAAACCTTGAAGAGTTTTTATTCATGTGTTTGTTTATTGTATTGAATATTTAGTTTAAGAATAAAAACGACAAAAACAAACTTTCTAACGAACAATGAAATTTAATACAAAAGTCATGGACAACTGTTACCAAAAATAAATTATTTATACATACATACTAGTCTGAATTAAAAAAAAATGCCAGTTTTTTTTAACCTATTTAAATGAAATAATTAATGTTCTCAAAACAAGTTCACATTCAAAATTGCATATGCATAATTCATATGTACGTCATGATGTGCGAGTTTTATTTTTTAATATTTATCAAAACAAAAGAAAAATCTTAGATAAATAAATCTGTTATTTTGAGACAAATTATAAAAACAAAACATTAAAAGTCATCCGTTTAAAATATTTAAATATGTATATATGTACATATTTCCGCTTTTCGATTAAAATTTATGCAAAGAAATAAAAACTGCCGGTATTTTTGATGGAACACCTAAAAAAATTCATGACAAACGCAGTCAACGAATTTTGCTTAACCGGCCCTAGTAAAAACTTTACTTACATTTTACCAAAAACTACCAGTGTAACAACTTCCTAAACACATTCTTTTTCGCGCATAGTGTGAACATGCACTAATTACTGTTCAGTGGATTAATTACTGCTAAATTAAAGTTGTTGTTATATGTGTTGATGTTATTATTATTTTTGTATATCACTTACTCTGTAAAACCACAAGTGTACGGTACGTACTGCAGAAGAAAAAACCCAAACAAAATACAAATAAATAAAACCCCAATAACTTTTAAACCCACAATATTAACCCCATGTTTTTCTCAATTTTTTCTTATTTTCGAGAAAATATTTCAAGGGAAACACATTCTTTTTCATACCTAATCGCTACTCGCAGCAATGTACAACACCAATTTCTAAAGTACTTTCTCGCTCAGTTAGCTGGAGCGCAAAGCTTAAAAAATATTAACGAGTTAAGGTCCCAACTGTGGCAGTGAATTTTTTTACAAATATCAAAATTAAAAAAAAAGGTTTTTGCGTTTTTCCTTTTGATTATAACAATTCCAACATTCCCTCAAACGATTTAAGCTATTTGCCAATTAGTTTCTGATTTATGCGATAATTTACTTTTTACGTTTTGATATACATATTTTTTGAACTTTTAACTGCCAAATTCACCAAGTTCAGTTATAACTGTTAAACATAAGTATATTGTTAACTGGAAGTTAAAGTAATAAGTAGTTTAAACTGAACTTGGTGAAATTGGCCGTAAGTAAATTTTCTGAAAATAATTTTTTGCGCATATGATGTTTTAACAATAATGCTGGGTTTTTTAGATCTCAGTTAAACTAGGTTCAGTTAATCTGAAAATAGATTTGTGCCGCCATTATCAAGTTTGTATTCAAAATTTTGACGGAAAAGCTTAGTTTTGCCTCAAATGTTGGTCTTTAATTAAATAAATAAAAAAAATCACATTTCGCCGGAAAAGTCCGAGTTTTTAGACTACGTTAAACTAAGTTTAAACTAAATCCACATCCATAAAACCCGGCCTAAGTCCTTCATTTGTATCTAGCAATCCCTCGTTAATATGTAGTATTACGGACGCGGAATAGTGCGTCAGACTAACAAGCAGAGTTCTTAAATAAACATTTTATACTGTACTTAAGTGCTCTGTACAGTAGAAATATGGAAATAGTGTTTGTGTAGTAAATACCTTAAAAAACGTTTCTTTGTTTGTGATTTTCGTACACAATAAGAATACTGTACTAATCCAACTCAACCTTAAGAGGGGAACATTTCATTGCGTTTTTATGAAAAAAAAAAACCACAAACTTCGTTCGTTGTGTTCGGCTCAGCAGATTAATGTTCGTTTGTTTCAATTATGCTCACCGCCTTTTGGCTGGTAAAGACAACAAATTTTTTTCTACATAAAAGGGCCAATGTCAATGTTTAGCTGTTTTAAGATAATCTTTGCATTAGGTGTACTTTCTAACTCTCTTTTATTTTACTGAGACGGCCAAAGTCTTATTAACCACAGAACACCTTAGTAAGAGGTTTGCTAACCATTTTCACTAAGAACTCTTGTATAAAAAAAAACTTTATTAATGTCAATTTTCTTAAAAGTGAATATTTTGACATTGGCCAATTTAGCACCAAGCCACAAAATTAAGGACTTGTATTTGATTTTAAGTTTTGGATTTGGGGTCGACTAGCTAGACTAGACTATGTGAAATAATGACATCGCTACGGCAACAAAAACAACATTACAACAAAAATTATTTTAAACAAAAATCAAAGCGTGCCGCTGAGCGTGATGAAATAAAAAAATTTTACCAATTTTTATTCAATTATAGTCAATATTTTATTTATTTTTAATTAAAATTATCAGAAAATTTAATAAAATACACAAATAACAGCACAAAACGTGCGGTTTTTGTAAACATAAACACAACTTTAACATCCATCCGATCATCTGGCGTAGTAATGCCACCTTTTTATTTCATCATGTCGACTAGTACCTTCCATTGATAAAACAAAAACTTTTTAAATCGGGTTAAAATTAAGAATTCTGGATCATTCTTACACCTACACCACAATAACGAAGAGGATATTATACGTTTGTTCTGATGTTTGTTACACCTTTAAATATTCGTTCTAGATCCACCTAAAAGTATGAAAACTGATAGACTTAGATATAAAAATATAAGAAATATAAAAAAAAATTTGAATTAAAAACCATAAATAGTTCAACAAAATAACCACAATACTAATTAGTTTAATATTTTATTGTATTTTTGCTGCGAACGACTGTCACGTTCAACACTTTGGAATTACCCATATAAGGTTATTCAATTGTTGTATGAGAGGTGCCATGCCCACTTCACAAATAAAGCCTTCATATTCAGAGATACCTAAGCTATTTGTACCAAATTTAGACAATTTTACTCTTACTGTTCTTCAGATAAAAATAAATCTGTTTTGTGCCACGCCAAATTTGGGGGCGTATACAATCAATCATATGTCATTAAAATCGGTACAGCCGTTCCTTAGTTAAAAGGGTTGTAACTTACACAACCTTCTTTTATATGTACTAATAAAAGAATATATACATACAAATTATGTTGGTATTCACCAACACAATGCAATAAGTAATGTGAAAGTAAATGGCAATAGTCGCACCCCGAAAAACTGTAACACTGTACAGTTATGCGACGCCAAACCATTAGTCAATGCAAACGGAACGTGGAACAAACAAGGACTAATTATTAAGGATTATCCCTAAAAAAAATGACAATAACGAGCGAGCTGTTTTCCCATACAGATAATTTAAGCGAATAATATTTTTCTCTACGCTCGTTTTTGATGGCACTAATAAACATTTTTCAAATAAGAATTTTAAAAAACTTTTTTTTGAATTTGGATTTAAATCGAACAAAATGAAACGTTCTTTTAATTAAAACTTAGTACAAATTTTTTAAACAAAACAAAATTTCATTGAAATTTTAAACAATTTAATAAAAACCTTGAAGAGTTTTTATTCATGTGTTTGTTTATTGTATTGAATATTTAGTTTAAGAATAAAAACGACAAAAACAAACTTTCTAACGAACAATGAAATTTAATACAAAAGTCATGGACAACTGTTACCAAAAATAAATTATTTATACATACATACTAGTCTGAATTAAAAAAAAATGCCAGTTTTTTTTAACCTATTTAAATGAAATAATTAATGTTCTCAAAACAAGTTCACATTCAAAATTGCATATGCATAATTCATATGTACGTCATGACGTGCGAGTTTTATTTTTTAATATTTATCAAAACAAAAGAAAAATCTTAGATAAATAAATCTGTTATTTTGAGACAAATTATAAAAACAAAACATTAAAAGTCATCCGTTTAAAATATTTAAATATGTATATATGTACATATTTCCGCTTTTCGATTAAAATTTATGCAAAGAAATAAAAACTGCCGGTATTTTTGATGGAACACTTAAAAAAATTCATGACAAACGCAGTCAACGAATTTTGCTTAACCGGCCCTAGTAAAAACTTTACTTACATTTTACCAAAAACTACCAGTGTAACAACTTCCTAAACACATTCTTTTTCGCGCATAGTGTGAACATGCACTAATTACTGTTCAGTGGATTAATTACTGCTAAATTAAAGTTGTTGTTATATGTGTTGATGTTATTATTATTTATGTATATCACTTACTCTGTAAAACCACAAGTGTACGGTACGTACTGCAGAAGAAAAAACCCAAACAAAATACAAATAAATAAAACCCCAATAACTTTTAAACCCACAATATTAACCCCATGTTTTTCTCAATTTTTTCTTATTTTCGAGAAAATATTTCAAGGGAAACACATTCTTTTTCATACCTAATCGCTACTCGCAGCAATGTACAACACCAATTTCTAAAGTACTTTCTCGCTCAGTTAGCTGGAGCGCAAAGCTTAAAAAATATTAACGAGTTAAGGTCCCAACTGTGGCAGTGAATTTTTTTACAAATATCAAAATTAAAAAAAAAGGTTTTTGCGTTTTTCCTTTTGATTATAACAATTCCAACATTCCCTCAAACGATTTAAGCTATTTGCCAATTAGTTTCTGATTTATGCGATAATTTACTTTTTACGTTTTGATATACATATTTTTTGAACTTTTAACTGCCAAATTCACCAAGTTCAGTTATAACTGTTAAACATAAGTATATTGTTAACTGGAAGTTAAAGTAATAAGTAGTTTAAACTGAACTTGGTGAAATTGGCCGTAAGTAAATTTTCTGAAAATAATTTTTTGCGCATATGATGTTTTAACAATAATGCTGGGTTTTTTAGATCTCAGTTAAACTAGGTTCAGTTAATCTGAAAATAGATTTGTGCCGCCATTATCAAGTTTGTATTCAAAATTTTGACGGAAAAGCTTAGTTTTGCCTCAAATGTTGGTCTTTAATTAAATAAATAAAAAAAATCACATTTCGCCGGAAAAGTCCGAGTTTTTAGACTACGTTAAACTAAGTTTAAACTAAATCCACATCCATAAAACCCGGCCTAAGTCCTTCATTTGTATCTAGCAATCCCTCGTTAATATGTAGTATTACGGACGCGGAATAGTGCGTCAGACTAACAAGCAGAGTTCTTAAATAAACATTTTATACTGTACTTAAGTGCTCTGTACAGTAGAAATATGGAAATAGTGTTTGTGTAGTAAATACCTTAAAAAACGTTTCTTTGTTTGTGATTTTCGTACACAATAAGAATACTGTACTAATCCAACTCAACCTTAAGAGGGGAACATTTCATTGCGTTTTTATGAAAAAAAAAAACCACAAACTTCGTTCGTTGTGTTCGGCTCAGCAGATTAATGTTCGTTTGTTTCAATTATGCTCACCGCCTTTTGGCTGGTAAAGACAACAAATTTTTTTCTACATAAAAGGGCCAATGTCAATGTTTAGCTGTTTTAAGATAATCTTTGCATTAGGTGTACTTTCTAACTCTCTTTTATTTTACTGAGACGGCCAAAGTCTTATTAACCACAGAACACCTTAGTAAGAGGTTTGCTAACCATTTTCACTAAGAACTCTTGTATAAAAAAAAACTTTATTAATGTCAATTTTCTTAAAAGTGAATATTTTGACATTGGCCAATTTAGCACCAAGCCACAAAATTAAGGACTTGTATTTGATTTTAAGTTTTGGATTTGGGGTCGACTAGCTAGACTAGACTATGTGAAATAATGACATCGCTACGGCAACAAAAACAACATTACAACAAAAATTATTTTAAACAAAAATCAAAGCGTGCCGCTGAGCGTGATGAAATAAAAAAATTTTACCAATTTTTATTCAATTATAGTCAATATTTTATTTATTTTTAATTAAAATTATCAGAAAATTTAATAAAATACACAAATAACAGCACAAAACGTGCGGTTTTTGTAAACATAAACACAACTTTAACATCCATCCGATCATCTGGCGTAGTAATGCCACCTTTTTATTTCATCATGTCGACTAGTACCTTCCATTGATAAAACAAAAACTTTTTAAATCGGGTTAAAATTAAGAATTCTGGATCATTCTTACACCTACACCACAATAACGAAGAGGATATTATACGTTTGTTCTGATGTTTGTTACACCTTTAAATATTCGTTCTAGATCCACCTAAAAGTATGAAAACTGATAGACTTAGATTCGATCTAACGATGTCCGTCCGTCTGGCTCGCAGTTCATCCAAAACTTGTGCGAAAAGTACAGGGGGCTAATTCGGGCAATTTCATTTCTAATTATTTCAGTCTATACTGAATGAATTGAATATATTTGTAAAGCTTTTGTTTGAGTTTTCACAACATTGAAAAAATAATTTCGATTCGTTTAGTATTGACTGAAAGAATTTGCAAAAAAAATATGGAAAATGGTAAGAATCGGTGCATACTTTCAAATAGCCCCCATAAAAGCTTCTTTCTGGAAAAGAGCCTTTGTGCTAGAGTTTTTCTTTTCGCGGACTTTTTCATTCAGTTTTATTTATTTGAACAAAAAACAAAAAAAAATTTATTAGATTTATTTAATAAGTTTATTAATGCATTGAAAGTTAGAAAAAATTAAAAAATTTCAGTTCTTTATGTGCAAAGAATCGTTTGACAGCCTATTTCTGATTTTAATCAAGATTTTTAAGCCTGTCTATGAGAAAACACGTACCCATTCTGCGGATGTTTGCCATTATAGTCAAAGGAGCATTATATAAACTCTGGGCACTGTCAGTTTTCTTAACACTTCCTCCAAAAACTTGTAATTCCTTTTTTAAAGAAATTTATTTTCATTGTATCGAATAAATCGAGTATAATTTGAAAAGTTTTTCTGTACAGTTTTGTTTGTGCTTGTGTTTTCAAAACAAGAAGACTATCAACAAAAGAAACCGACAATTATTTTGGAAACCGTACAATAGAACACGCGCAAATAATGTAAAAAAATAGTATAGAGCAGTGTAAATAAATAATTGCATTTAAGACAGTTTAAAGGAAAACTTCTCTTTGGTCTATGTCTGCAATTAAAACATTCAAACATGTTTTATACGATCTATTTAAGTTTTAATGTTCTATTTCATCTTTGTACTAATTCGGCTTATTTTATTCCAAAATTGTTCTATTGCTTTTTTGTTTTATTCTTCAATACTTTAATCGTAAATTAAATCAATATTTTTGGAAGTATGTGTTTTATAATGAGAGAGTGGTGTATATAAACTATTTTAAATTAATGAGATTGCTTGTAAGTTGGAAATTTCAGAGCATTAAGCATTGCCTTACTAATAGGATTTGAATTTACATCTTTTTCTTGATATTACTTATTTACAATTATATCAACAGTAAAGTTGACAAAATTAAATAAAAAAAAATTACCGCACAAATTCTCCGGAATTTTTTTGTCAAAAATGTGCGCGATTCCGCGATTATTGTCCCGGGAAATTCCGTATGATCTTTTATTAATTATAATTTTCTTTATATTGGTTTATTTTTTTATTATATATATTTAGCTGGTGAGGCCTAACTCCATTTGTGAAAATAGAAATGCAAAATTTTTTATTTCATTTTTCCCGACGTTTCGTGAATTTTATGTTCACTTCTTCAGGGGATTCGTCTATTAATATAAAATAAAATCGTCAACATTTAATAATACAATAAATATAAATGTAACGAACTTACAGTGAAAAGAAACAAATTTGTATTACATTAATACTAGATGACCCGTGCGAATATTTCGCACCGTTAGTTGTCATTTTTGTAACATAGAACTGCATTACTATTAAGCGACCCTGTATTACCACATTTGAACAAAAACATATAATTTATGATTATATGTTTTTGTTCAGTATTATCATGCAGTTCTATATAAAATAAAATTTTTATCAATGAAAATATTAATATTAATATTTCAATTTCTAATTATTTTTCGTCATTAGTGTTAGAAATAAGCTTTAAAATGAGATATCATTCATTTAATTTGATGCGGTGGTATGAGAGATATTTGCAACCGACAAAAAAAAGTGCTTTAGAAATAATATATACTAGATGATCCATGCGAATATTTCGCACCGTTAGTTGTCATTTTTGTAACATAAAATGATCAATGAAAATATTAATTTTTAAATTTCTAATTATTTTTCGTCATTAGTGTTAGAAATAAGCTTTAAAATGAGATATCATTCATTAAATTTGATGCGGTGGTATGGGAGATATTTGCAACCGACAAAAAAAAGTGCTTTAGAAATAATATATATGATGATATTTATAAAAACATAAAAGCCAACGCTAGTGGTGTCATCTATTGTTTTTTCAAAACAACTCTATAACAGGCGCTTAAATTGTCAGTATCTTCTTTTTTATTCATTGTTCTATTTATTTTCTGTTGAATTCTTAAGCTTTCTGTTGTATATCTTTTCCTCACGTTATTTACCTTGTCTAGTATTCTTATGCTAGGAACACAAATGGGACGAACAACGAATTTCGCCCTACACGACGAATTTTTTAGTAAATATTCGCTGAGTAAATTCGTCGTATGAAACACAATACCGACGAATAACTAACAGCTTTACTAATTAAGAAAGTTGTTTGCTGTTTGTGCAAAGAGAGAGAAATAGTGTGACCATATAAAAAAAAATTTAATTAAAAAACACAAACACTAACAAAAACACAATTAAAAACTATTCTTATAGTTTTCTACTTTGTATAATTATTTTAAGGCCCGTTTTCACGACTTAACGATAGCTAAATGTAGGAAGTTATCGAACAGATAATGAGCTTTTAATTATCACAAGTTCCCTTTAATCTAAAAGTGAAGGATAAGCTAAATAGAGGAACGTTCTACCTTTAACTTTTGTCGTAAGGTTTAGATTTGAGATTGCCATATTATATTCACATATTTTTTATATATGGCAACTCCAACTATTCGTATATTTTGTAAATGTAAAAAAAGTACGTAGTTGCCAGTTTGTATTTTTATTTTGGCAAAAATAATCGGTATTTTCTTTAGTATTGCCACATTTTCAAAAATGTTAAGTTTATTTTATACAGAAGTTGTGAAAACGAAAAATAGTTGAAGGTAACTTTATTCCTCACTAGTGCTAAAGGTACCGTTTACTATTTCGAACTTTATAGGTAAGTCGTGAAAACGGGCCTAAATGTGATAAAATAATAAAAAACAATTATTAAAGTAAAAAAGTAACTTAATATACTAAAATACTTGAAAACTAAAATCAAACATGGTCACCTGGTACTGATTTGTTCGTCGTTCGTCGGCGTATGAAATAGAAATAAATCTATTGCAAAGTCGCCGCGTATGACGAATTTCGGCCGACGCCATGATTGTGTGTATTTGCATATACACATACATATGTATTTTATTTTTGGCGACGAATATTCGCGGCCAAAAATTCGTCGTTCGTCCCAGTTGTGTTCCCAGCATTATGTTGTCAAAATCAGGTTTGTGTTTTGTTTTTAATATGTGCTGTAATAATGCAGTGCTTTCTTTGTTTTTGTTTATGTCTGAATTGTGTTCTCCCATTCTTGTCTCCAAATTCCTTTTGGTCGTACCAATTTAAACTAAGTCACAGCTGTTGTTGTTGTCTCCCTTGCATGGTATTTCATACACTACATTATTTTGTTGTAGTTTGTGTATTGGAGTTTTTGTATTTGTAAATAGTGCACTTAATGTTTTGTTTGGTTTGTAAGCAAAGCTCATGTCATTTTTATCTATTGCACCTTTTATGTTTTTATTGTCCGTGAGGCCCATTATGTATTTTACACTGATAAAATATTTCTCCTCCTTTTCAATGTTACCATTTGTGTTTGTTATTATAGGTTTATGGGCAGTTATTAAATTTTTAATTAAATTTGTAGGAAAGGCATTATCTTTAAGTAATTTTGTGATGACCAGTTTATTTTTGCTGTGGTGTTGTTTATCGCTAATATCAAGAACTCCACGTATAAAATTTTTTGCAGTATTTATTATTTGAGATTTAGGTTGAGTAGCGTTGAAATTGATCATTCTGCCAGACGATGTATTTTTTGCATACCAGTCAAACGTTATTTTATTGTCCTCTCTATGTAATTTGGTGTCGAGGTATGCTATTTCTCTGTTCGTCTCCACCTCAACGATGAATTTGATCTTCGGGTGATACCCGTTGAGTGCTGTAAGTATATCATCTTTGTCCTTAATGTCTATTACAGCCAGTATGTCATCTACGTACTTTGCCACGTATTTGATGTTGACGTTCTTGTTTTTCAATTCTGTCAAGGCTGCGTCTAGTAAATTATACAATACAATATCGGCAATAGTACGGGAAAGGGGATTTCTCATTGGCATACCAAAAATCTGTTTGTATATTTTGTTATTGTATGTAAAGTAGTTGTTGTCATTCAAACAGAATTTCAGAATTTCCAAGAATTTCGATTTTGGGATGCTGGTTTTCGTTTCAATAGTGTGCCATAATAATATTTTTTATCGCTGTGAAACAGGAACATTGGTGAAAAGAGAAACGACGTCAAACGAAACCAGTGTGTCATTTTTATTAATGGTGATGTCCTTCAGCTGTTTTTTTTAGTTCCATAGAGTTTTTAATGTTATATTTTTCCGAGATAATGTTCTTGAGTATGAGTCCTATGTGTTTGCTTAACTGATAGCACGGGACTTGAATAGATGATACTATGGGTCGTAAAGGTATCCCACATTTATGGATTTTAGGTAACCCGTAAATTCTAGGTGCCGTTGCAGCCTAATTGACTAATAATGCTGTTATTAGTTCTTACTAATTTGCTGGTAGGGTCCATGTTCATAACCTGGTAAGTATTTTTGTCTTCGAGTAAATTTTCCATTTTCCTTTCATATTCTTTCCTGTAGATTGCAACTGTTTTGTTTCCTTTATCTGATTGGAGTATAATTATGTCCTTGTGTCTCTTCAAAAATGTGTTAGTTTTTTCATATATGGCTAAAATTAATTTCTCTTTCGGTGTGTTCCGTATGTTCCTCTTAAAAAGTGTAATTCTATTTGCCAATCTAGTTCTTGTCTCATCCTTTTCCCCATGGGTATTCTGTACCATTTTCTGAATGCACTGTTCTTTGATCGAAAATGCGTCATTTAATGTTGCAAAAACAAAATTTTGGTTGACAAATAGAAACCCTACTTTTTACTCCAATAAATACTTTCCTCTTTTAGGTATCAAAGAACCTAATGAAGTATGTTTGTATAAAAATATTTTGATTTAGCGTATAATAGTTATTTTGCATTTGATTAAAAAAATTTAAGTGCCTTTGAATATTTTAGTAGTGTTTTAAAACACATCAATAAAAATTTAATTGATATTAACAATAAAAAATCAAAGAAAATAAAACATGTTTGATTATCATTTAAAAACGCTTGGTGAATATTAAAAAAAAAAAATTTAAATAAAACTTATTTGTTTTTCTGTCTCTAATGCACTCTCTCTCTCTCTCTCTCTTTTTATCAACTTTTATTTTAAGCTTTTCAGCAAACAAGTCAGCCATCCAGCCAGCCAGTCAGTCAGCTAACACACATAAATTAATTGAAATAATAACAATATTAATAGTTAGTTAAAATAAAATTAAAAATTAAAAAAAAAAAAAAAAAAAAAAAAAAACTTGGGGAATATTTTTAGAGGAATTTAAACAAAACGAACTAATTGACTGGCTGAATAAATTTTATGAATAAATAAATAATTGTGTTATTTATAACACAATATTTCTGTTGCGCATTTGGATTTTATATTATAATTTATTTTTTTTATTTTTTATTTCTGTATATGTAGAAGAATTAAAAAATTTTTTTATTCAAATTGAAAACTTCTAAGATTCAAGTTCAATATGATTAATTAATAAATAACAGCAACAACAATATCTCTATAAAATGGATTTAGAAAAAACTGTTTTAAAACCAGTGTTTTCTAGTTATACCAAAAAAAAAATTATATTTTAATAACCAAATTTGAATAACAAAATACAGCATTCAATGTAAACAACCTTAATTTAATTAGAATCTAAATTTGATTCTTTTTTTTATTTATTTATTTAAAAGAAACTAAACAGAGCATAAAAGATGTGTAACTGACCAAGGTTAAAAAAGTCTAAGATGAAATTAAAAAAAAAAAAAAAATATTTATATTTATTATAACAAAAAAAAAAAAAAAAAAAAATAAACTTTGTTTAAGTAGTTCAAGAATTATTCTTTGTTCGTAGTAACATATGTAAAAAGATTTAACAGTAGTTTTTTTTTTTAATTGTAAACCGATACTTGAATAATTATATGAGTAAAATATGTACGCGACAAATTGACAATGTTACCAATCTTAGTAACACACTTATTTTTGACCAAGAAACTTGTTGAATTTTTATGCACAGTGGTTGGGAAGAAGAGTTTTTTTTTATTCATCACACCAAAATAATAAATGTAATTCACGCTAAATGTCATATTGTCACTTTTGGCAAAACCAATTATTCAAGAAAAACTACAAAAAGGCGATGTGTTGCAAATTGTTTAGCAATCCTAAGTGTTTTTTAAAGAAGATTATGGTTGTTAGAGTGCGACTGACCGACCGAACGTTTGGGTTCGGTATCGGAGTTCGATTGAGGTTTAACACTAAACTTTTATAAAACATTGTAAAAAACCAGAGGGAAGTATAGTCGGTCAAATCCAATTATATGATACCCTACACTACGTATTAAAAAACAAATTGTTGAGAGTGTACCTAATTTGGGACCCATGGGAAATCATGGACCCGCCGGTACGAAATTATTTTATAAGGTTATGATACAAGTAATAGTTCTTTGAGCCGAATATTCGTAATTGTTTGAAATTTTACCGATATTAAGGCCCCTATTACGGTTCACAACTAGAGTTTTTCTTTTCCCGGACTTTTTCAATTTCCCGGGATCCCGGGAATTCCCGCTCAATACAAATCTATGCAAAATATTATTTAATTTATTTGAACAAATAACATTTCCTGAGATCAATTAAATAAGTTTATAAATGCATTCAACTTTTATTATTACAAAATATTTCTTTTAACATAGGATTTTAGTTCAGAATAAGCATTTACAGAATCGTTTGAAAGCCGATTTCTTATTTTTATCAAGACGATTTCAATGAGAAAACACGTTTCCTTTCTACAGATGTTTGCCTTAGTAGTCAAAGGAACATTATAGAATCTCTAGACTCTTTCAGTTTTCTAAGCACTTCCTTCAAAACTTGTAATTCCTTTAAAAAAAAAATGTTTTCTTTATTTGCTTTGGCTAAAGGTCTTGGATCATAAAATAAAAATAAAAACAACTTTTTATTTTATTTTAACAATTTATTTTCTCCGATATTTTGGTTAACTTCGTCAACCATTTTCAAGGAATCTAAAACACAACAAGTGATTTTCTTTAATATTACAAAAATTAAGACTTATAATTTGCGAAATATCGGAGAAAATAAATTGTTAAAATAAAATAAAAAGTTGTTTTTATTTTTATTTTATGATCCAAGACCTTTAGCCGAAGCAAATAAATAATCTCACATAATAACACAGGTCAACAAAAAAGAAGCACCCTACAAAAAATGTTTTCTTCGAATCGAATAAGCGTTTTCTTTATTTATAACTTTTGCCATCATCTCTTACAGAATCTAATCCGAAAAATCTTTTATGCACCTGCTCGGCATATAAAATCATTAAGTTTTTATAAAATAAATCTGGGCTTTTAATAAATGAAAAATTCTGTACATTTTTACTTATCTTCTTTCAAAACTTAAGAACATTAAACTTAAACATTAAACATTGCCTCACTTAAGCCCTTATGACACTACATTTTTTATTCATTAATTGATATAGAATTGATAGAAAGAAACAGTAAATGTTAGAAAGAGCGAACTATAAAAAATGTAAACAAAGTTTTTAGTTTTTTTTTCTCTTGTTATGGTTTTGTTTCAGGGATGGCGTTGAGAATTTTTAAAATTGTACCACCAACCTTTAAAAATTGTACTTTTTTACCCTAATCGTACTAAAAGATTTTTTTTAGTTAAAATTAATTTTATTTATGTTCATAAAAAACACCACAAAAAGGTATTATAAATCTTAGTTTAAAAAGTATCAACAAAAAAGTACAATTGAAACAACTTAGCCATCCCTGTTTTGTTTATTTTATTAAATGTTGCCAACTTTTTGTTTATGAGAAACCTATAAATGAAAAGCGGTAAATCGCTGAATTTGCCCATAAACCGCTGATTCAGCAACACTTTTAATATTTCAAGCTTGAAACTTCATTTTTTATCGATAACTTTAGTAAAATTTTTGACGTTTTGCCATTTATCTTAATACAGCTTAACTCTTTGCACTTGGTAAATTTTTGTATTACATTATATTTGTACTGTTCACCAAAACTTGCACAATGCATTAAAAATGTAGTGTCATAAGGGCTTTATCGGATATGAATTGACATCTCTTTGGCATTTGGCAAAATTGTCAAAAGTCAGAAACTGTAGTTTTTCGGTTTGCTGACTTTTTTGTCTAACGGCTAAGATATATTTTACATTTACAATTATATCAGCTGTAAAGTTGACATAATTATAAAAAAAAGGCCGGGAATTCCCGCACAAATTTCCCGGGAAATCCCGTATAAAGAACACTATTCACAACTCAACTTAGTTGAGTTGTAATTTTTAAATTTTTTTATTATGGTTTACAACTTTGCTTATTGCGGCGAACAAAAACATCAAAAAATTGCAACTCAACACAACCAGTTGTTTTATTTACAACTCAACTGAGTTGAGCTGTGAACAGTAATAGGGGCGTAATTATGGTCTGTTCATGGATTTCGCACAAAGACTTCATTCGCTTAGCTAACATGTAAAACAAAAACAATATTTTATAAATTGTTTTTTTCTTAAATGTAAGTTAAGCGAACAAAGTCTTCGTTCCGAAATAGATAAATAGGCAGTAAAAATTTACGACAATGATAATGCCAATGTAACCTTTGTATTTGGAAAGTTAAAATTCTGAAAGTTAAAAAAGTAATAAGCATTAGGATACTGAAATAAGAGTACCAATTTTTTTTATTTAAACATAACATATTTTATGATCTTCTTTTGTATTCTTTAAAATGATTTTTTAAAATAAATTGGTTTCCTTTTTAATAAGACGAATTTTCGACGCGGAAATATGCGACCTTGTCTTTATAAATTCCTTTTACGGATAACAATCTACACCAGTAGCCCGTTTCTGTATTTCTCGCATCGTAAAATTTTCCGACTGAAACCAGTGAATCGGGACAGAAACAGTGAAAAATGAAACAAAAAATGGTTTTTCTCACACAAGTGTTTCTGTATCTTTTTTTTGCGAGAATTATCTGTCATTTAAATAATTTTCCAGCAATTATTGGAAGGATGCGAGAAAAAGTGTTTCTATAACAATATTTTGCGAAAAGTTTTTTTCAAGAACTGTCAAAATAAGTCACATTTGAAATTGGTGGCGAGAAAAACAAAATGTAGATATTTTGAATTTAAAATATGTTTATATAATATTTTTTTTTAATAAATAAAAAAATAGAAGGAATATAAATGATAAATGCATAATATATATGATGAAAATAAACAAAAAACAATTGTTATATTTTGTTAGTTTAAATTTTTGTTAGCCTTTTCTTGTTTTGGTTTTAATCAGTGCTGCCAGATAAATTTGTGTCAAAATCGTCCATTTCCTAAGAAAAAAATAAAAAAGATCGTCTTTTTTGTTTTAAAAATCGTGCAATTTAAAATCAATTTTAAACAAATTTGTTTCGACTTTTATTAAAAAATAATCAAACAAAAACATAGTTAAAGTTCATGGGTATTTAATAATTGAGATATAAATCTTTAATTTACCTATTCCTATAATCTTTTTCTTTTTACCTGAAATAGACTTAGTAGAATACCTTGTAGTTAAAATTAAAAAAATCGGTTCATAAATAAACGGGTTAAAGACCCAGTAAAATCTTCGCCTACAAAATAATATGTTAAGTAATCAGAAACACATAAAAGCACTACATACAATTCTACTGAAAAACTAATGAATTTTACAAGGGTTGTGCCAAAAAGAACAAATTCAAAAGTAAGTCATTTTTTTATATCTTAATACATCCAGAAAAAAGTAGTTATCGAAGTTCTTATAGAAGAAAGCTACTTAATAACGAGTGAAAGAAGCTATCCATTTTGAAAAAGTTTTTAATGGGAGACAAACAAATTTCTTTCTTGCCGGAATAATGGTTTTGGCACAAAAGTGTACATATAAGATAAGAATATCAAATATCAATCATATTTTGTATATGTATATAAGAAGTATTAAATGTTCAAAATAAGCCAAGTCGGTCCATTACTTTCCCTCGAAATTTTGCTTTTGCCGATACATTTTTTAGGGAAAAAACAAACAATTTCGAGACAATTTTCACAATAGGGATAAGTATAAAAATTTAAGCAGCCTTGTTTCTAAAGATATCTTTTTTTCTAATAAACAAACATATAAAAATATTTACAATTATCTTTTTTCGAAGACTAAGGGGCTTATAGTGTAAAACGCAACGCCAACAATTTCATTAAAAGCAAAAATAAAATCAAAAATATTTTATAAATTTGTTGTTGCTTTCTACAGACATTCATATTATTTTTTTTTCAATTTTCAACGCCACAAAATAGAAGTGTTTGAAATTTAAAAATTCAAGATGAATTTCTATAGAAAGTAACAACAAAATTATAAAATATTTTTGATTTTGTTTTTGCTTTCGTCACTTTTTTAGAAAAAATCATCAAAACGTCACTTTGTTAATATCGGAACAAAAAATCGTCAAGATGACGATAACTCGTCAAATCTGGCAGCCCTGTTTTTATTATATTTATTTCTTTTGTTGACGTTTCGCTTTTATTTGACACTTAATTACTGGAAATATTCCAGTATAAACAGAATTTGTTGTGTCTGTTTTCGCATTCAAATACAGAAACACTTTTATCTCATAAATCGAGAAACAATGGAATTTTTTGTTTCACACTTCATGTAAGAAATTTTACGATGCGAGAAATACAGAAACGAGCTACAGTCACATTCTTTTTATTTTTGTGAACGCTGATTTCTAAAAAATCGCAAAAGTTCCAAACCAAAAAAAAAAAAAATGGCTTACAAACGCGAATCATCTTTCTTGACATGTATACATGCCCAATAAAATTTTTTATAATTTTAGGAAGCACTAGAGGTAAATTTAAAAAATAAGCGCACAATTATGCGCTACACAATAAGACATAATACAGAAATGCAGTAAAGTAAGTGAACGAACTCTTAACCAGTTCTATAAAAAAATAACATTTCAAGTGCTACGGCATTCCCTTACTACGAAGCAGGTTTGTAAGGGAGAATACTAAAAAATAACTGTAAAACAACACTCAGTGTGTAAAGCTGAACGCTACGTTCACCAGTTTTTATATGCGTTGAATAAAGCGCTTCTTGTGTCAAAAATGTATTGCTTCAAAGTGGGAACTCGTCATATAAAATGCATGCCTTCCGTAAGCAAGATGGTAAGCGAAACTCTTACATTTCTCCCTTACAAACCTGCTTCGTTTGAAGGGTGGTAACTAAAAGAGTAGTTTCTTCGCGAATTTCTCGATTTATTGCTTTTCCGAACACTCTAAAATCTCTTAGTTTATTTCAAAATATAATTTGACTTTTCTTCTTGATCTATGAAGTAAAAATTTTTATATTGTTCCTCACGTTCGGTCTGTGTAACGACTTTTTGACAGTCAAGTTAACAGTTCCTAAATAAGTTTTATTATTTCAAAATTTCCTTTTCGTACTACTTTGTTTCCTAGAAAACTTGTAAAAGCTTCCCCTGTCTGGTGTTTTCTTTGTCGCTTATGGCCCGTTTTTGCGTTCTTTCAGAGATTAATGCAATATATGGTTTATTCTTTACCACATAGTTTTTAATGGTTACCAAATTACTTACATGCATTTCCTTGATGTCCGCTTGTTCCAAACAAATACAATTTTCAATAAGGAATCGGAGCACCATCCCAATGAAAAATTTTCTTATTTCGCGAAGCACTAGTGGTACCATTTAAAAAGTAAGAGCACAATTTTGCGCTATGCAATAAGAAATAAGAAGATGGCAAAAATTTAACGGGCCACTCCAATAAGCACTCAAAAATAAAATTTCAAGTGCTTTAAATTTAACTGAAAATAAACTTGAGTTCAAACGTTTTTTTAAATGCTATTCAAGTTTCGACATATTTTACTAATATTTACTAATTTCCAATTCCTATTTTACTAAAGAATGCTATTGAAATAAAGTGTAACAAAAGTATATCTCAACCCTTGAAACTTGAAGTTCGAACTTGAATACCAATTGTTTTGCACTTTATTTCGAGTAAAATTGCTTATTGGGCCTGCACTCCCTTACTTGGAAGCAGGTTTGTAAGGGAGAATATTAAAAAATAACTAACAACAAAAAATTCAATGTGTAAAGCTGATCGTGACACTCGCCAGTTTTTTTTTATAAGTTAAATAAAGCAGTTTTTGTGTCAAAAATTAATTGCTTCAAAGTGGGAACTCGCCATAAAAAATTTAAGGCCCTTATTATATAAAACGCAACGCAACGACAAAGAATTATGTATATTGAAAGCAAAAACAAAGTCATAAATATTTTGTAATTTTGTTGTTGCTTTCTACATAAATTCATGTACCGTTTTATTAAAAGAGCGTTGCCGCTTTAAAACGATACGATATGTAACTAATTTTTGAACAAATGTTAGTTAGAACCTTGTTCTCCTTAGGTCGCGATATATTTAATAAATAAATCGCAAAATCTACCGAACTTTGAATTCGGGTTCGGATTCGGTCTGAAAAAGTGCGTTCGGTCGGAGACTAATGGTTATCTTTATGACAAACTATAGTACATACACGTATTAAAAACAAATAAAAATTTAAGAAATATTTTTAATATATTACACTACATACTTCAAAACAAGGCAAATTGTCTAATTCGCATTTATTTCTTCTTTTTTTACAGGTAAACGAAAAAATATTTAAATATATTGTATGTACATGTAACCGTTTGATGATGGTTGGTGAGTAATTTTGTTAATGTTTTGCATCAAGTGAAAAAAAGATATCAAAAATTGACATTTTCAACAATAGTTTCGTTACTTTAAATTACTTTTTGACGGTAATTTTTTAGGAACTTCAATACAAGTTCCTAGGCTTAAGTTTAGGGTTTTGGTTTAGTGAACAATATTAATAAAATTTATTTTAAAAACTTTCTTCATACAATTTTTAACAATATTTCAAGCAAATACTAGAGGATATGAACTAGAGTGTCTTTCATAATCAATTCTCTTCTCTTTTTTTGAGAGTTTATTTAAAATTACTACAAGGTGGCAGCACTAGGTGTTGTTGTACAACAATACAACAAAAACGGGCAAATTTTTTTGTGTAGAGTGTAGTCAAAAATTATGTGCAACAACACTGCCATTGTTTGTCTTTTCCGACAAAATTTGGTCGGATAATTTTCGCGTGGTGGGATGGTGGGCTAAACCTTAGGGCAATGTTACACGTTTAAAAAATACATATTTAACAAAATCGAAACAAAAATTAAGATTAAAGCTGTAGAAATCAATATACGTATAAACATTCATAATGAGAATGAAAATATTGAAGTCTAAGGGGAATGTTATTTCTGGAAGGGCGAATAGAAACAGAAAGCTTAACATTACGAAGTAGGAATTCTGAAACAATTTCGTTAAACAAATTGTGCATTAAGGAGAAATTTAATTAATCATATTAAATACCATTTTTTTTACAGTTTTATACCCTTAATCAGCCATGGTGTATGAAGGGATACTACGTTTATCATTCTATGTGAATTTTTTTTTTTTTTTTAATATTTACCGAAGATCCCATAAAGTATATACATATATTCTGGGTCTTCTAAGTCGATTAAGCCGTTTGGGTTTCAAATTGTTACTAGTTCTTTAAATATGTTTTTATTAGAAAAAGAGTTAAGCACCCAAATGTGAAAATACCTCCCTAAAAACTTACATAAATTAGAAAAAGAGTTAAGCTCCCAAATGTGAAACTACCTCCCTAAAAATAACATAACATAAATTTGAAGCGGAATGCACGGATTTCCATTAAATTTCAACAAAAACCTTTTTATGACACCAAATATGGTGAAGGTCGGTCCATAATTTACATACGGCAAAGTTTCATGTTCGAAGCTCGTAGAGGGGAGAACTGACTTTAATTTGAAGTTGTCTAAGATGACACTTTTTACGCTGGTTTCTTAGCAATACTCAAATAAGGTACATGAAGTAAATGCCAGTAGCTGCCTTTCTGCGATTAGTGGTTCAATTATTCGTGTTGTAATATTTTTGCAATTTTTGCTTTTTCGCAAGAGTGCAACTTCAATTTAAATTGAGATTTGTTTAATTTTTTCTGGGATTGTTTTATTGTGACTTCTTTCGTTGGCACTTCTTTCATTTGGGAGCTTTCTCATGGTACCAAATGTTTTAGTTTTTTTTTTTTTTTTGAAAATTGTGTTAAGCCATGTCTTGCATACTGGGTTTAATGTAAAACTATTTTTGATTCCTGTTTAAAAACTTCATTTCATTATTTAAGTTTTTAATTGATTTTACGAAAAAGAAACAAATTTAACTGTCCGAAGAAATTCTTCCCTTAATAGAATTAAAAGCAACTTTTTTATTTTCTTAAGAGATTTAATAAAGAAAATGATTCACTAAAAATTTAAAAGAAAAAAAATTAATGCAATTTTTCAAACAACTTTTGAATAATATTTTACAATAGTAAGGTTTTTTTTTTATTAGCATGATTAAATGGAAAAATACAAGAGAAATAATTTTTTTTTATAAATATGTATTCTCTTAAAAATATATTCTTGTTTCTCTCATAAAATAGAGACAACAATTACAAACATGCTGCAACTCATGAACAAATGTAATTTTTCAATCTGTTAAAAAAACTTAAAACTCATCTCGGCCACTACAGTTGACATTTCGATGTTAAACAACATTTCTACTGTACACAGGTGTTTCTAGTGTGTTTGTAGACCAAAAAATAAATAAAATTCTTGAAATTACTGAAAATAATAATAATACAAAATAAAACAGCAACAACAAAATAAGTAAATTTATGTAACGCTTGGTTAAAATTGCGGCATTTTACTAAAACAAAAACAATTTTGAAAATTTTACAACAATAACAACTGAACGTCAGTTGATATCAAATTAAATATGTATGAATGCATGTTGGTTTAGACTAGGGTTTCCAATTTACCGGACTTTTTCCTCATTCCCAAGAGCGCTAACACTTTTTCTGGGAATAAAAATATGATTTCTTTGGTATATGTTACAAACACAATCACAAATTTATTATCTATACCTTAAAGTTTTTTTCATAAGGTATTTTCCGAAAAACAAATCCCTGGAAATTTGTGTGGGAATTCCCAGGAAGTTCATTACATATTTAATTATGACAGCTTCATAAGACAAAATTAGATTCTATTTATGTAAGAGATGTTGAAAAAAATGAAAAATAAACATTAAAGAATATTTTACAAAAACAGCAGCAAATTTTAAAGAAAACGCTGACTTGATTCAAGGAAAATCAATTTCTTTAAAAGAGGAATTACATGTTTAAGAAGAAAGTACTAAAAGCATTGTTCGAAAAAAACACAAAATATCGCTCCTTAGTGTTCGGTTTGGTAGATTTGTAAAAACACAAACGCTAATAGTGTCATCTTTCGAACACAAAATCAATACTGTTCTTATTTAACTCAAAAAAAAGATGAGAACATTTAATTCCATTCGGTTTTTTTGTAAACTACGTTCGTTTCTGTTGTGCTTAGCGCCCTTTTGGAAAAACAAATTACACATACGAAAAAAACGACAGCAAAATAATTTTACACAATACAAATACAAGCCGTGCTGCGGTCGATGCTAATTTTTTTTGTTCATTTCTTCATCAATGTAAAAAAGTAACATTAAAATTTAATTAAAATTTAAATATAATGTTTGTCTTTAGTATCACTACAATTGTTCTGTTTTTTTAACGATGAACAGAACACTATATAATGTTCGGCTCTTTCTTGAAAAAAGTTACGAACAGTATTAAGGGTTGCTTTCGTCTACACAAACACTAAAAAAATAGATATTTTCCTGGGTGTAAACCGAAAGCTAAATAATGTTCTGTTCATTTTCGAACACTGACTAAAATTCTCCTTATACTCTTTAGACTTCAAGGCGTTTTTCTCATTGATAGGACTATTAGAAATAGGCTGTCAAAGGATTCTGTAAATGCTTATTCTATACGAAAATTATATTTCCAAAGAAATATTTAACCTGCCGGGAAACCCGTTAATATAATATTATAGAAAAGCTATATAATTTTTGGCATTTAACTATCAGAAAAAAATTGTATGGCTTGTGTTGGTTAAAAAATTTTTTAGACAACAAAGTCCAACAGAAGTCGCTCAGCGTGCCATTTGTTTCAAAATGCTTTGCAACTTTGTTAAATCTCCTCAACGCATTACAAAAGATTTAAGAAAAGAAATCGTTATAAAAACATAAGAAACAGTCGAGAAAATACATATCTTTCAATAAGTTGAAAAGCTGTTGATATTTTTATATTTTTTCATAAGAGTTAAAAATACAATTACAAAATATATTGAAACTTCATTTACCGATCAATAGTAACTTAGATCTTCAGCCATTTGGAGTGAAAAATAACAGAATTTTCGGGCGGAAATCAAACCCGCAACCCTCGCACTGATACACTAGCTTACTACCAATTAGCCTACCCAAGTCATGGAGTAAGTTAAAAGATTTGAGCCAAAACTATACAATTGTCTGTCTTAACACTTATTATATTACTGACTTATTGCTTAAACTTGAAGGATTTTTCAATGATATTGAAACTATATCCTGTCTTGACAAATGATGCAAGGGTACCTTCGCCTCTAAAATTACTCTTAGATCCGTTATCATTGAAAAAATTTCTTCTTTCATTTCTTTAGACAGTTATAAATAGTTCGATTTAATGTAACAACAACTTAATTTTAAGTCGAAAAATTTGGAAAGAAATTTTCAAAAATTTCCGGGAGTTTCAAAAATGTTTTTTCTGAGAATTATTCCCCAAATAGAACCCCCGTTCAGAAAAATTACAACAAAGAAATAATTGTGAATAGTACTGGATAATAAAAGTAATTTTTCAGATATTCTCAAGCGGTTCTTTATTTTCTGCTGGTTAATTTTTTATTGTAAAAGTAGTTTAGAAAAATTTTATAGAATACCTATTTTACAATTGAAGTACAGCCGCGAATATTGTTGTAAGTGAGCAAAAAAAAAAAAACGTTTTTATATGCAGGATTACTTATTTTAAAATTTTTATTTTCGATTATCAAAATTAATGATAATAAAAAAATATCAAGAAATTTTAATTTAAAATATCATGCGAATTTACAGTTTATAACCTTTTTAGTGCAAAAACGTTTCATATCCACAATGGCGATGTCTTTTAAAACGTCTTTTCACTACACAAGCGACTTTTAAGCGACGTTCTTGCAAGTTGCAAAACCATAAGCTTGTATCCCTTTTTTTAGTAACTTAAAACGATCTTTCACTTACTGATTCTTTGTATTGGATTTTAAAGAGGTTAAGGTGCATAATTTTGGGTAAGATGATGATTAAACAATTTTAACGATAATTTGCAGAAAAAACTGATTTTGCAAAAAGTGGCTTTTACAACGTTATTTGCGGCTTTGCTTCAATTGTCCAATTCACAAGCTCGCATTATCGTCGCTTTTATTGTATAATCGTATAATTATACAATGTTGTATTTTTGTTTATGTGTATATACCAGTACCCATGCTCTGAAACTTTAGTGAGAACTTCTCGCATCGAAAAGATGTGAAACAAAATATTCCATCGTTTCTCGAAGAGTGAGAAAAAACTGTGTCTGTAACTCATGTCGAAAACTATCAATAAGAGAACTGTCATAATATTGCACCCGAAGCCGATGTGACATTGCAAAATTTACTAACATTAAAAATTTTACAACCGTCGGCTATACCAAATAATGTAAAGTGCGACTATAATGTTTGTTGTTTGCAAACGAGCTTTGAAAAAATTCGTATATTTTATGAAATGTTAAAAGCAAATTAATTAAACAATGAAAAATGTGCCAAGAACAAAATGTTATCATTGTTATTCTTTGCATTTTTAATTGTTTTTTAGTTTAAACATTTTTTCTCGCCTCATTTTTATTCGTGAGTTTTTTTGACAGTTAAAAGCGGGAACTTTTCTCACAAAAATGTTACAGACACACTTTTTCTGTAAATTGGCGAGTAATTTCCTTACGTGACAGCTAGTACTCGCCAAAAAAGTTACAGACACAGTTTAGGGGGTAAAACAGCTGTTTGTTTCAATATATGGCATTTTTTGTTTCATTTCACACATTTCAATCGAAAAGTTTAATTAATTTCAATTTTTTTTTTTCAACTATTTTAATTACAATTTCTTATCAATCAATATTTATTACAATTTAAACTTAAATTAAAACTCCCATACCTGGTTTAATATCATGGTATCGAATAATGTGAATGGCAAATATTAAAGAAGAAGAAATAAATAAAATTTAAATTTAATTTATTACTATCCTTTTTTTAAGGTTAAAACTTATAATTAGAGGAAAAAAGAAATATGTTGATTTTGGTGAATTGATTATGCACGTTTAAATGATATTTTCAATTTTTGACATTTGGCAATACGATAAAGTAAAAATCGCATTTTTTTAAACGATAAGCCATACGACGGAGCTTGTGAATTGTACAAATAGTTTTTTGAAATTTTAAGTGGGCTTAGAGAACATTTTTAAGGGATTGACAGGGGAAACTTGTTTTAAAAGCATAAAAGGGAAATTTAAAAAAGTGGAAATTATTGTTTAAAATCTCTGATTTAAATAGAGAATCTCTGCAAAATTAAATTGCTTTTTTATTTTAAACACTTTAAACTAGTTTTTGTTTTTTATTTACATCATAAAATATTTTCTCTTCATTTTTTGTTTAATCATTTTTATATTTGTAAATTATTTTGGCCAGTTAAATATCCTCATAACAAATTATTATCACTAATTATTTTTATATGAGATGATAAGCAAATTTTTAATTAATTCTTGTTTTTGTGTATTAAAAGTTCTTTAAAAAATAGGCTTGAGTCTGTCTGGCCGGGTATGTCCATGTTACGGTTTTTATTGTCAAATTGCACTATTTTGTATACGGCTAATATGGTTCTGATGCAGCCCCTACACGATGCAATTGGTCGTACAATAGAGTTGAATACACCAGTTCATCGTTCGCTGCACAGAATAATATTTTTCAACCAACTTTTCATTATTTTTATAGTATTACTGCGCTTTGGAATTTCTTCTTCTTTTTCACACATATTGTTTACATCGCACGATGTGGCTTACAAAATGTCAGAATGAAAATGAAAGAAGAAGGAAAAAATCGCCATCACACGTATCAATTTGATAGCTAAGTTGATCGTCAGTTGAATGAAAATCGAATTTTTTTAAATTTTTATTGAATCGATGACTAACCGTTGGTCAATGACACCTCTAACGTAACAATTGGTTGTACAACTTGATCAAATTGTACAACAAATCGCAACGTGTAGTGCCCGCGTAAGTATTTTTAATATATCGTTGACCAATTTTTTTAACATGTGTATGGCGCAATTTTGATATAATTTTACACATCCATTTTACAAAAGTTCTTAACATTAAAAAAAAAAAAATTACTCTTAACTTTTTGAATTTTATTGATAATTTCTAGCATTCGAACTAACATTTTCCGAACGAATTCGAAGCCTATCTTCGGTAGTTTATTCAAAATGACCCCGAACCTTAAACTGACATTATTTTCGAGAAAGAATTTTTACTTAAGTAATTTAATTATTAAATATAAACAATATTAAAAAATTCATGGAATTAAAAATTTTTTTATCACCTAAAATCTTAAAGGAAATAAGCGACAAAAATCAGGATGAGCTTCTTAATTGATTATGATGTAATTAACCAAAATACGAAATAATCAATTAATTGAATTTTTTCGCTTACGCGTTTTTGGATTTAAGTTATATACACAGATTATAGCCTAGATACAGTGTTCTTTCTGGGGGCCTAAAATGAGGAAAAGCTGGCACTTTTGGTACTCTTTAACCTTTAGTACTTTTTTCTTTTTCGAAAAATTTGGTATAGAGAAAGCATATGGCGCAGATTGTGACGGAAAAATTGGTAAAAGCTAGTGTTTAAATATTATATTTTTATACCCTCCACCACAATTAGTTGTGAAGAGGGTATACTAAGTTTGTCATTCCGTGTGAAACTTTTTTATTATTCATCTCAGACCCCATAAAGTATATATATTCTGGCTGCTTGAGTAATTCTAAGTCGATTTAGCCATGTCCGTCTGTCTGTCCGTCTGTTGAAAACACGCTCACTTTCGAAAAACTCAAAAGAAATAAACAAACTAGGTGTCAAATTGCTTGTAGTTATCCTAAGCAGTTTGGGATTGAATTTCAGCAAAATCGGTTCAGTAGGACCAGAGCTATGAATCAAAATGTGGAACCACCACCTTCAAAAACTTGATAATTTTGTTACAAAAACTAACATAAATGATGCAAAAATGCACGGAATGACATAAGATTTTGCACAAGTCCGTTTTATTCGACTAGAAATGACACTGTAAAATTTCGCGAAGGTCGGTCCATAATTTACCCTAAGCCCCATATAAACACTACTCCCGGAAAACAGTTTAGTCTCCTAAAACCATAATTAATAACAAATCGTCACAGTTTAAGATAATAATAATAAAAAGACATCATACAGATATTACTCCTTAAACATTCGAACTGTCGGTGGAGGGTATCAAAGATTCGGCACAGCCGAATATAGCACTCTAACTTGTTTTATTTAATTTTGTAATGGCAGTAAATTTCTTCTTCGGTCGGAATAAAGCAGACAACTGCCTTTAGGGTTTTCAATGGAGTAGTCGGTCCAAAATTATTCGCAGGTTACATATAAAACCCCTTGCTAAAATCTCTTACAGGCAAACAAATACCATATAGATGAATATATCTAAATAATATTCGGCACAAATGAATTTTGAATAAGTCTTAACCTCCATGGGTCGCAATAGGGTACACTCTCGAAATATCGTTTTAAAATGTAGGTGTAGGGCATCAGATGGACGGGCTCGACCGGCAATACCTTTGTTTTTAATAATTATTTGCATTTGATTTTTTTTATATATATTTTCTTAAATATTATGTAAAAATACCTCTTTAAAGCGCCTGTTTTTTTAATTTATTTTCCTGATTATTTAGCGAAATAAAAATTTGCCATATAAAAAAAAGACTTAAAATTGACAAACTTACAAAAAGATGTTGTTGTTTCGTTTTATTTTGGCAAACAATTAACACTTTTTTTTGTAATTTTTTGGGTTGCGTATGAATTTATTTTTTTTACAAACTTATTATACTAAAGTTCAAAAATTTTAACAAAGTGTTAATAAAATTACAATTCAGTAAATGAATTACGAAAAACAATTAAATTTTTTTCTCTTTTCGAAGGGGAGATGGCACTTTAATTGAAATCTTTTTTAAATTGTTTTTTATTTAATTTTCACAACACAGCACAACTTTTTCTTAATTTAGGATATAAAATTGTTTTTTTTGATCTTTAACTTTAATTTATGTTATTTTTCAACAAGACGACTTTAAACAACCTCACGAGTTTTAAAAGTTGAAACTATTAGGCGGCTCAATTTGTTTTAATACTGAAATGTTTTAAAAATTTTCAGGCCTTTTTGTAGATTATTTATGTAATTTTTTGTTTAATCTATTTTAAAGTTGAAACAAATAAAAAAAACTAAACCTTAAGTAATCGATAAATATATTTAAAAATATTAGTTTATTTAAGAATATTTATATTTTTAACAATAACGTACTTAAATTCGTAAATTAAATAACAGGTGTGTCAAAGTCACTTGTTTTTAAGTCAAAGATGATAAGATTACAATGTACTTTTTTTTTAATTTCGTGTAGTTTTTTTATTTACATGACAAGCGGCATTTTCTTTTAAATACGAAAAAATTTTCGACAGGGAATTTCCAATCTTAGAAAGACAAATAAAATTAATTGTATGTAAATTGTTACACTTTTTTTGTCTAAAGTTATACGTAATATCTAGACCATGATTCATTTCTTTCAACGAATTTCTTATTTTTGGTAAAACAAAAACCGTTTTTTAAATTTTAAAAACCGGAACAAGCATTTTTTATTGAAGTTTTCTTAAAGGCAAAACTTACATATACATGAATCTTTTGTGAGGCCCATGTACCTCACCATGGTTCCCGAAAATACTCGAGAAAAACTCGTCTAAGAACACAAAAAACATTTTTTTTTTCGAAAAAAAAAAATTATGAATTAATATTAAAAAAAAAAATTTATTTCAACATTTTCGATCAATAAAAAAATATTCAAGCCACCATTGACGGCCGTATGGCGTTAATTTTTGGAAAATTGGTTAACGTGGTAGAACGCCCAGAACTAGGCATGCTGCAAGTAAAGTTGACAGTGACTGCCTGTTTATAAAATTAAAAAAATTTCATTTCAACAATATTTCTGTCTTGTGTTATCATTTTAAGTTCTACTGCAGATTAAAAACACCCTTTAGTTGTTGGTAAAATGTAATTAAAGCTTTTGACATATTTTTGTGTATATAAAAATTTGCCCTTAATTATAACTGTTTTTTTTTATAATACTTCAGTTTTTGTAGGGAATTGCAATTTAAATTGAAATTAACGTTAAAAAAAAACACTTTAAAATTTTAATTCCCGGGGCAAATTTTTATTAAAAAATGCGAAAACTTTTACATTAACTTACCACTTGACTCTTCACTTAAGCGAATAAAAAGTTGCCTAAACAATCATCATTGTCGTAATTACGTAATTTAAAGAAATCAAAGTGTTTTTGGTCTAAGTTTGTTGCTTAAGTCTTTTGTTTTGATATGACGGCATTTTTTTTTTTTTTTTTTTTTTTTGGGGCAAATATGTAACGACAATTGAACTGAAAGTTCACAATGGGTTTTACAATTAATTATACAAATTTTTATAAGAAAGTTAAAATTTTTTTTATTTAAAAAAATACAAAAAACCATTTTTAAAGAAGTTTTGTATTATTTTATATATTTTTTTTTAATATAATTGTATAAATAAACAATATTTTGTTAACCCTCTAATGCTTAAGAGTGCCTCAAGGCATGCTTTACAAAATTTATACTGACGCCAAATATATAACTAATTTTTATTAATTTCCATTTTTTTTACAATTGCTTAAAGACCTAGAAAAATATTTGTAGAAGCTTCGAAAGCTCTAAAAGCTCTTAAAGCATTGTAAATAATCTCGAACACAATTGATTTGTTCGAAGTGCAAACTTCATTCCTGATGCTCAAATAATAAAATTGTTTTTTTTTAATTATCATACTTTTTATTTTCAATACAAACTAACAAACAGAATTTTCAAAATTTAAATGTGTTTTTATTACTAGATACCCAAGGGTGCCTCAAGGTACTCCTAGATGTTTTTTCACCTGGAACGTAAACGACTCATCGTACGGGCTTAAAAATATTTTTTTTGAATTCAGAGGCCCAAAAATAACCCTAAAAAAATAGTTTTCATAATATATTCCCATTTATTCTAAAACTTGGCATTAGAGGGTTAAGTACGCTTGTGTGAATAAAGTAAGCCATATTTGCATTATCGAAAAAACAACAAAGAAACATCAGAAGGAATTTATTAAACAAGAGGAATTTTATTGCTTAAGCTGGGAATATCAGCAAGTTCCTATTAATGTTATAAAAACAACCGATGTTTGCAGAACATAATTTGAAAAAAAGAAACGATTTAATTTTAAAAGATTTTTAAAAAACATAACTAAATTCAGGCTGAGTTCAAAACATCCTAAAGTCAAAGTCTACAATGAATCACCAAGTTTAACGATGCACAGTTTGCCTATTCTGTACGCATCAGGCGCGGATCCAGCCTTATCGTTTAGCAGAGGGGGGGGGGGGGGTTACTTTTTAGAAAACCCCACAGGATTTAAAAAATCGCTGACTTTTAATGATTATGGTAGTGAAATTTCTTATTGTGTTTCCAATAAGAGCGACCGAATAAATTGTAAGCAATCGGTTATCCATTTTCGGGTTTAAAAGTAAAGCTATCAGGCCTGTCACAGAAATCTATTCCTATCGAAATGGAAGTGATTTCGTATCTTGCTGCACATAAAACGAAATGACTTTCAATCGGAATTGATTTCTGTGACAGGCCTGATTATAAAACCCTCATGAAGCTATGATTTCGATGAAACTTTTATTTTATTATAATGCTTGGATCTTGCCATTACGCACGAAATACAATGTCATTTAAATGACACCTCTAAATTGCTTGCAGCAGTTGAACCTTTTGAGGTTGTCTTCGACCACTTTTTCTCAAATTTCGATCTCCAACGTTAGGGTGTTATCCGCTTAAACATGGTTGTTGACGTATCCAATTAAAAAAAGTCTAACGTCGTCAAATCGCATGATCTTTATGGCCAATTGACGTCGCTAAAACGTGAAATATCGCGTTCTGGACAAACAATTGTGCAGGTAGGTCCAAAATTAACCATTTAAACTCCTTCCTAAGACCTCTTATGGGAAAACAAAAACAAAACAAAGGTCCTTCCGTTAGGTCTAAGCAAAAGCCAGCTGTTTATTTTGTTTACTCTTTAACGATGTCAAAAGTTGTTTACATTTTGCTTGAGTTAATTTCTTATTGAGTGAGCTAAATTGTGTATGTGTGAACAGAAAGATAATTTTATCAATAAACCGAATATTAACTTAATAATAAATGTATATCTGAACACCATATTAACCTCAATGCGTCCGAAATATAGTACACTTTCGATAATTCGTCTTTAATTACTGTGGTGTAGGGTATCATATGATCGGGCTTGACCGACTGTACTCTCTTACATGTTTTTCAAAAAATATTTGCTTTTAAGTTTGTTTTTTCAAATATTTTTTAAATATTATCCCCCTTATGCAAAAAAATTAAAGTTCAAATAAGTTAACCAACACATAAAAACCCATTCACTTTTGTTGGGCTTAATGTGCTGGTTAGCTTATGTGAACTTTAACTTTTTTTGCATAAGGGGGCATGTAAATAATACATCCTTATAGCGCCTGTTGTTTTTTAATTTATTTTCTTGATTCCTTAGCGGTTTTCAAATTTGCCATAAAAATAGACAACATGTTTTTCGAATTTATTCTATGAGTTACATTTCAGTTATGTATTTTATAAAGCTTTTTTTTGTAATAGTTCTATTCCTTAAATTTTTAGTAAACTACGAAAGGAGATAATTCCCAGTTTCTATTCATAAAAAAAGACTTAATATTTATTTTGTCAACCAATTAACACCTTTTTCGCATAGACATGGTCGTTGACGTAGCCGCTCAAAAAAAGTCTAACGGCGCACATAGGGGTTTTTTGCCAATCTAGCCGGACATTACTTTTTGTTTTAGCTTATATTGCTTCTTAAAAGTTATTGAGTGCCCCTAGATCGATGAAACTTGGCAGAAATATGTGATATTGTCATAGGCAGGTAAACCTAAAAAATAAATAAAATCGGACCAAGGAAGAAAATGTTCCCCCTAGAAGAACTAATCCAACCTCTGAAAAATGCAATTTTTTTTAAACTTTTCCCATACTTTTGTTTGGCAAATGCAACTTTTAACGTCGGCGAAAGTTAAAAAACCTAAAATAAGACCCATGAGATCGTAAAATTACACTTTTCGCCCCCCGCCCCCTTTTGAGGGCGGTTACATAAAATAATATTTAAAAAAAATGTAAATATTAAAAAAAATAGATTACTAACGCCTTAATACTATAAAAATTAAATTTTTTAACTTTAATGGGTAGGGGGAGATATCCCTCCAAACACCCCCCCCCCCCGGAACGACCCTGTAAAATTTTTTTTTTTTTTGCTAATTTCCAAAACATATTAATTTTTAAGATTTTATGTGACTTTTATATATTTTATAGTATTTAATTTATCTAAAAAGATTTAATATATTCGTAATAATAACTTATTTATAATAGTAACAGCAAATTTTATTTAAAATAATAACAACTAATTTATTTAAAATAACTTCTCTTTTGCACTAAGATGATGATGAGTGCCATGGTTCTTCTTCGTCTGCTTCTTCAAAATCCTCTTCTGAATCTGAATTCTCTTCAGAGCCAAGTACAGGTGGAAGCATAAAAGAAATTGCTTCTTTCGTAAAGGGTAGTGACTTTTTTTTTGGAGTTGGTCTTATACTAGTAATCAGTGGGTCAGAACTGAGCAAAAGTCTATTTATAACATCTTTGTTACACTGAACCCTCGAAAACTTTCTAGCAAAATTCTGCCTGTAAAGCCGAAAATGTTTATTTCGTGCCTCAGACGCTTCTTCTGATAATAGCCCGATAGGCAACAATGCCCCACTCATTACAGTTGCGCCATGTACTAAAATCTTGTGCATTGTAGGTGTCATAGGATGCCAGGGATATAGAGTAAACAGGTACATTTATTTTGCTCTATTAAATAACGTCCTTTAGCGGCCGCACAGGTGGTTAAAACCCGTTACTTACTGTTTCGCACATCCCTTTTTTTACACAGGTAATATTAGGCTTAGATGTAATAATTTAAATAAAAACCATCTACGTACAACCAAAACATTTTATGACTGACGAAAGGGTTTCTATCATATGTACCTATGCAAGATGAGCAAAAACAGAAAAAAGGTGAAATTTTCAAAAAATCATAAAAAAAAATGGCGCAACAACGCGCAACGTTTTTTTTTTTGAATTTAAAAGTAGAGATTTCAAATTTTATCGTGATGTATAAAATTTTTAAGAACTCAGCGGAACTCACCTTCAAAAACCTTTTAAATTTTTTTTTTTACAAAAAAGTGAACAAAAAAATCGTTTTTTTTAATTTCGTACTAATTTTTTTATCATAAAAAATTCAAATAAAATTTTTCTAAAAATTTTCATAATTAGCTGTTTATATAGTCTTTCACAGAAAAAAAAATTCAATGTAAAATCTTTATTCGTTTATCTACAAAAAAATATATTGTAAACCTCCCAAAACCGTAAAAAGTCAATGAACACGCATGCAATTTAATCAACTTTCCTGGTTTTAACAGTGTCCCAAAACCACAAATCTCAAGCAAAAGACTTGAAAATTCACTATACGATGCAGAACTTTGTTGTCTGTCGAGCTGCGTACTTAAATTTTTCCATTTCTTAAAAAAAATTTTTTGCTTAATGTCCGGCTAGATTGGCAAAAAACCCCTATGTGCGGCGTCAAATCGCATGATCTTGGTTGCCAATTGACAGCGCTACAAGGTGAAATTACGCGAAAATTGGTAGTGTTGTGTTGCTCGTTGTACCATTTTGTCAAAACCACATATCGTCCAGTTCTTCATCTTTAATTGCAGGTCAAAAAAAGCCGATACGGCCATATCGCTCTGAATGGATGGTAATGGTTATTCCAGCGTAATTTTCTAAAAATAAATCCCAATGACAATGTGCGGCAGCACGCACATTGCGATAATGCACAGGCCCGACCATATCTATAACGCTCTCAGTCTCTTCAATATATATATGGGAGATTTTATGTCAAGTGACCCAATTTTAAAATCGATGTCTTCCGATTTGGATGAAATTTGCACCAAGGTTAATCCTATTGGATATATATATATTGGCTCCTTCAACTCCCATAAGAAGCATAGAGCCTTATGAGGTTTCGTTAATCTTCGCCTAATTTAAGATGAGTAGCTGATTGGCTTCCGCATCCGATCTAGGTGCTGGGGCCGCTAGTAGGCTCCACGTTCGCTTAACGGTAAAAAGAACAACGACTTAACTTCCCACTGTTTACCGGTGTTAGCATGCATTAAGGTTAATTTGCACGGCGTTTTTGTATGATTGGTTTTTTGGTAGCGCCAATGACCCGCCAGGTCGCTACAAGGATCACTGGCAATTTGAAATTTAGCGGAAATTCATAAAAACCCCTCCCACACTCTCCCCTTATATTATATTTCTTTATAATCTTGCCGCAGCAGGTCGGTTATACATACATAACTACTATAATTTCCCCGTAATGCTCGAAAAGTGGCCACGTTTGAACCACCCCTTCTATTAGTAAGTTTTAACTATTTTTACGCGTTCTTCGGTTGTTAAACGATGCATATTCGTAAATGGCAAATCTTTTACTAAATAAATGACACTTCTGATGACAGACAGATATTTAACAGCTGACTGGCGGTTTTAAAACACCAAAATGTATAATTCGTTAATAATTAATTAAAATTGTGTTCATAATCATCTTATTGGTTTCGTTAGTCAAGTTTTGCCAAGATTTATAGCATATTTTAGATGTTGTGTGTGTTTTTTTTTTTTTGTTGATCATCCTTGCCTTCTTTTTTGTGAGTGTAGCCTTAAGCAATTTATGTTTATGTCATTAATATTCAATTATGTATACAGACATAACTAAAGCATAACGCTACCGTTAAAAAAAATATTTTTTCAAATATGCTTGCTTTTTTTTTGGTAGCTCTTCCTTTAAAAGTTCAATGCCAATCTTTTTTTTTTTTTTTTTTGTTTTTTTTTCTCTTCTTAAAATATTTCTGTACATCTTTTGGCAGTTGCGAAATATTGTGTGTTTTCGCTTAAATTCCATATTCCATTCCTTAAGTGTGCCTGGCATGTGCTTAACACGCGCTTCAAAAATATTTTAAAACTTTTAACAGCATCTGCTTTCAATAAGCAAGCTTGTTTTATTTTTATTCGTGGATGCCTTTTGTGGGCATATGTGTTCTTTTTTTTAAAAACTACCTGTGCACCTTTTATTTCATGTCTTTTTTAGAGCATTTCTGATTATCAGTATGAGATAGTGCTAAACATTTTTTAATTAAAAAAGAAAAGAAAAAACAAATATTTTTTAAAGGAGCTTTTGTTTTATTTTATCGTAAGATAAATTTGTCAGTAAGTTTGTAACACAAGATATATTTAATATCAAATAAAAATGAGACGATGTTTTTGAAGGATAGATCGGACAAATTTATTGTTTTTCAAGCAAACATGTAAAACAACAGACTTTAAGTGCAAAAATACCTTTTAAAAAAACTTTAATACTGTTAAAGAATGCCACTAAAACTATGTCCGATTGGAGCCACAAGATATTTTTGAATTTGTAAATTAACTTCAACTTGGAAGTGGAAATTATTACTTATACTTCGAAAGTTCTTTTTTAATGTAGGGTATACAAAAGTTGTTCAATACAACTAAAATATTTTTTAGAAATATTTTTTTTAACACATGACATCATTCTGTTCAAAAGGTCTTGCACGCTCCTTCAGGTAAAAAACATTTTAAAAAACATTTTCAAAGCAATAAAACTTAATAAAATTTTAACTATAAAGAGTTGCTAAAAAAAATTTTTAATTGCATAAATATTTTAAAGAAAATAAAAAAAGTATTTAAAAAAAATTTACAAAAATACTGACACTACAAGTACAATTTAGTTTTATTATAAAGATCGGGATTTTCTATATAAATTGTATAAAGCCATAGTATAATAAGTACCAGGTATGTTCGTTAGGGAGAGTTGTCATTATTTACCCGTGTAATGTCAAATTAATTTATTTGAGTTTTGACGCTTGTTTTAATTTTTTTCCTTATTTTCCTTTGGTTTGGCGTTCTATGAGAATAAAAATTCTAATGACTATACGTTGCTTGTACTTATTCTACCATGGTTCGAGCTAAATAGTTTTTTTAATCAAGTACAAATCCAGAGAGTTTACAAAGTGTTCAAACAGACCGGCGCACAGTGGGGTGAAACATATGCAAAATTTAGGGAAGCCTGTAATTTATGACAATAATTTTTTTGGATTCTGTGTATATTGATTAATAAAAAAAAAACTTTTGTTGTAAAATTTTAGTGGAATTTTAATTTTGTTTTATTAAATTTTAGTTTATTTAAAAAAAAAAAAAAAATCAATGTAATTTTTCGAACAATATATTTTTTTTTGAAACAAGGCACATTCATTGCTAAAATATGGAATTGAAAATAATTTTTATAATTATCTTCACCTTCATCAAAATCATAATCATCATATTATCATCATCAACATCGGAAATATTTAGCAGAATAACAAATCAAGTGCTGTTTGTGGTAAATTTAAATTATGTAGTTTTTTATCAAATAGAAACTGGGAATTATAAAATACATAACTGAAATGTAACTCATAGAATAAATTCGAAAAATAAAAAATGTTGAATGTAGTTTTTTATCATAATTTACTAAATCTTTTGTAGCTTTTTTAATTTTTGTACCAATCTACGCATTGTTGGGCGCAAAATTAAAATTAAAAAAAATAACTTGAAAAGAGCAAAATTGAACGAAATCATAAAATTTTCAATGAAGCTCGAACTTTTGTCCCTTGTAACTCTGTCATTTCTTGACCAATCTTCACTAGCAATCCAGGGTTATTTTAGAAATTTTTCACTAAAAAGAAAGAAATACATAATCCGTTAAAAAATTTTTAAGAAATTTGCATTTCAGTCACATCATCTTTTTTAAAAACACAAATAACGTTTATTTTGGAATATCTCAAAAACTGTTCTACTTTTACATTAAGATTAGCTGTCAGATTTATTTGGTCACGACTTTGTTGAAACTTTGTGACGTCGTGTAATTATTTAAACGAAAAAAAAAAAACAGAAAAAACAAGTTAATGTGTTTCACAAAATCTCAAATATTTTCAAATGGGGCAAAAACGGGCAAGATTTTTTTTGATTATGCAAGTTGAAATGCCATATTTTAAGAATAAATAAGAAAAACTCATTTTTTTGACCAATTTAAAAAAAAAAAAATTAAAAATACTTCCTCAATATTTTTCTTTACAAAAATTTATTAATAAATTAGGTAAATACCTGAAGTTGATGGATCCATTTAAAAAAATAGTGTTTTCCATGGTGGAATAAGCAGGTGGCATCGTTACGGCAACAAATACAACATTACAACAAAAAGGGAAATTACATCACCGTTTACGTCAAAAAATACATTAAACAAAAATCAAATCACTGCACTAAACGTGGACTTTTTGTAAACATAAACAAAACTTTGACATAAACCTAGACAAACAGTGCAAGAGCAAAA
Source organism: Pollenia griseotomentosa (assembly GCA_963931875.1). Lineage (NCBI taxonomy): Eukaryota > Metazoa > Arthropoda > Insecta > Diptera > Polleniidae > Pollenia > Pollenia griseotomentosa. Next base: position 9,185,815 of record OZ007563.1, on the reverse strand, counting down.
ATCGTCATCTGTCGTAGTGCTGCCACCAGTTTATTTCACCATGGTGTTTTCTAAGAAACAATTCTCTCAAATCGCAATTAAAATATCTTGATTTTCACTTTTTAACAAATATTTCCAAATTTAAAATATTATTCAACTTTGACAGCATATAACAAAAAAAGTAAACAACACAGATCCACAACTTTTACAGTTATTCGTATTGAATTTTATCTACTTTTATATAGTACCAAATACTTATACGAAAAACTAACTTTATTTTTGAATAAATCCTCGTTTTTGGTACGTTTCGCACCTCTGTGCGGCGTCGAGATCACATTTTCCACACAATTTGATATAAAAATTTGTCGCAGAAAGCCATCGGGAAATAAAATCTATTTTGTTTTGAGAACGTTTTTTCTAATGCTTTCACATATAGACAGACATTGATTATTCTCCCAACAATGCTACCATACTTTTATTAAATTTCATACATTTTGTAAACAGAAAATTAAAAACAAAAGAAATTAAAAAATTAAAACAACAAAATGCGAGAAAATTTTAAGTTGCAGCCGACATTTTATTTATGGGCTTTAGGATTTTTTCCTGAAGTTGAATACTCGATTCTGCTTGAACACTATATGCCTGATAAAACGTGAAACTGTAAAAAACACATAAAATAAAGTTTTCTTATTCGAAAGATCAATAAATTAACATTTAAAAATGATCTTGGGCATATGAACACGTAGGCTGTTCTTGACGAAGCGCATTGCGGACGTCCAATTGTGGGTTCCTTATTCGACTTCACGTTGCCCCACAGGAAATAATCGAGAAGTTACAAATTACACCACCTTGGAGGCCATTTTTTGAAACCAACTTATCGCAAAATTTATATTTTATCAAGTCGATGACTGCCGTTATGATATTAGACGTTGCGTTACTTCTCCCCCGGATCAATATCATCCATATTTTCAAACAAAAAATGATTTGATAATTTTTGCGTGTTAACCGCACCAAACGGTGCATTTTTATGAATGTAGGGTCCGTTGCTCTTAGATTGTGGTTGCGTCTACCCATTGTTGCATTGACTTAATAAAACGAAAATGCTAGATTTTTGCGAAAAAAATGCTTAAATATTACATAAAATACATAGAAAAACGATATAATTTGACACAACTAAATTATTAGAATGGTATCGAATAACATGAAAAAGTATCAAAGTTATTTTTGGGAATACGAAATTTATCATACATAAGATTCATGTATGACGTGCTAAATTCCCAGTTTTTTAATTTTTGATAAATATGTATACTGAAATGTATTGAGGGAAAGCTAGCTTCTATGTGCATTTCACAAGTTGCTTAGGCCAGATCATCAGGAAACCTTTTCCAAAGATTTTAGAAAAGCTTAAAATGTTAAACAAATAAAATCTTAAAGCTAATAAGATTTATAGACACTCAAAGTCTTACTTACAACAATATCAAAGCTTTAACAAAACACCAACAATAAACAGTGAGTTTATCTTTTCTTACAGTCCCCTACAATTGGTTGCCTTTTTTCCGACTCGAATTGAAGTTGTAAATGGGTAAAAAGAAAAAAGAAAACACAAAATTAAAAAACAAATTTTCCAGTTCAGTAGTAAGTATGAACTTTAACAATTTAATTGGGAAATAAAAATAAAAGATATATATGGGGGATTTCATGTCAAGTGACCCAATTTTGAAATCGATGTCTTCCGATTTGGATGAAATTTGCACCAAGGTTAGTCCTATTGGATAGTAGTTTAGACACAAATTTTCAACAAGATCGGTCTAAAAGTTTCTGAGTTAGTGGGGGTCAAATTTTGACATTTTGGCCATACAGGTGTTCTTTCTTATCCATGTAACTTATTACCTATTGGTGTTAGCAAAATTTGTCCCAAGTAGCTTCGATAGCTATTTGATCCATCTTTTGAAAAAAATTTTTTTTGTTTTTTTTTTAAATTTTTTTTATTTTTTTTTTTTAAATTTAAAACATTTTTTTATTTTTTTTTTTAGCGGGTATGTTTTTTTTTTTTTTTTTTTTGTTAAAAAGAAAGCTTATGTCTTTTCCTTTAAGGTAGTTTTGGTCCCTTTTTGGGATGCGAGCGGCTTATGTATAAAAAAAAATAATTTCTAACTCTAGACAAGGGTTTTTCAATTTTTAGCATATGCAGTGTTCTTTCTCATCCATTTAACTTATTACCTATAAGTGTTAGCAGAATTTGTCCCAAGTAGCTTCGATAGCTATTTGATCAATATTCTGAAAATTTTTTTTTTTGTTTTTTTAAAACTTTTTTTTTTAATTTTAAATTTTTTTTTTAAATGTAAAATTTTTTTTTTTATATTTTTTTTTATCCGGAATGTTTTTTTTTTTTTTTTTTTTTGTTCAAAAGAAAGCTTATGTCTTTTCCTTTAAGGTAGTTTTGGTCGCTTTTTGGGATGCGAGTGGCTTATGTATAAAAAAAATTATTTCTAACTCTAGACGAGGGTTTTTAAATTTTTAGCATATGCACTATTTTGAATTTTTTCCTATTTGTGTTTAAGTGTTTCTAAAGCCTTAAAAATAAAACGTTTGCAAAGAAACTAGACAAATTAACCTTTCCGACGGTATGTTACAAACCCAATTACTATTTTATACCTTCGATACTATAATGCCCACAATATGGTAATCCCAGGAATAAAATCACTTTTTTCTGTAGAAATGTTGACAAATAATTCTTTTTTTAATTTTTCCTACATAAATTTTATTAAATTATTTATCTTTATCTTTTTATTATTATTATTAGAAATTATTATTATTATAATTATATATTAATTTAATTATTATTACAAATTAATAAAAAGAATTTAATTTGTCAACATTTCTACAGAAAAAAGTGATTTTATTCCTGGGATTACCATATTGTGGGCATTATAGTATCGAAGGTATAAAATAGTAATTGGGTTTGTAACATACCGTCGGAAAGGTTAATTTGTCTAGTTTCTTTGCAAACGTTTTATTTTTAAGGCTTTAGAAACACTTAAACACAAATAGGAAAAAATTCAAAATAGTGCATATGCTAAAAATTTAAAAACCCTCGTCTAGAGTTAGAAATAATTTTTTTTATACATAAGCCACTCGCATCCCAAAAAGCGACCAAAACTACCTTAAAGGGTAAGACAAAAGCTTTCTTTTGAACAAAAAAAAAAAAAAAAAAAACATTCCGGATAAAAAAAATATAAAAAAAAAAAATTTTACATTTAAAAAAAAAATTTTAAATATAAAAAAAAAGTTTTAAAAAAACAAAAAAAAAATTTTCCAAAATATTAATCAAATAGCTATCGAAGCTACTTGGGACAAATTCTGCTAACACTAAAAGGTAATAAGTTAAATGGATGAGAAAGAACACTGCATATGCTAAAAATTGAAAAACCCTTGTCTAGAGTTAGAAATTATTTTTTTTTATACATAAGCCGCTCGCATCCCAAAAAGGGACCAAAACTACCTTAAAGGAAAAGACATAAGCTTTCTTTTTAACAAAAAAAAAAAAAAAAAAAACATACCCGCTAAAAAAAAAAAATAAAAAAAAGTCTTAAATTTAAAAAAAAAAAATAAAAAAAATTTAAAAAAAAAACAAAAAAAATTTTTTTCAAAAGATGGATCAAATAGCTATCGAAGCTACTTGGGACAAATTTTGCTAACACCAATAGGTAATAAGTTACATGGATAAGAAAGAACACCTGTATGGCCAAAATGTCAAAATTTGACCCCCACTAACTCAGAAACTTTTAGACCGATCTTGTTGAAAATTTGTGTTTAAACTACTATCCAATAGGACTAACCTTGGTGCAAATTTCATCCAAATCGGAAGACATCGATTTCAAAATTGGGTCACTTGACATGAAATCCCCCATATGTATGTATATATATGTAGTTTTTTGTACTAGATTTAAGAACACAGGTTGTGTGTTACTTTTATCGATTGCAAAAAACGATTCACTCGTTAAAGACAACGCCTTACACAATGAGGCTAATTATTTTGAGCTTGGACTCTTATAGTTCTTACTACATACAATGCAAAGCCCTTTTAACCCTTCTGCACTACAATTTTAGTTTTCAAACGCAAAATTTTTCCTTTAATTATAAGATATGACCCTAAAACTTTAATTTATCCATAACAGGGACGAATATTTAAAATTTAATGAAAATAATAAAATTTAAATTTTTCCTCCCCCTTCCACATTTAAAAACACAACTTACACACATTTAATATCCTTTGGGTCAATATGACCCAACAAGCGGTATTGCAAGTTTAATTCCACTTAATAATTTTTTTCGTTCTTTTAGAACCATCCATCAATAATTTGTTTCAGTCAAATAATCAATAAAATTGCTTTTCTTTAATATTTTTTCCTACAAAATTTTATTATTCTCAAACTGTGGGTAGGATTTGGAAAATACCGTAATGGTATCTCTTGGAATTTGTATTATGATGATATGGTAACGCACTTGAACTTTGTACAGAAAAAAGTTCATGCAAATTGCAATTTGGTGATTCCCCGTTTTGTATATGAAAAAATATTTCGCTATAAAAAATATTGTGATTCAAATAACATTTCAAAATAGTGTAGAATTATATGAAAATAATTGACAAATCTTTGATATGAAAGAGCTTGATGCATATCTTGGATTACAAATCTCACTAGATTGTGGAATGGAAAAAGCGGAAGACCTATTTTTTGAACAACAATGAGTCTTAAGCGATTTACGAACATATCAAAGTGCCTACGGTTTGACAGCTCTGATGATAGAGAAGCAATTACAAAGTAGCACCGATAAGAAACGTTTGTGACAAGTGAGTAGGTGTTTTACAATCCACATAAAAATGTTACTGTAGATGAACAAATGGTTCCATTTCAAGGTAGGTGCAGTTTCAGGCAATAAACTCTATCAACGCCCGCCAGATATGGCATATAAATTTGGGCACTTTGCGAATTCATAACTAAATATGCCTGAAATATGGAAGTGTATACAGGCAAAGCAAGAAATACCCAGCCGGAAAAAAATCAAGGTGATACTTTTGTACTTCGTATTACATTAGTTATATTTCCATATTTTTAATTCAGGTGAGAGAGTGGTGCTAACTTTATCAGATTCTCTCCCAAAGGGATGCACAATTACATGTGATATTTTTTTTTACTACATACATACAATCTTTGCCATTCAACTACTTGGTCGGAATATAATATTAGTTGGCACAGTCCGTAAAAATAAAACTTTTGCCATCGAAATTTCTGGATATGAAAACAGCCCGTATTGCACTCTGATTTTTTGTTTTCATATGATAGACCTTTTGTTCAAAAAAATGAAAAACCTATTGGCTTGTTGCCGTCGCCTGGTACTAAAAGTACAATTTCTACCCACACAGAAGAAATAGAAAATTAGCTTTAATTAAACAATTCCTTCAGGCAATTAAATTTTTTACTAATTTTGCCCCTGCAAAAGAATTGATCATATCAATTAACGGATTTGTATTTTCGAGTCACGCCACACAAATTTAGTCAATTATAAAATTAATTGCATGAACTAAAAAAACACAACATATACACAAACATTTAAATTTATGTGTTTTTATTAAAAAAAATAATTTCAGCAAACAAAAAAATTAATTGAAAATATTAATGTACATCAATTAATTTTTTAATTGAACAATTTTTGGCAAATATTTTTTCTGTGCAGTAAAAACTTCGCCTACCAAATAATGTGTTGAGTAATCAGAAAAACATAAAAGCACTTCTTACAATTCTACTGAAAGAACCAATGAATTTTTACAAGGGATGTCCTAAAATGAACGCATTCAAAATAAAGGTCTTTATTTTTTTACCTACATACATCCAGAAAAAAGTAGTTATAAAAGTTGTAGAATTAGTTATAAAAGAAAACTAATAAATAATGAGTGAAAGAAGCTATTAATTTTGAAAAAGTAAGCGAAGGTTTTACTGTGTATTTTATTATTTTTCCCAAAAAAGGCTAAATTTCAAATTTTATTTTATTTATTTGTTATAATTGCACAGGTAGGGTTTATTGATTTTTTTTATTATACTTAGGCCCCTATTACGGTTTATTTCTTAATTTTTGTATTATGGTTTACAACTTTGCTATATTGCGGTGAACAAAAACATAACAAAAATTACAACTGATCAAAACCAGTTGTTTTAATTACAACTCAACTGAGTTGAGTTGTAAATAGAGTTTTTTTTTTCCCGGACTTTTTCGATTCCCGGGAAAGCGGGAATTTTTTTCAAATTTCCCGGGATCCCGGGATCCCGCTCCATATAAATAATACAAAGTAAATTTTGTTATTAATTGATGAAAAAAACTTTTATAAAAAACGTAAGGGAACTCGAGCCTTTATTCCCTATTATTATGCTTTTATTCAGTATTATTATGCTTTTATTCAGTATTATTATGCTCTGGATACAAGATAAAAATATAACATAAACATAACAATTTAATTCATAAAACAATAATAAAAACAAAATAAAAATTGAGGTACTCAAGATATGAGATCAAAAAGTTAATTAATAAAATAGATAAAATATTTTAAAGAAATATATAACATTTTTTAATGGCTTAGGAAATAACTTTCTGACACACTCAAAGCGCTTTGTAAGTCGTCAAAAGTATATTATTGATTTTATTTACTAATACCATGTTTCCGAAAAATTTCGTTCATTTTTACCGAGGTTGGACAAATAGTTAAATAGTTGTAGCATGCTTCGGATTCACAATCAGAAGCAATTTTTTCTTTTTTATAAACAACGTTTATATCAGTCAAATGTGTGTCAAGGTTGATGCAAAAATAGCATCAACCGGACTGCTTCTTACAAACCTTTTTATTTCAATAGGTCCATTTGTAATCTTTAGGACAATGTGTTTTTCAAGTTGTATGTTGTAGTATCTTACACGAGCTTCCAAAATGTTATTTTATTTCGGTTTCCCCGCATTTCACGGGTATATAAACCAACACAAATTGAAATTGGGAATTTGTGTTTATCACCTAATAAACATATCGCTCCTTCATTGCATCATAGTCATATCTCAAACTGAACCGAAGTTATAGCAAAATATATCTTTAAGTCGCTACATTTTGAAAACTTTAATCGCATTTTGCCAAGATCGTATGTTTTTGTAGATATGACTTTGTTGCAATTAAGGAGCGATATGTTTAGGTATCTCCTATTTTTAAGACTTGTTCATGGACAATGAAACTTTACTACCTGCATCTTATTTTGAATTAATGTACTTTATTAACTCTTCACTTCACTAAATGTAGTAATTATCTGTTGCACTGCCTATTCTGCTTTTAGTAGATTTATTGCATCAGGAGACATTGATTTAAATACATGTACTCACTTCTTGTAATTGATCTAATCCACAACCCATCTACAGATGCTAATTTTTAGAGAATAGAAAACTAAATTTCAAAGTATAAATAGCTATTTTCTGAAATTATGAGGAATTTTTTATTTCCCGGGATCCCGCAAGAAAAATCCCGGGAAAACGGGAAATAAAATAATTGAAATTCCCGGGAATTCCCGGGACGGGAAATCCCGGGAAAAAACCCTAGTTGTAAACCGTAATAGGGGCCTTAATAAAAAAAAACAACAAAACAAATAAATTTCCTATATAAAATATGAAATTTTGTTCACATTTTAATGTTGGGTCATATTGACCCAAAGGATCACAGGAAGGGCGCATATCCAAGCGATGCAGAAGGGTTAAGTTTTCTGCTAATTTGAATCATTTCATATATCCCAACAAACAATTAAATTAATTGTTAAAAAAAATATTAACTATATACTTGTTTTGAATCATCAATTACCCTAATTAATATATATGAGGCGTTTTAATCAAAATAAGGGGATAAATGTCAATTTTTTTGGCAAAAAAAAAAAAACAAATTATTTTTCTTCAGTCAATAAACTTTAACCTTGTCGAAGTTTGCCGACAATATTTAAAAATTAAATAGATTGTTAAAAAATTAATTAGATAATAAAAGGTTAAACTACGAGTACGTTAAATATGCTTAAAAATGTCCACTTGTACAAAAGTATGTACATATGTATGTATTATGTTCATGTGCTTAATATTTAAAGACAAATTTTTATTATTAATAGACTTATCGGCAAATAGTTACTACTAAAAACTTGAAAAAAAAAAAAATTATAAAATATAAAAATGGAAAATTTATGAATTCTTTGCACGTTTTAAGCTCAGCAGCTTCCTAATTAGCTTTATTTACTCACTTAACACACTTCCTACTGACGCAATATGGTGGTAGTAGTATTAGTACCGGGCGTTATGGCGTGAGTGCGTCAAAGCGGCTACAAAATAAACTAAACTAAATTACAATAAAATACAAAGTATTTTACATTCTGTATGTCAAATGTATAAAATGTTTGTAAACAAAAGAAAATTACATAGAAATTAAAGTTAAATAACTTCTTACAAAAATTTATTTCCATTTGTTGCCTAAAGCGATCAAAAAAAAAAAAAAAACGACACTTTCTGTGTCTTGAATTTTAAATAAATTATTTGTTGTCTAAATTTGCAAACTTGGCAACTTTATCATTTAATTTTATTTTATTATATTTAAGTTTTGTTTTGGTTATTTGCAAATTTGTATGTGTAGTAAATGGTAAAACAAAATTTTTTTGTTAAAGGTGTTTGCTTGGGTTGTTTAATTTTCAAATCACGTTTCAAGATCGAGGTAACAGCAGAGTACAAAAAAAAAAAGACTAGTGGAAAAAAACATCCAAATCTGAAAGACATTTTAAAAATTTTTAAATGTCTATGCATCACGTTTGCTTGAATTTTCCGTTGAATTAAAAGTCACCAGATTTTAAAAACCGGCGGCATTTCTACAACACCAAAAATATTCATATGTATCGTTGATCTCACGTAGAAAGGCCTCAACTTGCTTTATTTCCCAAATTCAGTTTTTAGGAATTTCAATACACAAATACACATCGTCACAAACATTTAATGCAATAGTGTCAAAAATAACGGCTTTACAAGCCATTTTACATTTGAAAACATATAGTTTTTATGTTACCTTCTCCTGTAAAGTTGGAATTATGTGAGTTAGGGCCTTTCTACATGAGACCAACGATATTAAGTACATACCTTTATATTTTATTTAACATTTATTTTTGTTTATTTTTCATTTTATTAGTTTGTTATTTTTATTTAAATTGTTTGTGCGACCATTGTTGCTGCTAACATTTTTTTTATGAATTAAAAATTTGAAATTATAAAAAAGGGTTTCGCAGCAAGAGAGTGGTTTTTTCTTTGATTTTCGGTAATCAAACCCATTTTGTAATTTAAACATGAAATAAATAGAAATCATACAAAAATGATTTCAGTGTTTGAAACTACTACCAATTTTACTGCTATAACTAGAACTACTTGAACTGCTGACATATTTTATAGCATTTTTGTAATTGTGTTTTACTAATAAAAAAAGATTTGACGAAAATAAAAATTCTTTTGATTTTCATAATTTGATTTATGTTTGATATGTGTGCACGTAATTTCTTCCAATTTTGTTTTTGTTTTATTTAAAAATGTATGACAAAAAATTTAATTTTCATTAAATTATTTTTATGAAGAAAGGAATTTTACAACATGAAAATTAATTAAAATTGTTATTGATAATCTTTCATTCTTGACCGTGGCCGGGATTCGAACCGCGGCCGGCAGGTTACCAAGACATGCTTCGATCGCAACCACTCGATATCCTCAGATGGATTTGCCGTTTTACACTCGCAGCCATCGAAGACTGCTGACGTCAATAGTCAAACATCAATCCTTAAACCAAATTGAATTTTAACCTTTGGTAGATCGAAATTTGCTTTTTTGAATGATTATCAATTTAATTGATTTTACATGTTTTTTCCTTACTTCTGTTTTTGCGTACTTTTGTCAAGAATTCTTCTTGAAGTCCAAAGTACATTTTTTTTGTTTTTTCTTTTTTGTCTTTCTTTTTCTTGTTGACCTTTTTCAGCACAACTTGAAGGACAAATGAACACATAGAGCTCGTGCCTTAGCTTTAACAATAATTAGTATTGTGGTTATTTTGTTGAACTATTTATGGTTTTTAATCCAAATTTTTAATATTTTTAATTAGGCTTAAGTTCATTAAATTTAATTTTCATTAAATTATTTTTATGAAGAAAGGAATTTTACAACGTGAAAATTAATTAAAATTGTTATTGATAATCTTTCATTCTTGACCGTGGCCGGGATTCGCACCGCGGCCGGCAGGTTACCATGACATGTTTCGATCGCAACCACTCAAGCAGTCTTCGATGTCTGCGAGTGTAAAACGGCAAATCCATCTGAGGAGATCGAGTGGTTTCGATCGAAACATGTCTTGGTAACCTGCCGGCCGCGGTTCGAATCCCGGCCACGGTCAAGAATAAAAGATTATCAATAACAATTTTAATTAATTTTCATGTTGTAAAATTCCTTTCTTCATAAAAATAATTTAATGAAAGTTAAATTTGATGAACTTAAGCCTAATAAAAAAAATTAAAAATTTGGATTAAAAACCATAAATAGTTCAACAAAATAACCACAATACTAATTATTAATTATAATGTTCACAAAATTTATCCACTATTGTCAGTAACGCACTGAAATGTTTATTGTCTCTAATCAAACTAAACTTACATTTATGAGTCAGCCTGTATGAATAGTTCACAACCATTTCTAGTTTTATACATCTAAATATAAAGTCTACCTTTAGGCGTTCCATTTCTAGAAAATTCCGTACAATGGAGTTCATAACAATTTTAAGCTAATACGATATAACAGTATAATTAACAACATAACTTTAAACTTACTTCCATATTCATAAAAAATAATTCAGGTTTGTTTAATAAACCTTTTATAAATCTAAAATATTTTTTTGTGAATATTGAGGTAAAGCTAAAAATAATTCTTAGATAAATCTAATTTCGGAACAATATAATATTTAAGACAAAAATAAAAAAACAAATTTGTATTAAAAGATTTTCAAATAAAAAATTTCGCTGGAGTTGTTTCCATCCTTCCATTTTTACATTTGAGTTTAAAAAGGAAAAATGGCGGAAGGCGAAAAAACTCGCGGGAAATTTGTATTGAGAACTTTGGTATTTGTTTACCTCCACCTTCTTAAAAACCCTTTATTTTACAACGTAATATTCCTGGTATTTGCATTTTTTGAAGAATTGAAAAGGTGCTTGTAATCAGGTTTATTTCCAATAATGTACTTAATCGATGAATATGGATTGATATGTTAAATGTCTTTTTCATTTTTTTTTTTGCCAATTCATGTTTATATCGTTATTTGGTTGGATGCAACGCTTGTTTGGTTAAATAAATTGTAAATGTCATGACATTTAAATATATAATTTATTTATATTTGGTTTTTTAGAATGATTTATTACAAAAAAGCAAAAATAAACAATATAAATAACGAAATTTGCATATAATTAGTTTTTGCTTATAAAACAAAATATAAATATTAATTAAATAGTATATAAAACAAAAAGTAATACGCAGTTATACAGCTCAGCTTTTGACCAAAGATGGTTCAAGCCTCCCACAACTTTAAATTTATAAATTTATTGCATGCACGTACAAACATATGTATGTATGAAAGTGTTAGAGTTTTTTTCCCGCATTTTTTTGATTCCCTGGAAAACGGGGGTAAAAAACATATTGCCGGGATCCCGGGATTCCCGCCCAAAATTGTTTATTTATTTTTTTTTAATTTTATTCGCCAAAAAAAAAAAAAAATAATCCCACTTTGATTCAAGATCAGATCAGAAATGTTTGAAGTTTATTTTATTTGTTTTTTTTTAAATCCTTAATTTTTAATGTTACATATTTTAATTTAATATTTCTTAATTTTTTTAATTGCATAATCATCTGTATAAACTAGCTCTTCTAACATTCTTAAATTACTCAAAGTTTTTGGAATAGAATTCTGAAGCATCTAGCCAGACCCCCATCTTGTTTCTACTGGTTGCGGTGGAGGGGAATCAAGGGATACATTTCATTAAAAATTGCAATATTATCGAATTGGTTTCTAATTTCCTCTGCAACGCTATGTAACCCATGTGCTAAGCAAGTAACTTGTAATAGTTTTCGATACATTATTTTAAACCCATTTACATCGGTTTAAAATAGAAGGATCTTTTGGCGAAATCTTGTATTTAAAGCAAAGCTCTAAAAGAATTTATTTATTAATTTAAAAAAAAAATGTTAATGATATTTTAAAGAACTTTTTTTATAATATGGAAATTTAAAAAAAAAATCATACAAAAATGTCAAAATATGTAAAAATATGCATTTAAAACCTAAATATGCAAAAATATGAATTTTCACCAAAATATGCAACACTATGCATAAACAAATCGATGCCATTTTAACCCAAACTGTCTACAAAAAAAAAAGTTATTACCTCGTAATCATAATTTTTTAGGACTTTAGACGTGGTGTTGTATCAAGACGACAGTGCACCAATTAACTTACTAAGATTTTTGTGATAAAACCCAACCCTGTGCCACTTTAAAGCGCTGATATAACGAAATTAACCGTGGCCACATTTCGCTCAGAGACAAAAGTCGTGAAGGTCGTCCAAAAATCAGCTGTGGTGCCAGAAAACATTGATGCTGTGCGCAGATAATGAAGCAATATCGGCATATGATATATCGCGAGATTGAGAAAATTTTCTAATGCCCGAACATGACGTACATCAATAAGATATCGCATTAACATTTTGCTGTCAAGAAGATTTGTTCACCGTGGACCCCTCATCATTTGACAAAAGCTTTAATATATGGTCGTTTAAATTGGTGCAAAGTAAATGCTTTAGAAATACAAACACGGTGCATGAAAAGCTGTGTAAACATCCACACATGTGACGAAACGTAACTCTATGCATTTGAGTCTGATGCAAAACAGCAATTTACTATTTAGCGTCAAAAGAATCCGTTGATGCATTCAGAAATCCATATTTTGGACTTACCCCAATCTAAGTGAAAAAAGTAAGAAAGTATAGTCGGTCAAGCCCGACCATATGATACCCAGCACCACAGTATTTAAAAACACATCATGCTTATGTGTTCATATAAATATGGATTTATCTATGTTTAAAAACTTCATTAAAATCGGTTTGAAAGTTTGTGAAAGGCAGAAACTGCCCCCTACGTCCCCTTGTGGTCCTATTTTTGAAAAACTGTATAGCTTATGTGTCCATATAGATATGATTCTATCTATGTTTTAAATTTCATTAAAATCGGTTTGATAGTTTCTGAGAGGAAGAAATTTCCCCCTTTCTTCCCTCGTGGTCCTGCCCATTTTCAATAGGCTTGGTCCTTGTGCCAATAAGAACCTATGTCCCAAATTTGATAAAATTATCTCCAAAATTGCGACCTTTACTATGCGCACAAGGTTACATGGACAGCCAGACATCCAGCCGAACGGACATCGTTAGTTCAACTCAGAAAGTGATTCTGAGTCGATCGGTATACTTAAGGTGGCTAGACCCACCTTTTTAAGGTGTTACACACATCAGCACAAATGCATAATACCCTCTTCACTATTGTGGTGTGGGTATAAAAAGTGTGTGATCATCAAAGGAAATATGTATGTATTTACTTTGAAAAATAATTCATTTTCGATAACAAATAACTGTATTTTCAATATTAAGCTTACATTTAAAGCTTAGATAGCAGCATACACATTACATATGTACATATATTTATTTTACTGCTGTTCTACTGTATTATATTTAAATGGTTTTTGCTGCATGTTTGACAATTTCAAACGCCAATATTCGAATCGAATTTCATATGGAAATAAATTTAAAAACCGGGTTCTTTTAAAAAAATTTTCTATGCGCACGTTAACGTTCGAAATTGTGAAACAGGCAGTTAATATCCTCCTCCGATAAATTTTAAACTTAAACTTTTTGCGCTTTAATTCATAAGAATAATTTGTTAATAAAAAATTCTTTTGAATTGCGGCTGCCTGTGAGCGAGCGGCTGCTGTTAATTGTTGGTTTTTTTACGAAGTGGTTTTACGGCAACTTGGAAAAATATTAAAATAGATTTTTTTTACTTTATCAATTTTATATTGGACAGGTATAAGATTATAATTTAATTCAGGTGTTAAATAAAAGGTATGTAAATCTTAATAAAATTAATAATAATAAAAAAAAAAAAAAATTTAACGAAACAGGTTCAAACACACAAAGTAATTATTTTTTGTTATTTTATTGTTAAGAATTTTTAATATATTTTTTGTAGTATAAACAAAACAAAAAATGACGTTTAATTGATTAAATTGTGGAATTTATTTGTAAATAAAATGCAAGCAGACTGTTTGAGAAAAAAGACAATTGAAATTGATAAATGCACAGAGGTGCGAAGGAATTAAATAGTTTTGTACTAAAACTTGTATGTAAGTTGTACATACATATTAATTTTTGCCGTTTAGACATTTCCAGGACAAGGTTTCAAGATTTTCATGCTTGCAAATCTTTACATTAATACCAGGGTTCCTAATTACTCGGATTTTTTTCATTTCCGGGCTCGTATAAATTTTTTTTATACACTGCCGAATTTTTTTTTTTTTTGTAATAAAAATTATAAATATATAGTATAGTCGGCCAAGTTTTTAAATACAAATTTTCGAAAGTCTACCCTAAACCCGGCAAAACAAAATTGTGTAATGCTGTTAAGATTCATGTTAAAGTTCTTTGTGCTGAATTTTATTTAGATACCTTCGTTTTTAAAAGATGTAATTAATTTCGATCGATTTTAAAATCCATTTTTGAAATAAACGGGTATGTTCTGTAAATCGAAAACGAGCGTGTAAAGAAAGTTCAAAAAAAATATTAAATTTTATATACTTCATTCTTAGAGTACCAAAAAAGGACAACTCTTAAAAACAGGAAAAACTACAGTCATTTTGAAAATAATTGAAATTAAATTTCGTTCGATTTCAATTCCACTTCATTTCAATTTGTAGAACAGGCTCGAAAGTCTTATTGTTTTTGAAATCAGTTTAACACACACATTTAATATAAAATTTGAAATTTTATAGACAGGAAATAAGAAAAAAATGTATAAGAAATAGGCCAAATTTGCACGATGTCTTTTTAGACATGTCTAACAAACACGTTTGTTTTGTTTGTAGGCAATCGGGTAAGAGAAAAAAAGAGGGGTTGCCAAACAGACACGAAACGAGTTTTCATGTTTGTTTATAAGATTTTTCAATATGTTTAAAAATAAGATTATACAATTACACTGGTTTACAGCCAAAAAATACCAAGAACGCCACATGCCTAGATAAGTTAACTGGGACCTCCTGAACACGAAAAACTATTTGGTAAAAAAATAAAACATTCCAGATCTTTACTATAACGTAGAAAAAAACGAAATAAAAATGAACGATATACTATTTATCTCGATCGGACTTTTCGGACCATACACCGAAAAAAAACGGTACTTAGAAAAAAAATTACAGCGTTTTTCGTGTTCAGGAGGTCCCAATTAACTTATCTAGGCATGTGGCGTTCTTGTTATTTTTCCAAATTAAAAAGCAGTGTTATACATGAAAACAGACATGTTTGGAAAGACATTGTGTAAATGCAAAAGCTTTTTGGTAGCATGTTCAAAATAAAGAAAACAGACATGTCGGAAAAGACATCGTATAAATGCCTCCATAAACATAAAAGATACTCAAAACGTATAAGTACTATTTTGGTTTAACAGAAGTCCCTCATCTTTTCTTTTATTCTATATTTGTGTCATGTATGCGAAATTTTAAAAAAACCGTAAAAGAATTGGGCTAAATCTTCCAGATTGATTAGTAGGGATGCGATTTCCATGCAAATGCATGTTTTTTGTGGATAGTCTAAGATCTATGTCGACCAATTATTTTTCCGAATCATAAAAATTGCGTTAAAATGGCATCGATTTGTTTTTGCATATTGTTGCATATTTTGGTGAAACTGCATATTTTGGTTTAAAATGCATATTTTTGCATATTTTAACATTTTTGAGAGACATATTATTTAAATTTCCATATTATAAAAGAAGTTCTTCAAAATGGTATAAAAAAATTTTTCCAAAATAAAAATTTTTTAGAATTTTTCCAAAATAAAAATTTTTTAGATCAATAAATTTTTTTTGAGCTCTACTTAAAATACAGGATTTCGCCAAAGGATCCTTAAAACTTTTAACCGATGCAGCAACTTACTTGGTTAAGGCTGCCAATTAGCCTAACATATTTTATCCAAAATTGTTACATGAAATTAGTTACTGAGGAAATTAGAAGCCAATTCTATAATATTGATTTATTGATTGTGTGAGGAAGAATAGCCCGACAAATTAAAAAAATTAATAAAACCAAAACGTTTTGCAAAAAAATATGGGATTTCAAACAATAAAATAAATTTCAACTATTTTTGTTCCAGAATCAAATGTGGGATCTGAATTGCCATCCTTCAAGTATGCTTCAACTTCGGTTGACTTATGGCCATTTTCTCAATGTACCGAGGCAACACCTCTTAAAATACATGTAAAAGTTGGAATTCAGCTGATTGAATTTATCTGTACGGCAAATAAAAGGAAAATAAATAATTGGCAGATGAGTGCTGGTTAGTTTTGCAACAGGATAGAAGCAAATAAGACATTGAGAAAACCGAATTTCTTTAATGTGCAGTTTTTCGTTGGGAAAAAAGATAATCATGTAATGAGAAAACGGCCATTAGAGAGATAATTTTCCATGTACAAAAGCTTTTTAACAGACAAAGGTTTACGTTTGATGATATAAAAAAGTTTTTATTTTATTATGCAAACAAAAATTTAAATTATGTATGTAGTTATTTTAATTAAGTATACAATAGAATAGAATTTATTATTTTTTTGTTTTAAATAAAATTAAAAAAACAAACGCTTTTTGATTGAAAATGTTAAGTTTTTAGTGCATATTTTTAATTTTTTTAATGCATATTTTGGAGTTTGGCATATTTTATGCGCATATTTTTGATTTTTTAGTGCATGAAAATCTCATCGCTATTGATTAGCCTTTTGTCGAGTTTAATAATTTTTATTGACATTTTTTTTTTTTTTTTTTTTTGACATCGACAAATAGGTTGTTATAGACGAAATCCCATAAATTTAGAGAAATTTTCGAAATTTCCTTCTTAAAATTTCTGGAAATTTTAACAATAATTTTTGGAAAATTCCCGGAAAATTTTTTTAATCGAAAACCTAATAAATTTGCACATGTTGCATTTTAAGAAGAAATTTCTTAACAAAAATATGGTTTTGGCTTTAATTTTGGTGCCAGTAATTTGGTCGTGTATTTTGTGCGACTGTATGTTCTGTAGCGATGTCAAACAGAGTTCGATATTATGCTGATGGCATCAGCTTGTAATATTGTGTAATGTGCAATTAACTCAGCCAAAGAGTAAACATCAGGGTACTATGCAAAAATATTATTTGACTTTGACCACGACAACGACTCTTTCAATAAGGGCTTGTATGGTATGCTTTTCGAGCACGATTCAACATCATGTGTTTGTGCTAGTATTGTGGAGTAGGATATACATACCCTGCTTAAAAGTCCAACTATAATATGATTAAGCTTGCTTAAGCTTCTGTTAAAAATTAACAAAAAGCCTCTCAAATACATTTTAAACACAAACCAAACCATTTTACACACAAAAATCTTTGGAAAAGGTTTCCTGACGATCTGGCCTAAGCAACCAGTGAAATGCGCATAGAAGCTAGCTTTCCTAGCTAGCTAATAGCAAAATATATTTCATTAAATCTGTATATAAAGGTACATTTTTAAAACTTTAATCACATTTTGCCAAGCTTTATTTTTTTTGAGATATCAATATCGCTCCGATTTTATACGGAAAGTGCGATCAGTGTCGCACTTTCTTTAGGCAAATGACAGATTCATAAATGGGCCTTAAGTCTAGGAAAAAAATCGAAATACTACTGCCAAAGTTTACTCCTAAAATGATATTAAACAAAAATGTTCGATATATTTTATTAATCAGTGTGACAAATGATTTAAAAAAAAAACAATTTTTTAATGTAGGGTTCTCATGGCCCAGTTCTTATTTTGATGACTTCGTTTGGTCCTATTTTTTCGTGAAATATCAGTCCTATAAAAGTTACAAATTCAAAACATCATATGTAGATTTGAAATTTTGGATTAGATTTTTAAAATTCTTTAGTTAGAAAGACGATGGTTTTACTCTTCGGAAGTAATAATTTTTTTAAAATCGGTTCGGACATTGCTGCGTTATGGGTAGATTTTTATCTTCTAGACGTTTTTTTTGGCGAAAACTATCATTTGAACAACTCTATTTGATAATTTGTTTTCTATCACAGGAATTTCTTAAATTTTAAGCAATATTTTTTTTTCGGGATTTTCCAATAACATTAAAAAATTTTAACATTCATTCTTTTGTTTTATTAATTTTGAAAAGAACTTTCCGAAAGTAATTGGGATTCTCTAGGGTATGACGTTAACAGTTCTATAATCTTTTAAATACTTATTCTAATTCTGTATTTTTTTTTACTTTATTTAACACTTCCATAAAAATAAGTTAAAAAAAAAAAATAAATAAAATGACATCAGTTTTAGAAAAAATAAAAACCACAAATGATAAAATATTTCGCATTGTGTCCTGAATTTTAAAAAGCTGTTTACGTAGTTTATTTTTTATTTGTTTTAAAATAACTGCGTTTTACAAAAAAATGTGTACATACATATTAAAATTGTTTGTTAATAATTTTTAAATTTATGACTTTTGAAAGCAACTTGATAACAATTTATGCAAAAGAACCCAAAAAGTCGTACGAATACAACTCCTCTTAAATTCGTAAACAAAAAAAAAAAACAAAGAAAAAAAAAATTATAATAAAATGTATAATTAAATAACCATTAACCCTATAAAAACAAATCACTCGCTACACACCAACCGATGAAAATCATCGGAGTCAATGTTGCCAATTTAGCTATTTTATCGACTAATCTCGCGATTTCTAAACAAACAAAAGAAGAAACCTAATTATTTTTGTCAAAGTTTTTCTTGGAATTCAAAAAATTAACTAACAAGGTTTCGTTTAAATGTGCTAAATTCCCATTTCATACTATTGGTAAACTGAAATTTATTGTTGATGGGATAAGCTATTCCCATGCGCGTTTCACTGGTTGCTTAGGCCAGATCGTCAGGAAACTTCATCCCAAGATTTTAGAAAAACTTAAGATATTATACAAATAAAACTGTTAAGGCTCAGTTAGTCTTTACTTTCTGTTCTGTTACGAATCAGCTGATTTATTTTTGTTATTAAAAAACCTGTGGAATTGATTAGTTTTTCTGTTCTGTTGCGGTTCCGTTTGTTAAAATCAAAAACTTGTTTAGTAATTGTAAGTGACAGCAAAATAAATAATAAAAAATATATATTTATATTAAAATAAACTATTTTTTGATTTTAAGAATTCATAAAATTTAATTTTTTCAAATTTATGTGCATTAAAGTTATTGAAATAAAACAATGGACGGTGCAAAACTAATAAATTTGTCATAAATGGCTGATAAGTTGCTACAGAAAAAGTAACTATTACAATTTCGTAACAGAACGGCACGTAACAGAACAGAAACAGAAAGTAAAGACTAACTGAGCCTTTAAGCGAGCAAGAATTATAAAGCCCAGTTTAACTTGTGACAATATCAAAGCTTAAACCAAAACAACAACAATAAACAGTGAGTTTATCTTTTCTTACAGTCTCGACTACAAACAAAAATTACTTCATTTTATTTTGCCAGTTCAGTTTTATTTACACTGCCACATGCATATTGGTTATCAAAGTTTTTCTTGGGATTTATATTTTTAATTTGTTTTATAATTTTGTGCGTTTTTAAATAATTTATTGTTTACATCATTTTAAAAGAGTTGCTTTGAAAGAAGCCTAGAATTTCTAAAAAAATCGATTGACTATAATTGACAATTAAGGACTTTGTTACTCGTTATCAACGGCTCATTCATTAAACAGGCATTCTTCTTCTTTATTTGCCCATTCGCTTTTCGAATGTTGGCGACCAAAATGCAATTACACATCTTATCTTGTATCTATATGCAAATTCAAAGAATTTGTATCATATCGGCAAATGTCTATTGATTTCTCGCTTCGCTTAGAAGGTTTATAACTTTCCAAATACCGGTGCATTCCTGAATGTTGTTGATCCATATTATTTCCTTTCTCCCCTAGTAGGAGTTCCATCAATATTGGCACGAATAATAGTTTGCAAAGGCTTGTATTTCTTCTTTCTCATTAAAGCTCTAAGATTAAATTTTTTAATTAAAGTATATAAAAAATGGCTGTTGAAATAACTTGTAAAATGTTTATTTGCAAATATTCCTTTTACCAAAACAAGAACAAATACATTTTAGCCAAAAGAAATTAAAATTTTGGCAAGTTTTTTCTTTAATTTCAATATCTTAGAGTTACAATTGAAGAATAATAAGCAATAGGACACCTTTTGTTTTTGATAATTCATGCAACTTGAGTTTTGCTGATCTTACATTTCTTTGCTAACTCGCGTACACTAAGTTTTTAATTTTTATGAATTTCAACTTAAGGTGTGTTCATTTACGTTATGAGTAGAAACTTTACATAATTTGTCTCCCAATTACTCAAAAAAATAAAAAGTAAAAAGTAGCATAGGCACATTGACAATATCCAACTGAGAGATGCGAAATTCTGTCTTCCTTAATCGAATTGTTTTGAAGTATTTGCACATGGTTAAGCTCGATTAACCCATGCATTCCGAACAATATTTTTGTCCGAAGAATATTTTTTTTACTGAGAGTGTTCTTCAGAACGATTCACCCATTTCGGAAAATTTGTCCGGACAAACAAAGCCACCATATGGTTAACAGATGTAAGCGATTATACAAAGTGACAGTACAGTTAGCAAACTATTAATTTTTTTTATAAAAGTGTGTTAAAGAAAATTTTTCCTTAAACCTGCTTTGTAGCGTCTCTGCAGACTTTTCCATAATAATTGACATTCACTTTCTACAATAATTGGTAAACATTATATTAAAAAATATTAAAATTGACCATTTAAAATTTACTAACGATTAATTCAAGTAGATTTTCCTATTTTAGTCCATATATTTTGTTTTAAATAAGTATTTGATATGAACGATTGCCCATATCATAAATGCATTCTCTTCCTGGTTTTTTCAATTCCTCAGTAAGTTTCAGGGCAATATTTTCTTTAACATTATTCAGCACAAAACGAAAAATGTCATAACACTACATATGTGGCAGCTCAATTCAACTTTTATGTACAAATTGAAAAAAGTGGCATCTCAGTTAACTTTGTTCGGAACAAGAATTAAAATTAAACCAATTCAAGAAAAAACTTGCCGAACAAAATCATTGCTTTCTCTCTTAAAAGTAAGACGTCAAACTCAATACAAAAAAATTTTGTCCGGAGAAAAAAATTGTTCGGAACGCATGGGTGAATCGAGCTTTAGGCCCTGAATTTGTAAAACGCAACGCAATGCCAAAAATAACATTGAAAGCAAAAACAATGTCAAAAATTTGTTAAAATTTTGTTGTTGCTTTCTACATAAATACATATTGCGGTTTAAAATTATCAACGCCACAAGATATGCAGCGTTTAACATTTAAAAATTCAATATACATTTCTATAGCAAACAACAACAAAATTATGAAATATTTTCGATTTTGTTTTTGCTTTCAATAAAATTTTTGGCGTTGCGTTTGCGTTTTACAAATTTAGGGCCTTAGTGTTCCTTAATATAAGAAAAATATATATTTTATGTTATATATATATAATTCCTCTCGATCCTATAAGGAGCATAGGTCATCAACAAACTTCTTCCATTCAGAACTATTCATCTATCTCAATAGCTTTCACTTCACTCCAGCTTTTGTGCATTTTTCTAGCCTCGCTATAAATTTGCCTACGCCATGTATGTGCTGGTCGGCCTCTTCTGCGTCTTCCCTGCGGGTTCTATTCGATAGCATTCCTGGCAAGATCGGACAGTAGCTTACGGAGTGTGTGTCCAATCCAGTTCCACTTTCTTTTCTGTATTATTGGGAGTGTTGGCTGCTTCGGCGGGCAAAATTAAAAAACTAATAACATTTTGAACATTTTACAGGAGAAGCAAAAATCTATTTAAAAAGATAAATTGATAAATGACCCTAAACTGTTGTTTTAACAATTGACAATGTTGCATTTTATGCAAACTGTTAGTAGATAAGGGCTTTATCTTTTGTAGATATGGGCGTGGTTTTTTTTTTTTTGTTAATACAATTTCTTATTTTGGTCTAAAGATTCCAACATTTTTGCTGGACATTGGTGTTGATGCAATACATCAGAATCAGTTTTCGGTTAGTGAGGGCCGTTTACGTTAAAGGTAACGATATGTTTTTATACAAGTTCAATAAAAGTTTGTTCAACTTTAAAACCTGTAGAAAATTTCACTTTTCTCCTACAATTACCAATCGGAGAAAAAGGGCTTAAATTATGGATGATTTTAGACTAAAATTTCAATTTTATTTCCGCAAGGCCTATAAACTTTGTATGAAAAACACTCATTTTATATCTATTTTTCATTATGTTTTGGGATTATTCTTTAAAAAAAAGTTGGCAACAGTGATCGGAGACGAATTTAAAAATGACTCTGTCAATCATTAAAAAAGGAGATTTGCAAGAAAATATTGACGCAATTTGCATTACGTACGTCCGCAATGTTATTTGCAATAAATTTTTATTTTTATTACAATAATTTTTGATATTTTATGCATATTAATTATAATCCAAAAATAATTTAAACATTTAAAATCATTTTTCGTACTTTAAACAAGTCAATAAAAATAAACAAATAAAAAAAACTGTTCCCACGAAGACAATAAATAAAAATTTTCTATATTATTTTCTTAATAATGTTTAAAATGGAAATGCTACACACATACATACAACATATCAGCTAATTAAAAAATATTTAAAAAATTTTGTTTTTTGTTCGACAGTTTTTGGTTTCGACTGCAGTTTTTTTAACCCTGATTTAAACAACTTTGTAGACATATTGGCAATTTTTATTAAGATTTTCTAT
This sequence comes from Pollenia griseotomentosa, assembly GCA_963931875.1. Classification (NCBI taxonomy): domain Eukaryota; kingdom Metazoa; phylum Arthropoda; class Insecta; order Diptera; family Polleniidae; genus Pollenia; species Pollenia griseotomentosa. The sequence goes on along the minus strand of OZ007563.1, from coordinate 9,162,596 downwards.
ACAATTATGTTAAATGAAATAAATCAATTTGAAATATTTTCAAAATAAGTATTGACTTTAATAAAGAGGCTGAAAATGGTGGTACTTTTTTGCAACTCTGCAGCACCAATTTTCAACAACTTTTCGCATTCTGACCATCATCGTTTTTGAAGACAAATGCGCCAATGACTCCGCCAGCACATAAAGCGCACCAAACAGTAATTTTCTGTGGATGTAATGGTGTTTCGGCAAAAGGTTGTGGATTTTCCTCACTCCAAATGCTACAATTCTGCTTATTTACGTACCCATTCAAACAGAAATGGTCTTCATTGGAAAATAAAATTTGTAATGGAAATTAAAAATTTATATCAATTTGTGCTTCAGCCCATTCGCCGAATTATTTTGATTAAACATTTTAACAATTTGCACTCGTGGCTCTGGTGCAAGTCGATCCATAATAAAATGTCAAAGCAAACTTACCAAAAAGCAACTATCAGATGTTAAATGGGTAGTCAAATAAAGCAGTGATGCCAACTCAAAGTTGTATCACTCCAAAAAAAAAACACCCGTTATAATCTAAATATCTGGAGCAGTGTTGCCGTTAGGATACGAAAGATACATTTTTCGTATCTTTTGGCTACTTCAAGTATCATGTATAATCCTGACATTTTTCGTATCTTTTGAATCTGTACGCAAAATGTACAGAAACAAAACTTTCGAGAATTTTGAGCAAACAAGCAGCCAAGGCGCATTGACTAAAATGTGAGGTCAACTCTACAACAACACTGCTTCTGTGGTCGGATTGTCAAAAATATTGCTAGTAAAAAAAGGTTAGTTTACATAAAAAACTAGTTTGCATACACACTTTGACAAGTTGACCGCCGAAAAAAACACCATATGTTAACTTGACCCCAACTTCTAGTGAATTCGCCTTGATAGCAGCTTCAATAATGGTGAAAGAAAACATTAAGGGGTTGCAACATACGATCCACCTAAATCTATAATGACTAGTAGTGCGAAGTTGTTCTGAGGAAATATGAAAATCTTTTTTATTTTCAGGAAATTTAAATGAACTTATAATCGCCTTAGTACAAACGCCTTAACTCGTATATTAATTTTTACAAAAATTAATTTTTTTTGATAACATCCAAAGATAATTACATATAATTAATTTTAAAGTTTGCTTTGTTTTGAAAAATTACATATGTACATAATATTTATGACTTAAATTAATATAAAAATTAATTTATACGAAATCATTTTCTTTACAATATTAATTTAAATATGAAATAAAAATGTTATTTCAAAAGATTTTGTTATTCGTGCTTAATTCCCAGTTTTTATTATTGATAAAAACACTTGAAATTTATTGTTGATGGGATAAGCTATTCCTATGCGCATTTCACTGGTTGCTTAGGCCAGATCATCAGGAAACTTCATCCATAAAGATTTTAGAAAAACTAAAGATATTAAACCAAATAAAACTGTTAAGCGTATAAGACTTATAGCAACAGTTCTACTTGTAATAATATCAAAGTTTAAACAAAACACATCAACAATAAACAGTGGGTTTATCTCATCTTACATTCCCCACTACAATTAGTTGAAATTCTCTCAACATTAATTGTAGTTGTAAGTAGGTTAAGAAAAACTAAATAAAAACAACAACAACTTTACAAAAGATGTTGTCAATTAAGTGTTTTTTAGGCCGTGCACTTGCCTGTTTATTATCAAAAAGTAATTTCAATTTTTGGGAATACAAAATTTTAATTTCAAAAGATTTTGTTATTCGTGCTTAATTCCTAGTTTTTATTATTGATAATTGACAACATCTTTTGTAAAGTTGTTGTTGTTTTTATTTTGTTTTTCTTAACCTAAAAGTAAAAAGTAAAAACTTTACAAAAGATGTTGTCAATTAAGTGTTTTTAGGCCGTGCACTTGCCTGTTTATTATCAAAAAGTAATTTCAATTTTTGGGAATACAAAATTTTAATTTCAAAAGATTTTGTTATTCGTGCTTAATTCCTAGTTTTTATTATTGATAATTGACAACATCTTTTGTAAAGTTGTTGTTGTTTTTATTTTGTTTTTCTTAACCTACTTACAACTACAATTAATGTTGAGAGAATTTCAACTAATTGTAGTGGGGAATGTAAGATGAGATAAACCCACTGTTTATTGTTGATGTGTTTTGTTTAAACTTTGATATTATTACAAGTAGAACTGTTGCTATAAGTCTTATACGCTTAACAGTTTTATTTGGTTTAATATCTTTAGTTTTTCTAAAATCTTTATGGGTGAAGTTTCCTGATGATCTGGCCTAAGCAACCAGTGAAATGCGCATAGGAATAGCTTATCCCATCAACAATAAATTTCAAGTGTTTTTATCAATAATAAAAACTGGGAATTAAGCACGAATAACAAAATCTTTTGAAATTAAAATTTTGTATTCCCAAAAATTGAAATTACTTTTTGATAATAAAAATGTTATGTTTATAAATGTTAAACGTTAAAAATGGATTTTCAAATTTTTTTCAAAACGTATCTTTTTGGGAAAAAGTGTATCTTTTTGGAAACTAAAATGTATCTTTCTCGAAATTTCACTGGCAACACTGATCTGGAGAAGGGTAATAGAAGAAGCTTGAAATTTTGTACAAATGTCCTCGTTATCAATACACGAGATCTGTTCTAAAAAACTTTACTAACTTTATGATAATGTGGGTAGCGAAGCCCACTGGGTTTAACTAGTGTATTTCTACAAAATTTTTAATTTATGCTTCGGTTTTTAGCAAAACATTTTTTCATCATACCCATCTTATAATATTGTATATTTTCATACTTTTTAAGAGCATCTTTAAAAAAAAAAAAAAATAAACTGTAATGGAAAATTTATATTATTTATAAAATAATTTTACAATATTATCATTATTGAAGTTACTAATTAGAATTGTAAATTTTTAATTAAAGATCAAGTAATTAAATCGTATTTAATGGTTGCTTTGTCTAACGAAATAAATGTCAAAAATTACATAAATTAACATTTGAATTATAAACTAATTATAAAAGAAATAGAAACACTGATATCCGTGAGAAAAGACAAAAAAAAAAAATTAAAAATTTTTATTTCTTTTAGAACCGAAATCATTGGTGACTGTAGGATCTTCTTCGTTGGATACTGAAACTTTAGATGAAATCAATTTAAACGCTTCAAACGAAGAAAATCAAACTACGGATGTAACTGATCCTAATGCTAACCCGCTTTTGGAGCAATCACATCAGGGTGGTAATAGTGATTCAATTTTAAGTCAAGCTGCTTCGTCATTTTCAGCACTGCCTTCAGTGGCTTCAAATGTGTTTTCAACATTTTCAAAACGTATAACGGCCATTTCTAGTAGAGAAACAACTCCAATATACGACCAATACCAACAGGATACAAATGCGAATGCGTTAGCTCCGCAATTGGAAATTCAACCGACATACACTCAATCACAACATCAACAGCCCCATCAAGGTCAATTAAACCAAGCTCCCCTTCCATTTTATGCTCCACCTTTGGGTGGTAGTTTTTTGTCAAGGTAAGTTTTAAATGGCAGAGCAAATTTTTTGATAAGAGATTTACCACCTTGTTTATAAAAAATAAAAGAGGCTTTTAAAAGATTTATTAATTTGATTTTCTATGAAAATTTGTTTTATAAACCTGTTTAATTAAACCCACACCACAATAGTGGAGAGGGTACACAGAAAAAAATTTTGCGCCAGTAAAAGCATTAATAAAAAATAAAACCAGTTTTAATTAAAAATTTAATCAAGTGAATTAAACTTTCAATCAAGTGTATTAAACGTTTAATTGACAATATTAATTTGCACCAGCAAACAAATTAATAATATCAATTAAACGTTTTATTCATTTGATTAAACGTTTAATCCACTTGATTAAACGCTTAATTCACTTGATTAAGTTTTTAATTAAAACTGATTTTATTTTTGATTAATGCTTTTACTGGCGCAAAATTTTTTTCTGTGTATTATGCATTTGTGCTGATGTGTGTAACACCTTAAAATATGGGTCCTGGACCCACCTTTAAGAATCAGAATCACTTTCTGAGTCGATCTAATGATGTCCGTCCGGCTGGCTGTCCATGTAACCTTGTGCGAAAAGTAGAGGTCGCAATTTTGGAGATAATTTGATAAAATTGGGCTTATAAGTTCTTATTGGCACAATGACCAAGCCTATTGAAAATGGGCCGAATCGAGGGGAGATAGGGGCAATTTCTGCCTCTCAGAAACTATCAAACCGATTTTAATAATATTTAAAACATAGATAAATCCATATTTATTTGGACCCATCAGCATGACTCTTAATGGATCTCGAATAGCGTGCACTCTCGTAAATGTGTTTTACTGTGGTGTCGGGTATCATATAGTCGGGCTTGACCGATAATACTGTCGGTACTTTACTTGTTTTTTATAAATAAGGGAGGTAAGTGTTTTACAAACTTCTTTTTAGTACATCTATCACTTCTAGCCAACAAGCTACGCAAACCAACATACCACAACCAGAGCCTCCAAAGTTTTACACGCCCTCTGAGGTACCCACAATACCGTCTGCAAGTGCGACTCCTCCCACAAATGTAGGCGGTCAAAATAATTTTCGATTTTCATCTAAAAAGAAATTGTATGCGCCCATACCCGGCCTGTCAGATCAAAATCCAAAAGCAACTGCTGCATTAGATCCAGCTGTAAGTGTTCCAATTTCTTCATACGCACGCCTAACCCCAAATAATTCGAACCAACAACCACCACAATATTCTACAACAGAAGAAGAAAAATCTGAAGAACGCAAACTAAGCAGTGGACTATTTTCAAAAATAAGTAATCTGGCTCCAGCTGGTGTCTTACAAAATATTACCGGTCTTGTACAGTCTGCAGCAGGTTCATTGACCCAGAGTAATAAAGCCGATTCCTACCAACAGTCCGCTTATGCTGATGTAGTATTTGATCAACAAAATAATTATTTTGCTGGACCACCACCACCCCCTACAAATTATTTCGTACCGCCTTCGCTAAGTGGACAAAACTCTCAGCATTCTACTCTTTTCGCTGGCCAACAGCCTGTAACATCAAACATCATTAATCCACAACCAAATACGCAAGGCAAAACTGAAACAGCTAATCAAGCTATTTTATTCACAAATACACCATTAGCGTCTTTACAAACATCACATAATCAAATACCTATATTTAATCCCACTAACTTGACGCCTCAAATAAATCCAAATCTTCAGCCACTACGTCCTAATAGGCCACCATCTAGACCGCCATCTCATCCAAGTAGTTCTCAGTTACCATCCAACCAAAGTGAACAACCAGTTGGAACATTTATCTTTTCAAATCATCCTAATCCCTCAGAATCAACATTAAGCTCTGTACCACAAGTTACCTTCTTTGATCCTACCAAGTATTTGCCAACAGGTAGTCAGCCAAGTGCAATTAGCGAAACAAGTCTTACGTCCCAGTCTTTGACAACAACAGTAGACCCTAAAATACCACCTCCAGCTAGTGGTCATACTTCTTATCGTTTACAAAAAGGAACTAAACTTTATAAAAACCCTTTGACTCAACAAGAAACTGCTCCAATACATGTAACACCAAATCAAATTCAAGCTATAAATCAACCTGTAAATACATATTCTTCACAACAAAGTTCTAATTCATCGCAAAGCGTTCCTTTGTTCGCTCCCCCTTCTATCAGTGAACTAACTTCGAATCAACAGGGTGTGCCATTTTTTGCTCCTGCTCTCGTTGAAGAATCATTATCTAACAAATTGGCGCAGGGTGTTCCTTCAATTACTCCAGCTTTAGAAGAGTTAAAATCTAAAGAAACAACACAAAGTGTTCCACTGTTTACGTCTACCTCCGCTCTTATTGCAGAATCGGTACCTGATAAATCAGAGCAGAGCGTTCCATTATCATCTAACGAAAAAAAAATATTTTTTCCATTGTTTCCGCCTATTTTTGTTGCAGGGTCAGAGTCTAGCAAAGAAGCACAAAGTATTCCTTTATTTGCAACATCCAACGATCCAGTACATAGTATTCCCTCGTCGACTCAACATTTGAAGACTTTACATCGTGAGGAAGAAATAAACGCCTCATCTGCACCTCCCATAAAGAAACAAAAATCAAACGAACCAGAACATGTGCTTGCCGATTCAAGTGACAATAAGATTTTAAAGGAACTAAAAACAAACGAACTAGACCCTAGTGCTGAAGTTTTGGGAGAAAATATCACTGAAGTAAGTAAGGCAACAATAGAAGATCCTTTAGAAGCAACATTGCTAAAGCTTTCTTTAGCCGAAACTTCTCCAGAATCAAAACCCGTAAAGCTACCACCCATCTCAGAGAGTTTCACCTTTAAAAATCCTTTTCGTAGAAGTTCTACTTCAGACACTGCAAAACCAACAACATCTCTACCAACATTAGCTAATTTCTTTACTCCTGAACCATCGCACAGTTCAGCCGACTTAAATTTCTTTACTACTTTACCAATTTCAGAACCTACTGAAGCTAATAGAAGTAGTTTTAATTTATTTTCTGAAACCCTACAAAATAAAGAAATAAGTAATCAAAATTCGGAGCCAATCAAAACTAATTTCTTTGCAACTCCAGAGTTGATACCTTTAGAACCGGACACTGCTGTGCATCCACCAATTTCTGCCTTCTTCCCTACAGCTCCTTCCAGTTTAGGATCAGGTTCACCTATTTTACAGAACAAAAACGACATTACAACATATTTAAACGAATCATTCGCGCAAGCAGGCGTTGCGCCACCCATTGGATTTGAAAGTTTTTCACAATTAGTACCTCCTGCCTTTGCAGCAGTCGATAGCACAACTGTTGAACAGGAAAATACAACTCTTCAAAAGGAAACTTCAAGTCAAACAAAACAACCGGAAGTTGTCAATAGATTTTCCAATTATTTTAATCAAACAAATCTTCAACCAGAAATCGCAAAAGATCCTTCGACTTTTTTTGATTCATTTCCTGCCCAACGCCAACAGCAACAGCAGATTGAAGTCATCGCTCCTAGTGCGGCCACAAACGAAGAACAGCGTATACAATTTTTTTTTAACAATCCTCCACCAAAAGACGCAAATGCCGCTGGGGATTTAAATTACGATCTTGTTCACAGCGGTTTGGCTATAAAGAATATACAACAACGTTCCCTAACACCTGTTTCGAACTTGGTAGAACCCCCTTCATCTGCTTGTTCAGAATTTTCAGAAATAAGCAATTCCACTGCAGGACAAAAATCGATTAGTGCCAATCTTTCAATTACTGACAGCAGTGATAAGTTAGTCGTACGCGAAGAAGTTAAATCTAGCGCAATTTTGGAGCAGGATTCTACTGGAGAAGTAGAAGATAATATCAGTAGGCACTACAAAGAATTGCCGGAGGAAATTTTAAAAGAATTACGTATGGCGAATCTATTGTCAGCAGATAAGACGGCCTCTTCCTCTGCAGCAAGTGTGGTAATTATAACTCATTTCTCCAAGTATTCATTGCCATGACATGTTTTTTAAATTCATTATTACAGTCTTATAAGCCGGCTGTTAAGCACTGGTTTTTTAAACGCACTTTAGGCGACAAACATTTATGGATTCCCTTTAGTCATTACGATTCAGCCCTCCTGGAAACAAGTCTTCTAATGGAAGGAGGTAAGTTAAAGATGGGGCAAAATGTACAAAAGCTTGTTTTATATAATTTTATTTATGCAATCGTTTTGTTTTGTACTAAGCAGAAATTTAAACAAAACCATGAGAATGATTTTGCCATATACATAGTTATATGTACACCACAATAGTAGAGAGGGTATTATGCACAAACGACTCAGAATCACTTTTTGAGTCAATCTAACGATGTCCGTCCGGCCCCGTAAACTTTGTGCGCAAAGTGCTGGTCGCAATTTTAAAAATAATTAAATACAATTTTTTATTATACAGGCCTGTTCTGCAAATCACTTTTACTCAAATCACATGTGCCTATTAAAATCACACGTGTGATATTTTAGTGTACCGTTTTTGTGTTTTTTGGTGTGATCTTCAATTGTCGAAAGCACACCGAGAAACACAAAAACTTTCAGAACACCACAAAATCACGTTCGTGATTTCAAAAACACGTGATTTTCAGAACAGGCCCGATTATATAGAATTTTTGTGCTCATACACCACCTTATTATGTTGGTATTAAGTTACAATTTGATCCAAACATATTTTATTGCAATCGAAATCATCTTACCAATTTTTACTGTAATCGGTTTTTACCAAAATATTTTGGTAGACGTTATAGCTTTTGTTAACAAAACGTGTAATCCTAACGTTAGCTCAAATAAATGGCTTTTTTCATAAATATAAACTTCCCATAAGCTTTTGATAATGTTGGCCATGGACTGCTGTGTTTTTCCTTGATGAAAAGTGTTAGGAAAAGAATTCTGATTTTTTTTTTATTGTACGTTTTTTGATTTATGTATACAGTTTTCTTTCAGACAGCCTCAGCTTAAAATATAGCGAACTTTCTAATGTTTGGATTTGTTTACAATGTTATTATCAGTGAAATTGATTTAAATAATAGGTGCGTTTGAGTACTTATACAGTAAAATGCAGTAAATGAGAAAATTGTAAAATTTGCTCTCACAAAAAGCTGTTGTCCAAAAAAGTACGCGAACGCAAATTTTGTAAAAATTCGTAAAATAAAGGCAACAGCTGATGACAAATAGTTGAAGTGTTGAAAAATGTTAACCCTTTTGACTACTTAACTCGTTTTCTTATCGGTACTCGATTAAATACTTTTTATAACACAAACATTTTTGAAAAATTCAAACAAATTATTTTATGTTATCTTTCATATTTGTTTGTTTTTTATTTTATTTGATGTTACTAATTTGTGGCGGGTTAATTTATTAAAAAGAACATGAATAATTTTTTGCAATTAATTACTTAAGGCGCCCGTACACGACATGTTTTTGTCATCTGACATGTCAAATTTCCCACTGCAAAATACATACATGTCGTGTGTTACCTTTTTAACTTTGCTTCTGTAAAAGTCAGACGCAAAGTCATCTGACAAAATTTCAATTAGAGCGTGTTCTATTTTCTTCTGACAAACCATCTGACATCAGAAAGCTATGCCGGAAAGAAACCGGCAGCGGCGTCCACTATTGACGGAATCATTAGCCGGCTGAAGCTAATTTTTTACAATACCGAGATATGTTTGATCATCTTACCATTGAATAGAATTTATGTGAATATATATATAAAAACCGTTTTATTATAAAATCCTAAATTGGTATCTTTGAATTAAAAGAAAAAAATGTTAAGATGGCTAAACTATTTTACGGGGCAAATAAAACTTTTCATGGCGGCAGCAAGCTATTTTGAAACCGAGCACTACTTTGGTTTCTGCAATAACAATGCGAAAAAAAACAGAGACAATGTCAGAAGCAAATTACATGTACGTTTGTGACCGAATATTATAAAGCTTATGTAAAACAGCGAATTTGACAGACATGCACAATTACATGTGACTTGAAAATTTGACATGTCAGATGACAAAAACATGTCGTCTATATGCTCCTTTAAGTACCCAAGTACTTAGCACTTTTACAACTCTAAAAAATTAACATAACAAAAAAAGTTTCAAATGTTGGTATTTAGCCAAGTAAATGATTCACAAACAAGTTTAATTAATTAATATTTATTCACATTTTTTTTTGTTTAATTTTTATTTCAACTTTTCGTTCATTTAACAATTTTTTCACAATTTGTAAGCATTTTGCTTGTTACTTTTGTTTGTTTACCTTTTGAAACATATGTTTTTTTGTTTTACTAAATTTTACTGCAAAAATTTCTGCAGTAAAAATTTGTAAATACTCAGACAAGAACTGTCACTTTTCGCTCTCAATTTGTGTTCTCATTTACTGCATTTTGTGTACTCGAACGCAATTTCGTAAAATGCAGTAAAGTTCAGTAAAAAATAGTAAAAACTTTTGTGTTCTCGAACGCAGCTAATGTTGAACAAAAAGATTTGGCTTCGTTAAAGCAAAAGAAACAAACTTTTTGTAAAAATTATTTTTAAGGTGGCACAAGAAGGCTCATGGAAAAATGAACGACTTTTTCAAGCAAAACCAAAACTGATTATGTCTGCATGGCTTATACGCCATTTTGTAAGTCCCCTTTCGTAAATTCAGAAATTCAACTATTCCAAAAATAAAAACCGCAGCGAGCCTGCCCATGAAAAACGCTTAAATTCCAAATTTCATCCATATCGGTCCAAAACTTTGTCTGAATTTATTTTTAAAAAGTAGGTTAAATTACCTAGTGTGCAATGGTGTGTAAAATTTCTTTAAATAGGTAAAATGAATTGACTTACTAAAGCTTTATGTCATATTATTTTGCCAAATATAATCAGATCTTGTTGCTCTTTCGCAAACTCTAAACATATGTTTCTGGATTGCACGATAATATCTCGAGGTATTTAAAAATTTTATTTTTCAAGAGACAATTCAATTGCGTATATTCAAGAAACAATTCATAATTGTTTAAAGTATGTGCTTTACAATTTGCATCTGAATCTTCAGCGTCGGGATCATTGGTATCACTATGCTCATCATAACGATCGTCACATTTCCACTGAACACATTTTCTGGTAAACATAAACTCCAAAAAATTACAAACTTCACGATTTCGTAATGGTCCGATAACGAAGCAAACAGTAAAAAAGCTAACCTTTTTATACCAATCAGGTTGTATTGCAGCATTTTGAAAACCTGAAGCCCGATTCGTAGACAGCAACCCCAAAACCTCCCGAGTAATGAATTTCAGGCAAATCCAAACCATTTTTTTAATTTTGACCAAAAATTACATCCGCCATTTCAAATTTTAAAAATCTGATGCCAGATTCGAAATCAGCGACCCCAAAAACTTTCGGGTAACGATTTAAAGCCATATAAACGTGCAGAGTTGTTAACGTTGAAAACGTTTTTCTCAAAAACTTGATTTTGGACGTAATTTAGACTGACCAGGTCACATAAAAGTAAATTCCCAAATAATATTCGGCACAAAGAACTCTTATACGAATTTTTTTTGTCGGGTCCAGGAATATCCATGGGTCTACTTTTGAAAATTTCTCTGTGGTATAGAATATTCGGGCTACATTTTACTTGTTTTGTTTTGTTTTTGCGCTTGAGCACAACTCAATATATTAAACGTAAGCCTAGAAAAGGAAACAAAGGAAGCGTTAAAACTTATTTCAAACGTTTCCAGCTTGATTTGCTCCATGTACTGCTGACTTTGAGTTGAACTAAATGACAGCTTATTGAAAAGTTTTTTATTTTTATTAATGCTCATTAAGTAGTAGCGATGGTAGAAGTAACAAAGAGAAAAATAAAACGAAAAGCAAAATTTAAAAATGATTGTAAGCAAAAACTTGTTTACAAATCGTCAGCTCATTATTGATTTCACCTACCGACCATTTTTTAAAAAAATGAGTTAGGTATGTGAAATATATTTTTTTACTACCCCTTTTCTAAATCCAAAACCTGTTTTGCGAAATTTTTTGTGGTTCCTGAGATATAAAGCATTAATTTTGCTCTATATTAATTATTTAAAAGTTATTTAAGTATTGTTTTGCTCTATACGCCACTATTTGGCGATTGCACCAAATTCTCCACATAAAAACGTTCAGAATAAATTTCACTATTGCTTTGCTTCATTGCCGTTAAAAAAAAAACGTTGTTAAAGCAAAAGCCTCGTCGATCAGTAGGTTTACGCAAAACGGCTGCTAATTTTTTGTAGAGTTGTTTTTATATGTGCAATTGTTTTTGATATCTTCATCATGTTATTTTTGTACAATGAGCAAAAGCAAAATAAAATGACAACAAGAAAAAACATAGTCTTATAAAATAATAAACACGTGTTAATAAATAGTAAAAATGTCTTAAATTTATTAATAATATACAAATTGGACCTTTTTTTGTAAAATAAAACCAATTGAGAGAAAAAAATCATCATTGTTGACTTTTTATAAGATTCTTAATGCAAGAACAATTTAGATTTTTAGTTGAACTGTTAATTTTTAATTTTTGATATTCTTTAATTAGGCTTGAGTTCATCAAATTTAATTTTCATTAAATTATTTTCACTGAGGGAAGGAATTTTACAACTTGGAATTTTTATTAAAATTTATTGATAATTTTTTCTTGGCTGAGCTGGGATTTGAACCCGGGTTGATCTTTACATGTTTCAAGAAACACCACTTTCTATCGTCAGAAGATCTTTGTGTTCTACCCACTGCACCACTGCGGTGCCCGTTAGCCAACAGTCAAACATCAATCTTTAACCAGTAGTACTGGTGGTTCGAAATTTGCTGTTATTATCACTTAAATTTCAAATTACATGTTGCCTCCTTTTTCCTCTGTTTTTTCGTATTCTTTCTGTCAAGACTTTGTCTTGAAAACCTGAATACATTTGTTTATTATGTTTTTGTGTCCACTTTCGTCGACATTTTTATTTGTACAAATTAAAGTACAAATGCAAACATTAGAGCTTGTGCCATAGCTATTTCTAAGAACAATTTTGATTTTTAGTTGAACTGCTAATTTTTAATTTTGATATTCTTTAATTAGGCTTGAGTTCATCAAATTTAATTTTCATTAAATTATTTTCACTGAGGGAAGGAAATGCTTTTAGCAAGTTACTCAATGCATAGCAATAAGTATGTACACGTATGCAGCACAAAATGCTACTTTTTAAAAATATTTTTAGAAAAGTGGCATATGCGGCACAAAAATAATATTAATTGCTTTCAATTAAATACTATAAACTTCTAACTTTATTCATGAAAGTTGAGAAAAATGTACATACTTCTTTAAAACATATGCCGGAAGCAGCGGAGAAAATATAAAAAAATTCTATCGTATACATTTTGAGAAATCTTGATGTAAACCTTCTTTGTCGTATTTCTCCACTCCGACTTTTTGGCATATGCACCAAACCAATAACGAGCTGACGAAATTTATAATTACATTTAAATTAAAAGAATAAAGATGAGTTAAACAAAAAAAATTTTGTAAAATATTGAACATTTTGCAAACCTTTAAAAAATTTTTGTTTCTTTTTTTATACACCGTTTTTTTTTTCAAACTAACTTTTCTCTTTTCCTTAAAGATGATAAGCCGAACATTGTAGCTGTAGAGGGCGGTCGTTATGATGTCAATATTAGTGAACGTAAAAAAATGAGCGTGTATTGGGAGAGTGATCCCATTGAAGTGCGTCGTTGTTCTTGGTTCTACAAAGCAGTCGACTCAAAATATGTTCCTTATGAAGAACAAACTGCCGAGGTATTGGAAAGCGAATACAAACAGGCAGCAGAGGCTGGCGTTTGGCATAAGACTATTATTTTGGGAATGGGAGAACAAGTTAATTTTCATGGACCCACAGTTATAGTACATTTTCAGCAACAGCAAAATGCTGATGCCTGGGGTGGCACTACAGTAAGTTAGATATTGCACTAAAACTTTTGTTCTTAAATAAAATTCGTTGTTTTTTTTTTTTTTTTTTGTTTTAAATAAGCAAACTGCAACAAGACCTCGTGTAGTTAAAAGAGATTTGGATGATTTTAATATTGAGCAAGGGGAATCACAAAGGGTTGATCATCTATTATTTATGGTGCACGGCATTGGCTCAGCTTGTGATTTAAAACTGAGATCTGTGGAAGAAGTTGGTAAGTGTTATTATTTATTTATTTCGTACAAAACTTATAGTTTATTGTTTTCGTTAACAGTAGAGGATTTTCGCACAATTGCTCGTCAATTGGTTCAGAGTCACTACAAGAACTCGACCGACTTGGGTTTAGTAGGACGCGTTGAAGTTCTGCCTATATCATGGCACAGTCATTTGCATTCAGTTGAAATGGGTATAGATGAAAAACTGCGCATGATCACATTGGAATCCATACCCAAGTTAAGAAACTTTACAAACGATACTCTGTTGGATATTCTCTTTTATACAAGCCCCACTTATTGTCAAAAAATAATGAACACAATCGTGTCATCTATGAATACGTTGTATCTTAAATACCGTGAAAGACATCCCGAGTTTAATGGTGGGGTATCATTGGCTGGGCATAGCTTAGGCTCTCTTATACTTTTCGATTTACTGTGCCATCAAAATCCCATTAAGGAGAGCGAAGATAAGAATCTCGAAAATCCGGATCAATTTTTAACACCAACCTCTAATAACACACATATGGACTCGAATCAATTAGAAGATAAACAAATCAGCTACACTATGGGACCGGCAGGAACTGGACAGCCTTTTATTAATTATGAGCAGTTAATATTTCAACCCAAAAAATTCTTTGCTTTGGGTTCGCCTATAGGTAATTATATCTTATGTATGCATAAATAGGATTTCATCGATTTTACTATTGTGAACTTGTATTCTTTAAAGGCGTGTTTGCTACCATTCGAGGTATTGATAAGTTGGGCTTAGATTTTCGTTTACCCACTTGTCCTGGCTTCTATAATATATTCCATCCTTATGATCCCGTTGCATATCGCATTGAAGCTTTGGTCAATCCTGATTTAAGTGGTGTTCGTCCTGTTTTGATTCCTCATCATAAGGGACGCAAACGCATGCATTTAGAATTAAAAGAAACTATGACACGTGTTAGTATGGACTTGAAACATCGTTTCTTGGATAAATTTAAAACGACTCTAGACAGCGTTAACATTTTTGGTTCAACATCCAAAGCTACAAAAGAAGCAGAGGAATTGATGGAAAAAGAAGTCGATAAGGTTGGTATTGATTTGCAATAAACCGACAAATTACACAAATAAACCCTTTTTCAATATTTTTTGTAGGTTATTCAAATGCAAATGCAGTTGGAAGAGCAAAATCACAGTGAAACCTTAAACGATAAATTACCATCTGGAAGTGATTCTCAAAACGTTACTCCCAGGCAAAGAACAGATTCCGTTTCCACTGCTATGTCAGATGATATAGTTGAAATCGATTTTCCTTTGGGCAAACTTAACGATTCTAAACGTATTGATTATGTATTACAAGAAGCACCATTGGAATTTATAAATGAGTATATATTTGCTTTAAGCAGTCATGTATGCTATTGGTACGTAATGTTTGACATTAAAAAAAAAACAAAAGAATCTTGTAAAAGCTAAATTTCTCGTTCTAGGGATTCCGAGGATACAATATTGTTTGTAATGAAAGAAATTTATTCCGGCCTGGGTATAAGTCCTGATAGTCAAGTACCTCAGCAAACCATGACCATCGAACGTCCAAGTTCACGTAATAGTTTATTATCTTCTTCATAGATTTTATTGCCTATAATAAGTTAATATTTTTTATCTCTTATTTTCTATTCTATTACTATTTCTCGTTTAAGTGTTATTCATGTTTTTATAAACTACAAAACAAAATTTTCCGCTGCTAAAAATCAATTGTCGCCAACTTTATATCAACCTATTAATTGTTCGTTTTACTTCCATCATCATGATATTTAATGCAGCTTTATAAAATATTTCGGTTTTTTTTTTTTGTAACAATTGCCAATTATAAATTTAATTTATTAACTTATCTTTAATGCATCGTTAAAAACGTATCAAACATAAACAAGATTAAGTGGGAAGGGTAATTGTTAAAATGTCGTCGATGTTTTTACTATGATTGTAATTTTTTTAAAAAATTTTGTAAATTTTTATTGTAAACAAATCATATTTTAATTTCTTAATAAATAATTATGAGCTAAAGCATTTTATTGTTCAATGTTATTAATAATATTAGTTTCCGTTGAGTTGTAAGCTGGTAATGCAGAAGTTTTATTTGTTAGTTGTTGTTTTTGATTTGAACTTTTATAAAAACTATTCAGCTGTAGTTTATCTTTGGATATTGCATTGATTTCCGACAAGGTTAAGCCATTTAAAATGTTACCTATTATACTGACCTAAAAAAAAAAACGAAGTATCCAATACAAAGTTTCTTAAATGTAATTTGCTTTAGTATACAAACTTCCAGTTTAGACCATTTTTTTGTTTCTCCCCCAAACGCTTCAGGTTTCTTAGCTAAATTTGCTAGTGCTTGTAAACTATCCTGAGGACATTTCTCGATCATACCAATCCATTCAGCTGCCTCCCTTTAATGTTTAAAAGATTATGGTAAGTTATTGATTTTTAAATATACTTGATTTTAGATACTTAAATGCATCAGCGTGTATGCTTTCAATATCGGTTGCATTTAAATAACATAAAATGTCTCCCATGGCCTTTAGATCATATTCTGAATATGTATACGGAGTTTTTCCTAACCATTCTTGACGTACTTTTTGGGCAAGTATATTTAATTGTTCTGGCTTAAAGCCATCTTGATGTTGTTGGTTATCTGAAGAATGTATTGCACCAAAAGCCTCAACAACATCCACATTTTCAAAGCTTATATTTCGTAATTCAGCGTTCGGTATAAAGGTTAAAGAGTAACCCATATATCTGTAGGACTCTGCAGGTATATTATCCAGAGAATCAAAAGCCTTTATTACGTATTGCTGGATAGCTCAAAATGCTTAAAGACAAAAGAAATGTACCTACATACATATGCTGATACTTACAATTTTCATTAAACGCCATATATTCTCTCCCACCTCTTTTGGTATGTCCTCTCCATTGACTAATGTAAGGCATTGCTTTAAATATGACCAATTAATTTTTTTTACATTTTTATCTTGCAAAATTTCATGACAATATCTATCTGTTTTGACAATTTTGGCGTACAAAAATACATAACATGCGAACATTGTAAATAAATGTTTCATTTTCATGAAAGTACTGGTTGCAGTTCTGTAAAATTACTATGTTCATATACATATGTAGACATAAATATAGGCCATGTTGAAATCAAGTTAAATGTAAAATGTACATACTTACATATGAAAAATATATAAAGTATTTACATGAATTATTAAAACATTTCAAATTCAAATATAAATGTATGTATGTTAATGTAATTTGGCATCTAAAATGCAAAAGGTTGTAACAGGGTGCCTTTGGGTTGTAACCACTTTAAATATAAAATACAAAAAAAAATATACCAAACGTAGAAGTGTACGGCCTAGATATATTGTCAAATTCAAACGTATGTATAATATTTGATATAAAGGCACATTATAGCTGGCGCAAACGTTAAAGCATCTACGTCGTACGATCTAATTCTATTTTATATGCCGGTTACGAATTATTTTTTGTTCCAAATTGAATATTTGAAAACAAAATAAAGGAAAAAATAAACAAACAACCACTTATGTAAATAAATTTGTAATTTTCAAATAATCTTTTCAAAAGAAAACAAAATACGTTTATTACGGAATAGTGGGTAACTGAAGCGTGTTTTTAAAAAAGTTCAAGGCTTAACGTTTTACGTTCCTACGGCGTACGGCCCAATTGTGCTCAACCATTCGGCCATGTTCAGGAAATTATAATTGATAAGATAAACTACAAAATTTTTGTAAAAATGAGCGTAGCTTTTCCTGATTTAAAAATTAGTTTAGGTAGGCGAAAGTGGTCCTCAAAGAATGAGGTTTATAAAAGGAAGTATGTTTATGAACTTTGAACACGGGGGAGTTTTCAAAACTTGTTCGATTTCAATTTCACGTGGTTGGTGTAAGCCAATTTCTATACAGGGATGTTCTGGGAATCGAAAACTCAAAAAGCAAGAATTTGGAAGTTGTTTTAAATACACTTTTAATCTAATTTTTATAATTTTTGTTGCAAAATTCTGTTTAATAGAGAAATATTTGTATAATATTTGTCATAACATTATTTTATTACAGAAATCTTATTAATAACCGACGTTTAAAATTCGTGCGTTTTGCGTTTTCGATTTCCAGAACACTCCTGATGAAAAAATATTTTTAATCACTACTTACTCTTCAATATGCTTGTATATATGTATTTTAAAACCATCTGTCCTCTTTTTTCCCAAGGTTGGCCACCGAAACGAATTATGTTTTCGGTATTAAAGTATTTGCTATTTCGGTATCGGTATTAAACTATTTATTGTTTCGGTATTGATATTTATATTGGGTGGTATTATTGATTCCGTTCCGCAAGGAAGCCAAATGTGCATGTTAAACGGGTTGACCTGTTATTACACAATATTGTTTTAAACAAATTACTTCTTAACATTTTGGTATCAGTTTTCGATTACCTTGAAATCATTACAATGGGGGTATTCACGTCACAAGTTGCACCCTTGCGAAAAAGCAAAAATGCAAAAATATAACAACAACCACACAGACAATTAGTTGTGCGTAAATAATTGTATTTTTGCACTTTTGCTTTTTTGCAAGGGTGCAACTTGTGACGTGAATACCCTTAATATTTTATTAAAGAATTTGTTCAACTGATTTTTGCTGCTGCATGGTGGACATGCAGTTATAATTACGGCATTAGATTTATGACACAATTATTTATCTTAAACTAAAAATTTATTGCAAATAAATTTAAACCTTAAATTTGTTTGTAATTGGAAAAAAAATAAATGTATGTATGTTCCAGTAGAAGCAAAATATATTTTAAAATAAGTTTAAAGGCATATTGAAAAGGTTTTTAAAACCAACCGTTTCATTACATAGCGTCTTTACCTGACAATTTTTTGTCATACCAAACGTCAAACTTCATATTAAAAAAACGCTGACAAAAATTTTCGAGTTTTTTTATATAGACTTTGACGTTTGGTATGACAAAAAATTGTGAGTTGACGACGCTATGTTACACACAAAGTAATAAAATAGCACTATTTTTGTACAGCGGTTAGATATGAATAATACGTTTAGATTTTTTACAGAAAGTGAAAATATAAAATTTTCTGTTGATGAACAAGTACGATATGTTGTACAGGGTGACCCAAAATTAACGGAGGGGTTTAATTGCTTATAAATTTTTTTTATTATATTTTTTTATACCCTCCACCACAATTAGTTGTGAAGAGGGTATACTAAGTTTGTCATTCCGTGTGAAACTTTTTTATTATTCATCTCAGACCCCATAAAGTATATATATTCTGGCTGCTTGAGTAATTCTAAGTCGATTTAGCCATGTCCGTCTGTCTGTCCGTCTGTTGAAAACACGCTCACTTTCGAAAAACTCAAAAGAAATAAACAAACTAGGTGTCAAATTGCTTGTAGTTATCCTAAGCAGTTTGGGATTGAATTTCAGCAAAATCGGTTCAGTAGGACCAGAGCTATGAATCAAAATGTGGAACCTTCACCTTCAAAAACTTGATAATTTTGTTACAAAAACTAACATAAATGATGCAAAAATGCACGGAATGACATAAGATTTTGCACAAGTCCGTTTTATTCGACTAGAAATGACACTGTAAAATTTCGCGAAGGTCGGTCCATAATTTACCCTAAGCCCCATATAAACACTACTCCCGGAAAACAGTTTAGTACGCCTAAAACCGTAAAAAATAATGCAATCATAACAAATTTTGGCTCGTCACAATTTTATAGGACTATAAATGATACTGTGAAGATCGGTACATAATTTACCCTAGGCCCCATATATGCCCTACTCCCGGAAAACAGTTTAGTCTCCTAAAACCATAATTTATAACAAATCGTCACAGTTTAAGATAATAATAATAAAAAGACAGCATACAGATATTACTCCTTAAACATTCGAACTGTCGGTGGAGGGTATCAAAGATTCGGCACAGCCGAATATAGCACTCTAACTTGTTTCTCTTCAGTATTTTGTAAAGAAGACTTGGGGAATTTAAAATGTAGCAGTACTCAATTGAACAACGTGCCCAAATTGTTTAGCTTTATTTTTTCAAAACAACGAACCCTTGTTTTGACTCAGCGTGCATATCGTCGTTATTTTAATGTGCGGGTTGGACCCTCAGAGTCAACAATAAACCGTCTGGTTGCAAATGGGGTTATTTGAAAGGAAAAGTCTACATTACTAAGCCTAGAACCATCCACCAGTGTTGGAAAGAGCACGAATTTGCGAAGCAGAAAATGGCCACCACTTGCGAGATATTATTTTTCATAACTAAACTAAAAATATACTGTATTAAAAAAAAAAATTTAATAATTATTTCTTAAATCAAAAGTTATAACGAATTCCAACCCTTTCGTTCATTTTGGGCCATATATTTGACTTAAAAATTAAACTAAAATATTTTTAAAAATGTATGTATGTAAGTATATTAATTAATAAATTTACAAAATTTTACTAAAGGATAAATTACTTAACATTGTATGTACTTTGTATATGTATTTATTGTTAACAAAAATGGGAAACAAATTAAGAGAGACCGTCCTTACACAACCTTTTACTTGATTAAAATTAGAATAACAAACGAAACCACAAAGTGTAGTCATTATTTGCTCAAGTTTATAATCTAAAATTTATCATCTACCAAATCACTAATACCATCCACACTGATGTTCAAAGACAAAGGCTTGTCGAGCGCCAATAGGGGTGGGGATTTGGAGCCCATGCCCGTCAAACCAAACACAGGCAAGTCCATACTTAACGAGTGCAGATGATGATGCAGCGCATCGTTGTTTAATTGCTGCATGTTTTGCAATTGAAGGTGGGATGCATTCATGTTTTGATGGTGCTGCTGATGACACTGGCCAGTTAGCATAAATTGATCATGCTCTTGATTTTGATCATGAAGAAACATTGAATGATGATTTTGAGAGGTGTCCGGATTTAATGGCTGTTGCAAATTTTCAAACGACAACGTTTGTGTCAAGGAGTTGGGTAAATTGATGTGTTGTGGCTTTTCAGCATCATGTAGAGATAAAGTTTGATCCATATTTAAGATACACTCGGCCTTAAGCTGCTCAATAGTGTATTGATCAACATTAAGGAATTTCATTTCATCATATGTTGAGCTGGAGGTGTTGTTATCAACCAAGTCTAGAGATCCATTAAAACAATTATCGCTGATTAAATTATCGGAGTTTTGCATATCACAATGCGGTTGTGACTGTTGCTGGTGGTGTTGAAGCTGTTGATGATTAAGATGATCTTGAGATTTCATCATTGATGATGAAGAGGTAGGTGGTAGCGACTGAAAAAGTGATGGTGATTTAGATGATGTCGAAGGCATTGTGGTCAAGCTGTTATTGCCGTTATTTGCCATTGTAGATGGAGGGTATGTCGACCATTCCATTGACAAACTGCCCCCTCGTTCTAAACCCATGTTATCGATATTTAGATTCAGAAATATATTAGGAGACATGCGTGAAGGTGTAGTAATTCCACCATCTCCAACAATATTTTCATTAGCTCTGTCTTCACCACCGCCATTGTCATGACTAAATGGTGTTTTACTTTCATTGTCAAGCGAATTCGAAGATTGTGGGGGAGTATCAGGTAACAAAGTTGTTCCTTTGAATAAATGTAACAGAATTTAATTAACATTCTTTCATAATTAAACAAATTAAAAAAACAAGGTTTCTTTCTTACCTAAAGGTTGATCCAGATGAGTCAAGACATTATCGTCGAAAGACTGTATGTCGTCACCATCTTTCAGACCAACTTTTTCTTGTTTACGCCATTTAGCACGACGATTTTGAAACCATACTTGAACTCTAGCCTCAGTCAGATCTATGCGCACAGCCAATTCCTCACGCAAAAATACGTCAGGATAGTGAGTACGTTGAAAAGCTCTTTCCAATTCTTGCAGTTGGATTGTATTAAAAGTCGTTCTAAGTAAAATTAGAAATATGTAATGCAAAAATAAAAATATGTACACACACATGAAACAAAGAATTATAAAGGAACAAATATGGTATTATCATCTACTAGGTACGCTCAAAGCTACAACAAATGTTTAATGAAAAACAACAGGGCTATTTATTGTTGTTTTGTAATAGTAACTGCTGAATGTTGTTTATGTAATTTTATAGTATGTGTGTGTAAACAACAGTTGACAGTTCCTATTACAAAACAACCATAAAAAACCCTGGGCCCAAATCGTCGCACACGTGATCGAATGAACTTTCGTATCGAATTAAACTTCGTGGCGTATCAAAAACGGGATTGCGGCATTCGAAAGCTTTCGTATCGAAATTTGTTTAAAAAATGTAATAGATTTTTATGCTTATATACTAATGCAACAAAGCAACGCAAAAATTGCAAAAATTCGGAAAACATTTTACAAATTCAGAAAATTTGCAAAAATAGCGAAAATTCGCGAAAGTTTTTAACATATCAAACAAGCCATTAAATTGATTAAAAGTCCCTAAAATTACAAGGAATGGCAAAAAATCGATTAAAAATTTTAAATTAGCGGAAATTTGCAAACAGCGGCATGAAAGCAAAGTCTAGTATTTATTAAAAATTGTTAAAGCTGTACAGAATCAGAAAACTTACAGAAAAAATCGCTGCTATAGCGAACATGGCTAAAATTCGCAAATAATCGCAAACTTGAAAACAAACCCTAAAATTTATTTAAAACGGTTAAAAAAAACAAAATGTCAACAATTAACAAAAATTTTTTTTTGAAAAAATAGCGAAAAATTTTTAATAATTCCAACAAGCCATAAAATTGATTAAAAGTCCATAAAAGTATAAGGAATGGAAAAAATTCTGTAAAAATTGCTAGATTAGGGGAAATTCGCAAAAAATTGCTAACAGCGGCATAATAGCAAAGTCTACTATTTATTAAAAATCGTTAAAGCTGTAAAGAATCAAAAAACTTTCAATACAAAAATCGCTTTTATCTATGACTATAATTTGCGAAAAATTGCAAAACTGAATGTTATTATTTTATTTCTTATTGCTGAAAAAAGTTTAATACTTAAATTTTTAGGTATTTATTAAAGAAATCTAATATTTATTCCCAAAAAGTGTGTAAATTGTTTGTAAAAAAACAATTTAATGTTTTTACGAAAGCTCTTAACCTAGAATGACATTTCGAGTAAAGTCATTCGATCGAATACTCGTTATCGAATGACATAATCTCAAAAAGTAAAATTTCGATCAAAGTCACTCGATCACGACTGCGGCGATTTGGGCCCTGAAAAAGGCAAAGAAAACAACAAGTCGCGGGGCAATTTCTGGTATGCCGCATGGCACATTTTTACAAAAATTGAGTTATAAGTCAATTCTTTTAATAAATGTACCCTCTTTTCAAATTTTTAACCGATTTTTTGATATCTCGAATATATTATGAGATATCGAGCCCTAACATTGCCTCATATCCTAGATTCTCTAAACATTGTTTTGCTTCATTCGTCACTCTTTGTTCTATGAAGCAAATTTTCAATGAACTGTTACCCTGCGGCCACACGGTCAAGTTGTTCTTGATAGTCTTTTACATATACTGCTTGTCAAAATTTACATAAATTGAAAGCTGTGACATAGGCTGCACTCAATTTGTAAGCAATTTACTTTTAAGATTTCATCAAGAAAACAATTTATAAAGACAAACATGTAATCAGCTGCATGTTCTATTCAAAGAATGTATATCAAACATTTTGTTTCTATTTTGTGTTTGCTTTAACAAATAATTTGGCTTACTTGAAAGACATTTAAAAAAATTTGTGTAATAAATTGTATATGGGGCACAAAACTGGTTTGCATTATTTCAGTTGAATCTTAATAACTTTTTATATATTGTGCAAAAAGTGCTAACGAATTTAAGTTTTAATAGAAAACATATCTCGCGACCCACGTTATTTTAAACAAACAAAATTTATCGTGCAGTTTATATTTAGGATTTATCCAAACATTAGTTATTGTTTTTCTAGAAAAAAACATTATTGTTCGG
This sequence comes from Pollenia griseotomentosa, assembly GCA_963931875.1. Taxonomy (NCBI): domain Eukaryota; kingdom Metazoa; phylum Arthropoda; class Insecta; order Diptera; family Polleniidae; genus Pollenia; species Pollenia griseotomentosa. The sequence continues at coordinate 9,138,757 of OZ007563.1, read as the reverse complement.
TAAGGCAAACCAGTAAACACCCGACGAAGTAAGAGTGCTTTATTAGGCTATTCCAAACCTTATATACCTTTTACAAAGTTATATAAATATCGTTCTTGAGATAAAAATAAATCTATTTTCTATGTCACGCCTACGCCTTTTTTTTTGCCAAATTTTAGATGCCCTAAGTGAATTGGAAGGAAGTGATCAACGTCTCCAATTATGTACAGTGAGTCTCATAAATATTTTGCATATTTTTTTACTCCATAAAGATTAAATACATTCCTCAAAATGAAGTACAAGTTGTTTAATTTTTGAGAAAATTGTCCATTAATTACGTAGGTGGTATGTGTTACAACGTAAATATGATAATAAAATTACAAAAAATTGTAATTTCATGGCCTTTTTCTGATATTAAAACTATTTTGACGCTATAATTAATACTCAGAAAAGTATTTTGCTTTAAAAAAAAAAATCATCTTATCCTTGCAAATATTGTTAAAAATTTTTACATTTTATATGGACTTGCTTCGTTTATACGTTTCAATCATATTTTCGTTGGAATCAGATAATACTTTCAAGGTATTTTGCTATTATTTATCTAATTAAAATGCCGAAAGGAAAAGAACTAAGTTTTGCCGAGAGAAAAATCATCTTGCACCTTCATGACCAAGGTAAAACAGTTTTTTTTATATCGCAAATGTTTGAGAGGTGTCGTCAACCAATAGAAAATATAGTTAAGCGTGCAAAAGAACGTGGAAATTTTGAATATTTGGCAAGACATGGCCGTCCTAAATTGTTATTGTAAGCCAGAAATGAAAGGAAAATACTTAAAGAAAGTCGTGAAAACCCTCCAAAACTGAATGATAAGCTGAGGGGAACTCTATGCAACAATGTTAGCAACGAAACACTTCGTAGAGTACTACGATGAAACAACTTTAATGATCGAATAGCAAGAAAAAAACCGCTAATTTCTGAAGTAAATATAAATAAGCGATTATCCTTTGCTAATCAACACATAACCAAAGGTTTTGACTTTTGGAAATCCGTAATATTTAGCGATGAAAGCAAATATAATCATTTTGGGTCTGATATACGACGCATGGTTTTGAGAAAGCCGAATGAGTCCTTTTCAATAAAAAATATCAAGCAGACAGTAAAACATGTATGAGGTTCTGTTATGGTTTAGGGCTGTATGCCAGCCTCAGGGGTTGGAAATCTAGTCTTTATAGATGTAATTACGAACAGATATGTGTATCTGTCAATTCTTAAAGAAAACTTTAACGCGAGTGCTGATAAAATGCGACTTCTAGCAAGAGGTTTTTATTTCCAACAGGACAACGATCCCAAACAAACAGCCTTAGATGTTAAACTGTGCATTCTTTATAACACCAAACATTTGTCAACGCCTCCTCAGAGCGCGGGCTCGAACCCAATATAAATTTTATGGGCATATTTGGAGGAAAAGTTGAAACAAGTTTTGCTACAAGAATGTGGAAAAATACCTCAAGAAAAGTGCCGAAATTTGGTGGAATCTATACCACGACGATTAGCTGCAGTTTCTCAAAACATCGGATATGCCACAAAGTATTAACTGTGACATATTCATTGTTATACGGTAAAATACTTGATAATATAACGTACTACGACTATTTTACACCATTTCCATTTGAATACATGCATAATTATTTTTCATTACATAGCGGTTACACTTGACAATTCTGTTAGACAGTAAAAAATACATATAAGTTGTCAAAAACACTTTTGTCTTCATAACGTAGGCGTCCAGACAGTAAATAAGACATGTCATTTTAAAAAAAAGTGTCGAGTGCAAGTTGCAAAAAATACTAGTATAAAGCGACTATATTAAGTTAACAAAGATAGCATAACATAAAAAATAAAAATCTGATTTTGATTTATTTAATTTTAACTTTTTGATTCTTCAAAAAACTGTCAGCAGATATAAAATCACTGTCCGAGTTTTCTGACGTCAAAATTTACACAGTAGACAAGATAGTTGAAACATTTCGCGTGCATCAGTGGAAAAGTTAGCATGTTTTGCTGCTGTACTGTAAACGCTTTGTTTGTAACGAGTGGTTAAATTTTAAGGGTCGATGTTGAATGTGAACCACACCTAAACGTCAATTTTTTTTCTGCATTTCATTTGACATTTCTCAATTTCAGACTAACTCAATTTGAACCATGGAAAGATACACGATGGAGCAACGCGTAAAAGTTATTCAGCCTTATTATGAAAATGGGCTTTCAAATCAAAATGCATATCGTGCACTTCGTGATTTTTTTGGTCAATTTAATCGTCCAAATGTGCGTACAATCGGAAAAATCGTGCAAAAATTTGAGCAAACCGGGTGTGTATTAGATGTGAAAACACCAGTGCATGCTCGTACAGGTCGTACTGCAGAAAATATTGCTGCTGTTCGCGACAGTGTGGCTGAAAAGCCGTTCCCCTCAACTCTTCGTCGTGCCCAACAATTGCAACTCTCGTTGATGAACATTATGCATAAAGACTTGCATTAACACGCTTGCAAGGTGCAATTGACTAAAGAACTTAAGCCTCTTGACCATTCCAAACGTCGTCAATGGTCAGAATGGTGGCAAAAAATGGCAACAGTAGATGATCAATTTCCGAAGAAAATCATCTTCAGTGATAAGCCACATTTTTACTTCAGTGGATTCGACAATAAGCAGAATTGCCGCATTTGGGCGAATGATAATCCAAGAGTGATTGTCGAAAAACCAATGCACCCACAAAGAGTGACTGTTTGGTGCGGTTTATGGGCTGGCGGCATCATCGGGCCGTATTTTTTCCGAAATGGCTAACGAAACAATGGCTCTTTTGCGCGACAAATTCAATGGCCGTATTATCTCACGCGATGCCATTTGGCCCCCAAGATCATGTGATTTTTGAAAGAAAAGGTGTAAGTCGATAAGCCAGCAACAATTCAAGAGCTAAAGGATGAGATAATTCGGCACATTAACGGATAATCGGATGGAGGTGTGCTGCCGAGGTAGCGGCGGCCATTTGGCCGATATACTGTTCCATACATAATTGAACCATACTAATATTACATTATAAAAATAAATGACAATAATTTCCTAAATAATTTGTGTTTAATTCCAAATCAACATCGGCCCTTAAAATTTATCCACCCTATATAGATAATATTAATATAAAGATAAATAATTTAATAATATTTAATCTTAATCACATTAGATCCTTTTATATCATCACTAGTTTTACACTGAATTTATTGTAGATGTTGAAGTGTTTAAGTTTTGCAAATTTTCAAATACCCAATCTTTCATCTCTCCTATGTATCGCCTTTATGTTCTGCTTTGTTGCCAATCCCTTCTGGGCATTACTATGTGCAGCTGTTGATTTTGCTGCTGGTTTTTAGAAGGTTGCAATGTGAGGCAGACCGCCATTAATTTTCCAACGCTAATTTTTTTCCTAAGTCTTTTATCTGCCTTTCAATGCGGCTTTTTTGTCAATCCTTTAAGTAGTTTTGGACGCACGTAATATTAAATTTTTTGGCCATTTTTTATGACACTTGACTCTAAAAAAGGGTGGAAAGGTAGAAGTTAACAGGGAGTTTATATTAACATTATGTTTAAATATAAAAATTAACAGGTAGTTTGTTTTTATTAGTAAAATGTACCCCTGCAAATAATATTGGACTACCTGATCCATTTTGATAAAATGGACTACTCCATGGACTGGTCCAATGTAATGCAATCATGGACCATGTCATTGTTAAAAAGTGTTTGTAGTGAGACGACATGTGTTCGTTTTTTACCGACATGTTTTTAAACGACTTCAAAACTAATCCTCTTGAGTATACCATGGAGTAGTTTTAAGACTACTCCTTTGTAGTCCAAAGCTGGGCTATATGGTCCTGCCCTAGGACGTCGTAATGTTAAATAGACCATGTTTTTTCTATACGTTTGGGTTACTTTTGGACTAGTCCTAGTCCCTTGTGGACTACATTTTACACGAGTGTTTGGACTAGTCCTATTATTTTCAGGGACTACCAATATGATCTTAAAAAACTATTTAGTGTCATTCTGAAGACATTTGGAAATCAGTTTTTTAGAAACAGCATTGAAGCTTAGAATTTGAATCTTGGCTTCAGGAAGAAATACGCACATTGAAAACAATAATTTCAAATGTGCATGATTTTGTGGAAGAAATGTGTAGAGGATTGCTAAATTTGAGAGCCAATGACTTTTTAGTCAAAGAGCAGTGGTATTTCTTCAAGGATTTGAAGATACTTTTGAAGTCTGATGAATTCGTTATTTCGTTTGATTTCGCAGAGAACTATAAATATGTTATTCAGGATGCCATACAGTCATTCCACTTCAATAACGACCAAGCAACTATATTCACAGTAGTTATTTAATACATACTTAAACAGAAAAGTATGGCAATCATATTCGACGATTTAAAACATCCCAGGAAAAACTTTTTGATTTTTAGTAATAAATGGTAGTTATTTTATGCGTTACCTGGTAAGTAGTTGTCATTACAATTGTCATTATTCTTAAAACTTTAATAAGAATTTAATAGCAATGACCTCAGCAACTACATATTACTTCTATTATTTTCACTACTGAACATTTGCTTACTAATAATCAGCTCAATAACTACTTATTAGTTGTGTTGTTTTCAGTACTAAATATCTACTTACTGGTAACATACTCAATAACTTCTTATTAGGTCTATTAACTAGAGAACTTACAATTCAACTTACTAGTAGTTAAATAAAAATAATATTTTTTGACTTCTTGTAAGTATATTGTGTAAACATTGTCATATATTATTTTTTAACATTCCCATATAATGATTGCTTTTCCCTAATTTGTAAACCCTAAATATTATTTCCCATTATTTGTTTTCTATTCCCTTTTGAATTAACATTAACTTTCATTTGTCATTGAACACATAACGTGATCTTGTAAAATGCATTGTAGAGAAAAACCTTGAAGATTGAAGTCTAATAAATTTAACCTTGAACTATTTAATTTACAAAGCGTTTTAATAAAGGTGCCTATAACAAAAAGTGAGGCTTCTATAATTGTAAGTACTGAGTTCTGTGGACTCCTCGAACATAAATAAGTAGTTATACAGCCGTAAAATAAGTAGTGTTTATTTTTTTCCAACATTACTTGCTAGCTTACCAGGTAAGTAAAGGGATGATACCTTTGCAGTTTATGAATACCAGAAGATAATACTAAATTATCTAAAATCTAAATTTACAGTAGAGAAGGTATATTACGTTTCGGAACGTTTTAAAAACAAAATTAGCTTCGCAAATCTTATAGCTTATGAAAAAGATTTTCGTGTTGGAGCAAACATCAAAAGAAATGCAGCGAAGTATAGCCTCCAATGCTCCCCTCAAGATCGCATCTTAGATGCGAATGCTTTATTCCATTGGGCGAAGAACTGAAATAGTTTTTAGTAGCAAAGAGGATAATGAGGAAACATTGAAAACACTGGAGAGCAGATTCGATGCTGCGGTAACATTCGATGACACAATGCCATGCTTTTATACCGCTTGTCGATGAAAGGCTCAAGTTGAAAAAGTTTTCTGCCTCTACTCAATGCGATTTCTTTCCAAAGCCAAAAAAAATAAAACAGCAGCGAAATCAACAGCTGAACCTAGTAACGCCAAGAAAGGATTGGCAAAAGCAGAAAATAAAGGCAATAAAAAGGGAGGATGAAATACTTTGTATTTGAAAATTTGCAATACTTTAACACTTCATAAGCTACAATAAATTTAGTGAAAACTACTTATGATATAAAAGGATCCAATGTGAATAAGATAAAATTTTATTAAATTATTTATCTTTTTATTTTTATTATTATAATTATTATTTGTATTATAAACGAAATTTTTCTTTAATTTCGGATTATTTTATTGTTTGATAAAAATGATTTTTTTCACCGAGCAAAAAAAAAAAATAAAAAAAGTTTTAAATTTAAACAAAAAAAAAAAAAAAAAAACAAGTAAGAGTGCTATCTATATTCGGCTGTGAACCGATTTTTCCGAGTTTTTTAGAAATTTTTTTTTTACGAAAGATTTCTGATCTTTTGATATCAAGGTATAACGGGCGTGTTCGGAAATGCTTTAGAAAAGCAAACTTTTTTTTAATGCCGAATAAAAAATTAATTCAATATTTTTATAACGTGACTATTATTTTTGTGGAGCATTTGAAATCACTGATGCAGCGCAGTGATGCATTTCCGAACAGACCCAACCATAGGTCATATAACAGTCCAAAAAATCAGGTTTTTATACAATTTTTGATATTTTTTGCACGGGTGGTACCACGCCCACTTCTCCGATCCCGCGTACATTTTGTGGGATGCTGTGTATTGATAAATGTGTGTACCTAATTTGAAAACTTTGGCTCTTGCCGTTCACAAGATATACAGAAAAAAGTAATAAAAATACAACAACAAGGGATTTTTGGAAAAAATTAGAGGTAGTCGTGGTTTTCTGCTCATACCTCAGCCATTTTTGGACCGATCTGGCTGAATTTCATAGCAAGAAATGGTGGACTATATGTGACATAAATGTAAAACAACCTAGCCGCTATCATGTCTGGAGTCCCCTGAAAACACATATCAAACGTAAGACGGACAGGCGGACGGACGAACAGACGGACATGGTTAAATCAAGTTCTCTCCTCATAAGGAACCAGCATATTATAGGGTCTTAGATCAATATTGTAGAAATAACAAACGGAATGACAAACTTATATATATACCCTTTTCCACCTGAGGTGAAGGGTATAAAAATGTTTTAAAAACAACAAAATTGTTTTTTAAAAGATTGATCAAACAGCTATCGAAGCTACTTGGGACAAATTTTGCTTACACCAATAGGTAATAAGTTACATGGATGAGAAAGACCACCTGTTTGGCCAAAATGTCAAACTTTGACCTCCTGTAACTCAGAAATTTTTTGACCGATCTTGTTTTAAATTTGTGTCTAAGCTACTATTCAATAGGTGCTAATAATCATCATTCATCCAAATCGGAAGACATAGATTTCAAAAGTTGGGTCACTTGACATAAAATCCCCCATATATATATACACCAGTGGCGCACACTTAAGCAACTCAGAAGCTTTTTCCCGTTATAATTTTGCAGTTCAATAACACTGTGCTAGCTGAAAAAAAACGTAAAGCGGGGCACCTCGCGAGTAAACCTAATTCGAGTACGCTGAATCCAGTGAAGCTAACCGTTTTTTTTTTTAGGTCGGCTATTGTTTTTGAGAAACAAATCGTTATTTCGAAAAGGGAGGAGATTGCCCAATATATATTCGCGTTACTCAAAAACGGTTTAGTTTATTAAATAAGAAAAAATAAAAAAACTAAAAAAACCTAAATTCCGCAAAAAAAAATTTTTTTTAATAAAAATGTATGACCGATCCCGCCTTATTTTTCATCTCCATCATTTATTTCTAACATACCTACCCGCTATCTGCATTCCTTATGGGGGCTCCCATACAAAATGTTCAATACAGACTAGAAATATATTGAAGAAAAAGTCCTATAACTGCCCAAGAGTCGACCCTAGGGGGATATAATGTATGACCGACATCAATTAGTTTTTTGTCCTTTACATTTTGTCGAAAATTACTTGCCCTTTATTACCACTTCTAAGGGGGGGCTCCTATACAAATATTGCGTTTTTTGAGATTCTTAAATTAATTTAAAATTTTAGATTTTAATAATTTATGGCTTGATTTGTTTGCAACTTTGTTTTGTATATGTTTAGGTAAATCATAGCTGCATTTTCTAATTTGTTATGAATTTTTAATAAATTTTTTTATTGTTTGCAATAAACTAAACTGTTTTAAAGTTAAGCGAATATAAACCGGTTAGCACCACTGGATTCAGCTTACCCGTTGCCCTGAATATAATCTTAAGGGACAAATACACTTGTCAAATGCTTGTCCAGCCGGCGAATTCAACGTGTACGTGTGCTGGACGTTATATTGACAGTCATATCTAAATTTTTTTGATTTTTCATCAAGCGTTGTCGGTGTCACACATACAAACACATTTTCACTAATACTACCACAATGCTTGATGAGTATTTTGATCAACGTATCTGGGCCTTAAAGTTATATCACTTGGTTTCAATATTTCTCTGAATTCCTCTATACATATCAAGGCGAATTCATGTGTAGGGTGGTGGCGATACTACAACAACCAAAACATTGTATTTTATTTGTTGCATTCTTTGATCGATATGTCAAAAACACAAGTAACTTTTGACATTCCTCTCTCTAAATAAAAAAAAGTAGCACTGCCTTTCAACGCCTTAATTCGCCTTGATACATATGTACAGCGGCCGACAAAAGTCTACATACGACCCTCATTTCTTCCACCTGACGATACCAAAAGCATTATGAAGAAAAGTAATGATGCAGGTTTGTTTGAAATCTGGTTTTATTAATAGAAAACGAAAAAAACAACTTACTTTAACAGCCTGTATGCGTCTGGGCATTGAATTAACTAAATGTTCCAATTCAATCGGCGTAATTCTTAGCCATTTTTCTTTCAGCATCTTTTTCAACATTGGAGCGCTTGTAATATGATGCTTTCTGATTTTACGTTCTAAAATCTCTCAAACGTGTTCCATGACATTTAAGTTCGGGCTTTGAGGTGACGTGTGCAATTGTCGGGGGGCATAGTAAAGCAGCCATTCTTTTACAACTTGAGCGTTGTGTTTCGGGTCGTTATCTTGTTGGACAATCCAACTCTCACCAAGATCTAATTTATTGACCAATGCTCCCAGATTTTGTTCTAAAATAGACTTATATTGAAACCGATCCATATTACCTTCGACAAATACAAGATATCCTACACCAGATGCAGCGACAGCACCCCAAACCATCACGTTGCCACCCCCATGCTTAACAGTAGGTACTAAGTGCTTCAGATTCATCGCTGTATTAGCTTTTCTCCAAACTTTCGCTTTCCCATTACTTCCAAAAATATTGTATTTTGACTCTAAACAAAACTCGTTTCCAGAAGTCAAATCCTTTGTTAAATGAATTTTGGCGAATTCCAAGCGAATTTTTCGGGTTTTTTTTTCGCTTATAAGGTGTTTTTTGCGCGGAGCTCTGCTGTGGAAACCATTATTATTTAGGGTTCTTTGAATTGTTCGTGGATGCAGAACCGTATTTGATCTTATTGTTAGCTCTTGGGCCAGCGTTGTGGCATTCCTCTTGGATTTTTTTTCCACTTCTTTCATTATAAAGCTGACATCTCTGCGACTAAGATTTTTAGGGCGGTTTATTTTCAATAGAACCAGTGTTTTTAAAATTATCAAATACAGTTTGAACTGTTGCTTTACTTAAATTCAACAGTTTTGATATTTCCCCGAACGATTTTTTCTCGTTTCTATATTTTACGGCTAAGTTTCTCACATCAGTTGAAATTTCTTTTCGCGAGGCCATTGCTACAATTGAATTATGCTGGAAACTGTCCAGAATACAACCGAATGCAATTGATTTGAAATGTAAAACATGCAGAAAAGTAAATTTAAAAAAATAACGGTACTTAGCCGTTATCATCCAGCAGCAAGCAAAACACAAAGCATGACATGTTGGCCGTATGTAGACTTTTGTCAATGCTATTTTTTCGTTTTTTGTAAATATTTTTTAAAATGTATATTGAAGTATGTTATTTTTTTCGTTTTCTATTAATAAGACCAGATTTCAAACAAACCTGCATCGTTACTTTTTTTCATAATGCTTTTGGTCTCGTCAGGTGGAAGAAATGAGGGTCGTATGTAGACTTTTGTCGGCCACTGTATGTATGTATCAAGATACATTAACACAAGGTAGACTCATTTGGAAGTGTAGACATGCTGCTCTGTAAAAATACCAGACTTGTCAAAATTGTTTTTATATTAAACAAAACAATTTCACGCACACATGTTCAAATTTTGGCTTATACATACCCAACAGACCAAAATTTAAATAAGTTGTAGAATAAGTTTATCGTAAGAGATTTCCTACATCGTGACAACCAATATGATTGCAAATGACTTATTCTCGCTATAGTTTTGTAAGTGTTTTTGAGAATGATGTCCCGTTATTTGATGCGTGCATACATTTTGTATAATAAGTTAAAGTTTTCAGTCTTTGTGTTTTGCTTAAAGAGTGAATTGATTTAAAGTGTTTTAAACAGTGCCCAATTTAAAAAAAAGTAATTAAATAATATTTAATTAAAAAAACATTTTGTTAATATGCCATATAAATTTAAACAGAGTGTTCGTAAAGAATCGAAAGAAGTTGTTGAATTACTTTTAAATACTAATAAAAGAAAGAGAAGAAATGCAAGTGAATTTGCAGCCAGCTAGCTCTATTGAGATTGGTTCTTCAAATGATGAAGATTTTGAGCTGCTTACGGTAGCAAAAAACCCAAATTATATCAAAAACTGTTGGCGCAAATTATTGACAGCTGAGCTGGCAGAGCATTTATGCTGGAAGGGAACCGCTGAAAACAATAGTGCGCGTAACCTGAGTGTAGCTAGAGCTATAAGAAGTAAAGTATGTATTTCATATATTGTATGCATTAACATATTCATTTACTTTTTAATTTTTACAGATTCTGCAATTTCTATTGGAGTAGGAGAGGACGAATTTGAAAAAGGCCCGAAATCTTTCTTTCAGTTTGCCAAAAACAGACAAGAGTCCCGCAAGAAATATGTGGGTAAACAAAACAAAAATAATTACTAAAAATATTACTAAATATATTATGTAAAATAATAGAACAACTAATTCTAATAAATAAAATCACTACTGTAGTTCAGTGTTCATTGTTAATTAACATGATTAGAAAAAGTATTTTTCTCTAAGCTTATTCTATAGTTAGAATTCTTAGCTTACATTATATTATAGACTAGTAACATTATCGCAAGGGTTCAGTTTTCATTATTAAACAATTGTTAATAAGCCTTTTATAATAGTAATCACTACACTTTTCTAAGCTTAAGGCTTTTGTTAGTAAGCTTGCTACAAGTTCTTTCTAAATCGTTTTGGTTTGTTGGGTACGAATTTGACAATTGGGGTTTATGTGTGTCCGCTGACGAGTCTAGTATATTTAATTTCTATAGCTGAGAAATTGTTGTTTATTTATTATGTATATTATTTAAAAAAAAAAAATTAAATTGGTATGTCTTAAGAAGTAGAACAAAAAGTAATATGTACATATGTACGTATGTATGTACATTGTAAATACCTAGTTAGTCTACAGTTATAAATTTTTAGGGAGATAGATTATACTTTGGTAGATAGTTTAAAAATTTTTTAAGTAAAACAGTTTGAAGAAACCCAGACATTTAAAGACTAGACTAGTTAGCTAGACGAGATCACATTTTTGTATAAAAATTGGTCACTATAGAAAAGGCTCTTTCGGATTCCGTTGTGTAGAATGTGAGAATTATTTCTTTTTATAAGCTATTTTTATTATACATATTAACCATTTTTATTTTTCGTTTGTATTTAATGAAAAAAATTTGAATTTAGAAAGCTTTCTTGCCATAGTCCTATCCCTCAATATTTCACATAATTTTTTGCTGAAGCTAACCTTTGGTTAACTTTGAAGCTATGGTATGTACTTATACTAATGAATGATGATATACACTACCAGACTATCTTGTATCTTTTTACTTAAGCTATCCTTTGGTTAGCAATGAAGTGAATTTTTCGTATGTACAGAAAATTACCAGACACCAGCAGCATGTAATGCTACGGCTAATATTCTCACATTCTGCTTGTTAAAGTTGTTGAGTTAAACACATAAAATTTATAAATTATCACTATCCAGTGTGACACAAAGGATGTTGACGAAGGCCGCGGGGGGCAGAAAATACATGCTGGTGTCTGATAACACTGGACTACAAATTTGGGAAAAAATTAACTGCAGAAAGGAAGCATGTTTTTCAACTGATCTGGGTGCGCTGATTTCGAATCTGGATTGCAAATTGGGCTATCACGTCTTGTATCGCATGCTGGCAATACTGTAAAACAGTCAAAACTGACACTACAATTTCGATAATAATTTATTTGACATCATTCTAAATCTTTATAATAGTAGCGTTTGAGCATGTCAGGGAGATCGTGTATTACTAATTCAAGCTAAAAAACTAGATGCAGTGAGCGCGAACAAGGGAAGCGTGCTCACCAAGATTTAATGAAAATTTAAAATGAGAATTTATCAAGGATTTTGAGACAAAAGCATGCTGGAAGATTGTTTATTACTGGACTCTAATACCTGAAACCGAACCAACAAAATAAAAACGACGTTCAAATAACGCCATTAATTTTTAAAAATTCATTGATTTTTAAATAAACTAGTGATTTTTTTTGTAAGAAACGAATAAAAACCATTTTTGTATCTTGAAAACCAGACGTGATAGAGAAAAACCAACTACAGATTTGAAATCAGCCCACCAAACTACCCTAGGAAAGATATTTGGTTTCTCCAGTCCAAAAACCTTGTTGGCTAGTGTAATTGTAAAATTTTCTGTACATACAATTTAATTCAGAAAATTCTAAGATATACGGGCATGTTCTAGAAAACGAAAAGAAGTGGATTTAAAATGGAGCCAATTTTAAGAACGACCCTGTACTGAAAGTTCAGTTCAGTTCCATTTAATCTATATAATTTTTTGAGTACCAATTAACTTTACAAGAACATCTCTTAAAACCAGAGTCTCGTTCGATTTCAATTTCACTTCATTTCGATGTCTAGAACATGCCCGATAACTCGTGTATTTATATTTTTTTTAACTTAAATTATAAAAGAAACAGGGTATATAAAAGTTAAAATGTTTCAATCGTAATCGCTTGAAGTACTTGGCGACTAATCGCTAATACGATCGCTGCATACTAAAAAGAAGAATCTGTTTTGTTTTACGTAGCAAGTTAAATGCATAAAAGCGTTAGATGCCTTGAGGCTTTCAATACGAAAATTAGGTTAACTTTCTACTTTCGTAAGCGTCACCAGCAGCGTTCGAAAAAATCAGCTGATTTTGACAAATAAAATTTTATTTTTATTTGTGGTGATGACGCATAAAAAGCGTTGCATGTATATCAAATAAAAGATACTTGAGTGACATGTATTTTAAATACAAAATAGTACAAAATGGTAAGAGTATTTTATTACAGCCTAACCCTGGTAAATTGTCCGTCAAATACCGACTTGAGAAGAACAAATTTTGTTTGATGTTTTGATTTTGTTTATTTCGTTATAATTTAAAAGTTTGTAATTTATAACTCTAAAACCGTAGAACTAACAGATTTAGATATGGTTAACGAGTAAAAAAATATTAATATCTATTATGTAACTAGTGATAAATGTATTTTCCATTTCACTGCCTTTAAATGTACTCAAATAGTTCTTAGGTACTCATATGCGTAAATTCTAGAACATTGATTTAAAATAAGTATTAATCGCATGGGGAAATATAATTGACCATTCAAGCTTCAGTTCTCATTTTGTAGTTTAAAGAAATTGGCGATTACGTCAAAGGCAGCTAGACAAAGGGTACCCTATTTTTAATGCCTGTGTAAAGAAAGGCGACTTACTATAAGTGACAAATGTTTGTAAGACGTTTCTATAACAAATGTGTATTTTTGTTGAAAATGGGGGGAACATTTTTTTATTTCATTAATTCTTAGGTTTTACTTCAATATTATATGACGAAAAACTTTTTTCATAAAAGAGGAACATAAAAGGCCAAATTTACACGATGTCTTTTCAGTCATGTCTAACAAACACGTTTGTTTTTTTGTAGGCAATCGGGTTAGAGAAGAAAGAGGGGTTGCCAAACAGATACGAAACGAGTTTTCATGTTTGTTAATATGAGTTTCCATGCATGTTCAAAAGAGAATGAATAAAAGAGACAAGTCTAAAAAGACATCGTATAAATGTCCCCTTAAACGCTATTATGTCTTAAATTCCTTTTTTTTTTGGGATATTAAATTTTGCTTTAAAATTACCTGTAACGTCGTTGCTTCCTTTTCATAGTTGTGCCTTTTTCCATTCAAAATCGAATATAATTATTTTATTTGAATTAATCAAACTAACTAATAATAAATATTTGAACTTATAATAACGATAATTCAAAATTTTATTGTGTGTGTTTGAGTCTAGAACAAATTTTGAAATATGTATGTGTGTATTATGTTTAGTACGTGTACAGCTCCATTCCTTTTTTGTTTAAAATATTTTTTAAACATTTTTGTTTTTCTTTTGTTGTTGTTGTTTTTCTTAGTTGATGTTTTCCATTTTTGTTTTTCAAACTACATTTCTAAGGTTTCACTTTGAGGTTTAGAGGGATTTTATCAGTAAATATAAAATAATCGTTAGATATTTTTTTAAAACTTTTTTTTACAAATTGATTTTTTATTCCTAAAGACGTTTATAAAATTTCGATATTTCCTTTAATATTTTGAAAATATTAACAATATTTTAGCACCACTAATTGTTATTAGGTTAAAGGTAATATTTCTAAAAAGTTAAAGCTTTTATTTTCTATTTTTTTATAATATTTTTAAGATTTTTAAATTCTATATTGCATTGCCAACAGCACCGACCTGACTAAATTAGGGAATAGTTATTTTCTTTTAAAGCCGTGGATTTCTTTTTTTATGTATTTTGTATTTTTAACTTTCGTACATGAGAATAGAGGAAGCCTTAGAAATTGTTTTACTATTCTATGGTTTATAAATGTTGGCTATTTGTTTTTTTCTATTTTTCCCATTTAATTTTGTATATGTATCGTTATGTTTGACAGCCCCTAATGTGGGAAAATAAAATATTAAATTTTTTAAAGAAAAAAATAAAAAATTATGTTGTTGAATAAAATCTGATTTCACTTTCTAAATCACCTAAAAAAAGTAGTTTCTCTTCCTTAGCATTTTCAATATTAAACACTTGTTTGAATAATTGACCCAACCTTATAGAACCATGTTATAATTTGGGTTGTTTTAAATGACAACAAAATATCTTTTAATCGCACAACTTCCATTGAAAATGTTTTTTAAGAATACCCTATAAAACGATAGTCTCATTTACTCAACAAAGAAATTTTCAGGCAATCAAATTAATGAAATATGGGACTCGTCAAGGTATGTAAAGAACACGTAGTTCTATATATATAGCAATATACAAGGCGGTCTTGATCTCTCAGGTGGAAAGGTTGTTCACAACCCTTTAATTGTGAAATTTAAAAAGGTGTGATTGCAGACCCATGCGTCTCAGTTAATAAAATGGAGTTATTAAAATTATTGTATACCAATATACTGCACACTGAAAGAAAAATGCTTCATATATTAAATGAATCGTTTTCACAAAAACAATTTCACTGGTTAAATGGAAATTTTCATTGTCCAAATGAAATTTCGTAGTTAAAATGAAGTATTTTCGTTAAAATCAATTCATTCGATTTCGTAATTACGTTAAAAATTTTCATTGGATATATGAAAACTAAAGTTTGTCCAAGTGAAACAAAAAATTTTAATTGCGAACATAAAAAAACAATATACAAACAAATCTATATTCATAAATTAATACAAAATTATAGTTTCCTTAAAAATATGTTTAATTGTTAATTTAAAAATGTAATGTGGAACTTTATTATAGTTGTTTCTAAATATTATTTTATTTTTGTTTTGTGTCGTTGCCAGATTTAATAAACTGAAAATCCCTGATGAAGTTGGAAAATACCAACGAAACGTAGGATGAAAATATAAATAAATAATCTTTTATTTAAATACAAATGACCTTGAAAGCCCATTTAGATTAAATCTAAGAAAATAATAATAAAGTAATATTTAATTATTTCATACATCTAATGCAATATGCCATTAAATTTATGAAATCAAAAATTTTTTTATATAAGCAAAATATTTCAATAATTGAAAAAAAAAAAATTATTTTTAACATTTAAATAACTCTATAGTCTCAATAATTAAAAGTATAAAAATATTTCGAAAAAGCATGCATAAATTTAAATTTTCATTATGACAATGAAAAATGTGATTATAGTAATGAAACAAAAACTTTCAATCCATAAATACGTATGTTTTTAGTTTTCTTTAATATGTACATACCTATATACATATAGTATGTACTAAGTAATGAACAAATAAATGTTCTCCTTAAAAAAAACACACCCTTATTTTAAACTGTTGTCAACCAAATGATGTATACGAAAAAGCTTGTTCTCTCTTTATGTGGTCTTTTTTTATTATGCGTTAGCAAATAAAATCAACGTTGTTATTGTTGTTATGTTATGACAATTTAATCTCATATTTACGCTCTTAATTGAGTAATGGCAACAAACATAGTTTTTTTATTTAAAAACTACACTGCCCCAGTAGGCAAGCTGGTAGTGAGCTAGTCTATCAGCGCCGAGGTTGCGGGATCGATTCCCGCCAGCGACTCTGGTTAAAAAAAAAGTTGAATAAATAATATAAAAAAATTTTTTTTTTACTTTTTTGAAAGTATTCATCCAATGAATAACATTCATAGATCTAATGTTTTGTTTCATTAAATACATTTTAGAGAAACAGGTTTCATTGATCCAACGAAGCGCTGCATAGGTTCCTTTTTAATGCAATTTTTCATTGGATTAATGTCAAAATTCATTGGTATTCTGAAGAAAATTCTTTCAGTGCACGAACAGGACAAAAGGGTGAAACTTTAACGGCCTCTAAAATAAAACTCCGATGTAATCTTTCAAAACGTCGACAGACGTATATTTTTTTTTTTGGTCTTCTCTGCCAGAATCCATTGTCAGAACCCCCTAATATTGGAAAAAGTTAGAAATTATTCTGCAGTGTAATAAGTTTTCAATATTTTGTTTAACTATTTTTTTCTTATTAAAATAAAAAAAAAAAAAAAAAAATTATTTTATCATTTGAATTAAATTGTCCCTTATACAGTTATTGTTTTCTTCATAAAATATTAATTTAGTAAAATTTTAAGCTTTTATTGGACTTAAGATTTGTATATGGATGAAGCAGATGGAACTTAAACAGATAAAATAATTTACTACTTACGTTTAAATTCCCTCCTGCACAATAAGCGTAGCAAATCAGAAGCCATAAAAGCCTGAAAATGGTAACATTGTAGCCGAGTTACCATGTGACGCAGAGTAAGCAGCATCTTTGTGGCATCCATTCTTACAAAAAGTTGTGAAACGAGGCAACGTTGCCATTATGTTTAAAATGAAGGGATGTGTATTAGTAAAAATCTCCAATGGCATAACATAACTATTCATTTCCAGCAAAATTCTAAGTAAAATAATACTCTTCCAAATTTAAGATGCGATTTCGGGAGAATCGTTATTGCGTCAACCTCATTACCACAGTTAGAATAATATTCGAACAATGTAACGAATATGGAACATCGGTATATGCAGCTTTCATTGATTTCAAAGGCTTTGCACAGTGTCAACAGTAACTTCCGTGTTTAATATAAGAAAAGATAGGGATGACTTCCAAGATTATACATTTTTTAAAGGCCATGAAGATGTGTTTGTCCATTTGCTGTTGCAATCGTAGTTCGTCAAGGTTGAATATTGTCTCAAATTCTTTTTTTTTAACTCTCGACGAAGTTATCAGAACGACTATGGCAGGAAATAATCGGTGTACTTTAGACTCCATTTACACATATTTATATAGCTGAATGAGTTTAATCAATGTAAGTATTATAAGTACCCTCCTGAAATTAGAAATCAAACTGAGGTCATTTATGATTATGAGTATAATGTCGACGGCGCACTTAGATTTATTGCAACCTATACTTATACATCGACGGTTTAGTGAGTATGAGTGAATCAGAGTAGTTGAGTTAAAATGATGTCTACTCACTTATACTTAAAATTTCTTGAGTCAGTATGAGTAGCGAAAAAACGATTCATTGCTGATCTCTGAACATTAGGGTTTTTTCCCGGGATTTCCCGTCCCGGGAATTTCAATTATTTTATTTCCCGTTTTCCCGGGATTTTTCTTGCGGGATCCCGGGAAATAAAAAATTCCTCATAATTTCAGAAAATAGCTATTTATACTGTGAAATTTAGTTTTCTATTCTCTTAAAATTAGCATCTGTGGATGGGTTGTGTATTAGATCAATTACAAGAAGTGAGTACATACGTAAATCAATGTCTCCTGATGCAATAAATCTACTAAAAGCAGAATGGACAGTGCAACAGTTGATAATTATTACATTTAGTGAAGTGAAGAGTTAATAAAGTACATTAATTCAAAATAAGATGCAGGCAGTAAAGTCTTAAAAATAGGAGATACATAACATATCGCTCCTTTATTGCAACATAGTAATATCTACAAAAACAAACGATCTTGGCAAAATGCGATTAAAATTTTCAAAATGTACCGACTTTTTTTTTTTTTTTTTTTTTTTTTTTTTTTATTTATTTATTATTAAGTCTATGGATTACATCCTTACAGACTATACAATGTGGCATAAAAAAAAAATGTTTACATATGTAGAATAATAAAAAAAAATATATACAGTTTTTTGTTTTAAGTGTTTAAGTAAATTATTATGTTTCGTTTTACAATTGTAGAGGTTGATGAGAAATCAATTAATTTATACAAGTCATTAAAATTTGTTCCAACTCTCCGCCATGGATCAGCATTTGCTATGGGGCAAAAGTAACGAGTAGGTCTTTGAGGGATATTGAAAGTAATATTTTCCAAAAGAAACTCTGATGAAATATCGCCATTAATTATATTTAACATAAAGGATACATTTAGCATAATTCTTCGGCTTTTTAAAGTTGGTAGTTTAATAAGACTAAGTCTACTTGCATATGATGGTAGATTTACAGACGGATTCCATTGTAAGCCTCGCAGACAAAACAGAAGAAATTGTTTTTGAACAGATTCGATATGGTTACTATGTACGTTGTATTGCGGGTCCCAAATTACGGATCCATATTCAAGGATCGGTCTTACAAGTGAAGTATACAGCTGTTTTGTAATATCGGGATCGGTAAACTCCTTTGCCCATCGTTTGATAAAGGCAAGAACCCCTCTGGCTTTATTGACGGTCATATGAATATGTGGAACAAAACTCAGTTTTGGATCGAGTAAAACCCCAAGATCGAGAAAAACATCAACTAGATCCAGTTTATGCTCTCCTAACACGTAATGATCATTAACGCAGTTCCTCCTATAGAATCGCATATATTTGCACTTTTTTAGATTAAGATCCATAAGATTAGCTTTACACCACTGATAAAAATTATACAGATCGTTTTGAAGAAAAATATGTTCGTATGGGTTTATATAGCTAAAGAAGATTTTGACATCATCAGCGTACATTAAAATGTTACAATATTTTATTATTGTTGGAAGATCATTAATAAACAAGCTAAAAAGAATAGGTCCAAGATGGCTTCCTTGAGGTACTCCAGATATAACATGTATGATCTTAGAAGATTTATTTTTAAATCGGACAGTCTGTGTTCGATCACACAGGTATGTTTTGATCCAATTAAGGCTGTTAGAATTTAGACCAAGTGAGTCCAGTTTACAGAGAAGAAGGTTATGATTTACTTTATCAAAAGCTTTACTGAAGTCGGTGTAGACCGCATCCGTTTGTTGTCCCTTAACAAATCCTCGATTAACATGTGTTGTAAGATTCAAAAGGTTAGTAGTTGTTGAGCAACCTTTACGAAAGCTATGCTGAAAAGGTGATAATGTAGATTTTACTTGATGACAGAAAAAATCTGTAACAATTTTTTCAAAAACTTTTGGAATAGCACTAAGTTTGGCAATGCCCCTATAATTTATCACATTCGAATTAGATCCAGATTTAAATAAAAGTATTATATACGATTTTCTCCAAAGCTTAGGAAAATAACCGTGCTTGATTGAAATGTTAAATATGTACGATAAAGGGGTGGAAAGACTTTCGGCACATTTATTTAATATGCAACTTGGAACTCCATCAGGTCCATGATTAAAAGATATTTTTAATTTTTTTAAGTTTTGAGAAATTAGTGAATGTTCAATAGAGGGAAAACATATTTGATTTGTTGAACGCAGAGGATATGGATAATTATCAGATAGGTTATATTTGACATCAGTATAGGTTTTAGCAAAAAAATCAGCAAACATGTTGCTTATGGTAGCAGCATCCTCAGATTCTTGACCTTCAAATTTCATAGCAGGTGGAAATTCTTGGCATCTTCTTTTGGAATTAACAAAATTATAAAAAGATTTAGGATTAAGTTTGAAATCGTTTTTTAGATTATTTATATAGTTGTTGTACAGCAATGTGTTCAGCAAATTATATTCCGCACGGCAGATTGAGTAATTTCCAAAATCAATAAGTGAATTAGATTGTTTGTGTTTTTTATAGAGTTTGTTCTTCTTATTTTTAAGTTTTGATAGTTGTTTGGAGCTCCAAGGGGGACCAGATTGTTTGTGAATTACATTTTTTGGGACACATTTATCCATAATATCAAAAAGAGTTTTATAAAAAGTATCGATCATTAAATCAATAGCCAAATGGCTGGTATTAGACAAATATAGCAGGTCTTTCCAGTTTGTATTAATAATAAGATTGTTAAACATATTATAGTTTGACTTTTTGAAACAAAATACTCTCTCGTTATCATTGTCACTTTGTGGCTCAGGGCCCAGCTGTATAGAACATCTTAAATTCAAAGTCGGGTGGTAAGGATCTTCAGGTGTTGTTACAGGGCTAGATCTTTTTATTGAACAGTCTGTTGGATCATTGACAAATATTAAGTCTAATATTTTGCCTTTATTGTTTTGTATATTATTCATTTGAAAAAGACAGAGATCCGATAACTCATTTATGAAATTATCACTATGTAAATTTGTATTAATTGGGACCAAGTTTGGTGTGTCAGGTAAATAATTCCAAGAGACTGATGGTAAGTTAAAATCACCAAAAACAAAAATGGAATCAGTATGATTGGCTGCAAGTACAACATTTTTTATAGCATGTAAGTGATCATTATAGACAGATTGTATAGATTTAGGTGGAATGTATGAGCATGTTATAAAGGCATTTTTATTTTTTAGTTTTATTAAAACACTGATAAACTCCAAATCTGGTGTAGAATCAGACAATAATAGTTCTGAATGAAAACAATTGGATACCGCAATAAGTACCCCACCGCCCTTACGAATAGTACCTTCAGTAGAAACCCCAGCATCATCTTCAGTACTTAAAGCAGATCTGTTGCGCCTATAGATTTGAAATTTGTTACATAGTATTTCCATGTTAAAAACGTTGTCTGTTAACCATGTTTCGGTAAATACTATAATATGATAGTTAAAATCGAAGCTTTCTTTATATAATTTGGATAGTTTGGTGTTTAAACCTCGAACATTTTGATATAAAGATATATTTTGCTATAACTTCGGTTCAGTTTGAGATATGACTAAGATGCAATGAAGGAGCGATATGTTTATTAGGTGATAAACACAAATTTTCAATTTAAATTTCAATTATATACCCGTGAAGTGCGGGGAAACCGAAATAAAATAACATTTTGGAAACTCGTGTAAGATACTACAACATACAACTTGAAAAACACATTGTCCTAAAGATTACAAATGGACCTATTGAAATGAAAAGGTTTGTAAGAAGCAGTCCGGTTGATGCTATTTTTACATCAACCTTGACATACATTTGACTGATATAGACGTTGTTTATAAAAAGAAAAAATTGCTTCTGATTGTGAATCCGAAGCATGCTACAACGGTGCACTTTTAACTATTTGTCCAACCTCGGTAAAAATAGAACGAAATTTTTCGGAAACATGATAATTAGTAAATAAAATCAGGAATATACTTTTTGACGACTTACTAAGCGCTTTGAGTGTGTCAGAAAGTTATTTCCTAAGCCGTTAAAAAATGTTATATATTTCTTTAAAATATTTTATCTATTTTATTAATTAACTTTTTGATCTCATATCTTGAGTACCTTAATTTTTATTTTGTTTTTATTATTGTTTTATGAATTAAATTGTTATGTTTATGTTATCTTTTTATCTTGTATCCAGAGCATAATAATACTGAATAAAAGCATAATAATAGGGAATAAAGGCGTGAGATAATAATAATTCAAGTTCCTATTTTAATCTTCAATTAATTTCCCAGTAAAAACTTCGCCTACAAAATAATGTGTTAAGTAATCAGAAAAACATAAGAGCACTACTTACAATTCTACTGAAAGAACCAATGAATTTTACAAGGGATGTCCCAAAATGAACGCATTCAAAAGCAAGTCATTATTTTTTTACTTTAATATATTCAGAAAAAAGTAGTTATAGAAGCTGTTATAGATGTATTTATAGAAGAAAGCTGCTAAATAATGAATTAAAGAAGCTATTCATTTTGAAAAAGTAACCCAGTAAAAACTTCACCTACTTTTTTAAAATGAATAGCTTCTTTCACTCATTATTTAGTAGCTTTTTTCTATATAACTACTTTAATTACTTATAAAACTACTTAATTTTCAGATGTATGTATGTAGGTAAAAAATAATGGCTTACATTTAAATGAGTTCATTTTGGGACATCCCTTGTAAAATTCATTGGTTCTTTCAGTAGAATTGGATGTAGTATTTTTACTTTTTCCTGATTACTAAACACATTATTTTGTAGGAGAAGTTTTTACTGGGAAGCGAATTTTTTTCTGGATTTTTAGTATTGAACCATTTATTTTAGTTTCTTTGTAAACAAGTTCGCTTACGTTTTTTTATAAAAGTTTTTTCATTTATTAATAACAAAATTTACTTTGTATTATTTATATGGAGCGGGATCCCGGGATCCCGGGAAATTTAAAAAAATTTCCCGCTTTCCCGGGAAGCGAAAAAGTCCGGGAAAAAAAACTCTACTGAACATACATTTGCTTACTTAGTTTAAAATTTAATGAAAATCATAGCGTTAAACACAAATACTAAAGTAGCTGGATCGGAAATTCATCTAGCTAAGACTAAACACATGTATTCATAAATTAATACAAAATTATAGTTTCCTTAAAAATATGTTTAATTGTTAATTAAAAAATTTAAGATTTAATTATTTCATACATCTAATGCAATATGCCATTAAATTTATGAAATCAAAAATTTTTTTATATAAGCAAAATATTTAAATAATTGAAAAAAAAAAAAATTATTTTTAACATTTAAATAACTCTATAGTCTCAATAATTAAAAGTGTAAAAATATTTCGAAAAAGCATGCCTTCATAAATTTAAATTTTCATTATGACAATGAAAAATGTCATTATAGTAATGAAACAAAGACTTTCAATCCATAAATACGTGTTTTTAGTTTTCTTTAATATGTACATACCTAAATACATATAGTATATACTCAGTAATGAACAAATAAATGTTCTCTTTAAAAAAACACACCCTTATTTTAAACATTTGTCAACCAAATGATGTATACGAAAAAGCTTGTTCTCTCTTTATGTGGTCTTTTTTTATTATGCGTTAGCAAAAAAAAATCAACGTTGTTATTGTTGTTATGTTATGACAATTTAATCTCATATTTACGCTCTTAATTGAGTAATGGCAACAAACATAGTTTTTTTATTTAAAAACTACACTGCCCCAGTAGGCTAGCTGGTAGTGAGCTAGTCTATCAGCGCCGAGGTTGCGGGATCGATTCCCGCCATCGACTCTGGTTAAAAAAAAAAGTTCAATAAATAAAATAAAAAAATTTTTTTTTACTTTTTTGAAAGTATTCATTAAATACACTTTAGTGAAACAGGTTTCATTGATCCAACGAAGCGCTGCATAGGTTCCTTTTTAATGCAATTTTTCATGGGATTAATGTCAAAATTCATTGGTATTCTGAAGAAAATTCTTTCAGTGCACGAACGTCCTGTGAAACTTTAACGGGTGAAACTTGAACGGCCTCTAAAATAAAACTCCGATGTAATCTTTCAAAACGCCGACAGACGTATATTTTTTTTTGGTCTCCTCTGCCAGAATCCATTGTCAGAACCCCCTTATATTGGAAAAAGTTAGAAATTATTCTGCAGTGTAATAAGTTTTCAATATTTTGTTTAACTATTTTTTTCTTATTAAAATAAAAAAAAAAAAAAAATTATTTTATCATTTGAATTAAATTGTCCCTTATACAGTTATTGTTTTCTTTATAAAATATTAATTTAGTAAAATTTTAAGCTTTTATTGGACTTAAGATTTGTATATGGATGAAGCAGATGGAATTTAAACAGATAAAATAATTTACTACTTACGTTTAAATTCCCTCCTGCACAATAAGCGTAGCAAATCAGAAGCCATAAAAGCCTGAAAATGGTAACATTGTAGCCGAGTTACCATGTGACGCAGAGTAAGCAGCATCTTTGTGGCATCCATTCTTACAAAAAGTTGTGAAACGAGGCAACGTTGCCATTATGTTTAAAATGAAGGGATGTGTATTAGTAAAAATCTCCAATGGCATAACATAACTATTCATTTCCAGCAAAATTCTAAGTAAAATAATACTCTTCCACATTTAAGATGCGATTTCGGGAGAATCGTTCTTGCGTCAACCTCATTACCACAGTTAGAATAATATTCGAACAATGTAACGAATATGGAACATCGGTATATGCAGCTTTCATTGATTTCAAAGGCTTTGCACAGTGTCAACAGTAACTTCCGTGTTTAATATTAGAAAAGATAGGGATGACTTCCAAGATTATACATTTTTTAAAGGCCATGAAGATGTGTTTGTCCATTTGCTGTTGCAATCGTAGTTCGTCAAGGTTGAATATTGTCTCAAATTCTTTTTTTTTAACTCTCGACGAAGTTATCAGAACGACTATGGCAGGAAATAATCGGTGTACTTTAGACTCCATTTACACATATTTATATAGCTGAATAAGTTTAATCAATGTAAGTATTATAAGTACCCTCCTGAAATTAGAAATCAAACTGAGGTCATTTATGATTATGAGTAAAATGTCGACGGCGCACTTAGATTTATTGCAACCTATACTTATACATCGACGGTTTAGTGAGTATGAGTGAATCAGAGTAGTTGAGTTAAAATGATGTCTACTCACTTATACTTAAAATTTCTTGAGTCAGTATGAGTAGCGAAAAAACGATTCATTGCTGATCTCTGAACATACATTTGCTTACTTAGTTTAAAATTTAATGAAAATCATAGCGTTAAACACAAATACTAAAGTAGCTGGATCGGAAATTCATCTAGCTAAGACTAAACACATGAAAGTCCCATAAAGTGCCAAACAGCAAACGGCTCTCAGCGTTGGACAAAATATTTTGGAAAGTGGGGAAAGCATCAAAAAACCACCATGTCAGATTTGTTAGTAAAAAGAGTGGAGTCCTTAGCAGAAAAAATAAGGCTAAAATTACATTTGGCAGGTTAAATAATCACCCCTAACAAGTGGAATTTTTGTTCCCATGAAATTTTCATTCCCTTCGAAGGGAAAAAAGCAATCGTGAATCTCACGTGAAAAATGTTTCCCTCTATCAGTTCCAGTGAATGTAAAAAAAAGAAGAAAGATTATAAAAAGTTAAAAATCTATGAAATTTTTGTTTAACAATATATACGTATATATTTTAAAGAAAAGTTAAAATAATAAATCTAAATAATTAGTATTGGAGGGATAGGTTGATTACAACGTTAGTTTTTTGCACTTTTTAAATTTTACGTAGTAAAATATTTTCCAAAATTCTGCCACCACGTCTTTCACAAATCCGGCGGCAATCAACCTGCTGTTTTGCATTTCGTTGACCAATATATCGGTTTGTGCCTTATTAACGGATCTAGCCCCTAATATTCGATTTATAGGAAGAACTACTAGTGAGAAAATCTAAGGGAAACGTGAACAAATTATGAGCGAAAACACTTTTCACGATACGGGGAATTTATTCCCGTGATCGCAAATATGTGAAAAGGGTAAAAATTACGAGGGAAAAATTATTCACGATAGGGGTGAATGTTTGAATTTCAAACCAAATATTGACCAAAAAGAAATTGAGAAAAATTCCCGAAAAATGGCACAAAACTGGCAAACCTTTATTTTATTAAGTTTTGATTATATAGTACAATCGCAAATTGTTTCTTCAAATTGTTAAAAATAAATAATCTCCTGTTATCGCATAAAACAGGTCAATAATTCAACATCGCAAGATGTAACTGGAGCCTGGTTCATCCGTCTCACTTTCATTAAAATATAACTAGTCCACTTGCAAACATCGCTAAGTAAAATTGAAATGCCAAGCCATATAGAGAGTTTTGCAGGAGTATTGAATAATTAATCAAAAATTGCGCGTAACTTACGGAGTTTTGTACGAGATTGATAATGACTTAGTTAGGCATTTTAAAAAAACAAATAGATTTTTATTTTTTTAACTTAGCGGTGTTTGCAAGTGGACTACTCACATATATTATTTCTTATCGTAATTAAACTTGTTATCCGGTATTACGATCTAAAACTTTTTTTAAACTTTTGAACAAAATCTTCTTTACTGACATCTTTAATATTTTCCTTAGACTTAAGTTTTTATTTATAGAAAGCTCTTTTTTTTTGTTATTTCAAGAGGTTTGAGCAGATTTTTTACGTTCGATTCTTGCAACATTCATTTAGCATTTCGAATAGATTTTGAGTCATATTCGCTAAGGCTATTTAAAAATTTCTTCTAGGTTGCAAAAACATAACATAACAAACTTTTATCCATCTGCTGACTTTTAATAAATCAACTCTGAATTTTAATGATGCCACATTATATTGCTCAAAAATGCAACACGGTTTGCATTAATAATCGCTTGTTTCGTGAACACTAACAAAATTGTTTGGCATTAAACAGCCGTTTTTCACAAATTGCCAAGCGTTTGGCAGCTCGCTAACAAGAGTGTGGCAAAACGTTAGCAAGAGTTTGGTAACTGAATTATGAATAAACTTTGTGCTTATTTCATGCCAACTTTTCGTTATGAAAACGGCCGTAAGTATTTTACTTCGCTAGCGAAACTTGGCAAAGCACCAAACAAATTGATAATCAATTGTTAACGCCCACTTACAAATCGTCAGCTCATTATTGGTTTGACCTACCGAGCGACTACCGATATGTTTGATATCCCCTTTCTGAATCCAAAACCTGTTTCACGAAATTTTTTATACTTTCTAAGATATTAAGCATTAATTTTGCTTCATATCAACTATTTTAAAGTTTATTAAGTAAACGTTCACATAAGCCAGAAGCAGTGGTGATAATACAAAAAAATTTTATTGGGTATATTTTTAGAAACTTCATGTAAACCTTCACTATCGTTTTTCTCTACTACGACTTTTTAGCATATGCGCCAGACCAACAATGAGCTGACGAAATGTTAACGTTCACTTTCAAATGCCTAAGACATATCATTGTCACATAATGCCGAGCTCCAAACCTTGTCAGAATATAGCACGACAAGCATTAGGTGGAATTTACAAAGTAGTCGGCGACCTGATGCTCCCGCTAAGACCTGGAAAGGAAAACCACTGACGATGCCCATAACAGAGTGAGATACAAAGAAATAGTAAAGACCATATACTCCAGTGGTAAAGAACGATGACAGAAGATGCCCAGATAAGAAGGTAGGTAGGTGGGTAGGTAGAAATGTTGGTTTAAAGTCTCCTTCACACCTTCAACCAGAGACCAATATGGTCCATTGTGATGCCTTATTTAGATATAGATATACAAAGATGGAAAGTGGTGAAATAAAGAGCCAAAGCATAAGAAAGATGGACAAGAAAAGATAGTATCGCACCAAACCCGAGAGAAATCCTACTCAACACGAATTCGGCCTACGTGCGGCCAGCACCCTGTCTGCTGCCGCGCAGACAGGCCATCCCCATTACGAATCCTATTAGACTCTCGAGTCCACAGCTCGAGACATCCCCTTATTCGCCTAGGAATATACTACCCAGCCACCTCAGCCTGGGACAGTGGCACAGAATTTGCTCAATTGTCTCTAACTCCTCCTGGTCCTCACACAACCCACACATATCCGACAAGTCGGATCCCATTGCCAACGCCATCCTGCCTATCATGCAGTAACCTGTGATAGTTCCTATCCTGTCCAGCAGCGACTCCGAATCGGACTTCCTAAGCACCGGCCACATCGCCCGCGATACCAGGCCCAATTGGTCGCGACTGGAATCCATTCCCTGATCCTTCCAAAATAGAAGCCTATTGGAGGCCTAACCGCCTCCATACAGTTAGGATCCTCCATCTCTGAGCCCTGTCTCGCTAACTCATCGGCCACCTAATTGCCGTTTATGTCGCAGTGACCCGGCACCCAGCATAACCTTAACATGCCCAGGTAAGTAACTTTTACTAGATTTCTGCTTCAAAAACAAGTTTTCGCTTATTACGCAAAAGTTTTGAAAAAATGCAAATAATTTAATAATTTAATAATTTAATCTCTTTCAAAAACTTTGAATAATTTTGTTTTAAAAACTTAAAAAATAAAAAAGTGTCCAATAAAGTTTCTTTGCATATTTTATTTTGAGCCTTTTTGCTTGCATATTTAAATTGTTGGGCATACAAAAATTGCCTTTCTAATGACGAGAAGCCATGAATCCAGCTCTTTGTTGGCTAACCCAATGTGCCAGGTAAAAAAAGAAATTAATTTTACAATTAAATTATATTCAAGGTTAATTTTTGTATCCTTATTTGCACAAATCTTTAATTAACTCACACCTGCCTAAGGGCTATAGCCGAAAATAAATTCAAGATATAAAAAAGCCAAATGTTTTGACGTACATAGAATGATTTAACCCATTAAAACACACAATACATGTTGTTGTAACAAAAGGATACATAGACGATGTATGAAAAGAACAGAAGGATGGAAGTTTAAATATAAAACACATTAACGCAAAATCAAACAATAAGTAATTTGATGCGATTTAAGACAATGGGAAAGTTTTTCCTTTATCTCTATCGAAGCAACAACGACTATAAAAGCATAAATCCTGATAATATGAAGAATAGAAGTTTTTCTCAAGTGACCACAACGAGACACGTTGGTCACTATGCCTAAGGTGACAATAAATTATTTTTAAAGTGCGTTAACAAATTATTAACAAAACTAAATAATTTTCTATTTACAACAGACCACTTTCATATTAATAACCGTTTTGTTTGGTGTTATTTTTGGTAATCGGTTGATGGATAACCGTTTATTGAGATCATCTTCCTCATCATCATCGTATGCCACTCCCTACAAATATATTAGTGATGTTAACATGAATTCACTAAATGGAAAAATAGAAGAGGATTTTAAACTAAAAACTCTAGAAAAATCTTCAAAATCCTTGGATTTGCCGTGTAGCAGAGATTTTGATTTTGAAAGTGATGTTACAGCTCGTAATTGTAAAAATAGTGATATTGCTACTCTATTCAAGAATCCGTCCAATTATTTAACATACGATAACAATGATGACGATTCCATACATAATCAATATAATACTTTTAAAACTTATCCTAATGTTGGAGAACTCGAAGATGTTTTCGAAGTTGAAGCGTCCATACCTCAAACAAATTCAAAGAACATGAGAATAATGCAATCGAAGATGAATATTTTTCCAGTATCTAATTATAAGGACTTTTACGATGACTTGGTTGTAGAAACTGCCAAAGAGGAGATGACAAAAAGAAATGGCAATTCATTAGCGTCCTCGCTTAGTTCTACACCACCCAGAGGATGTGATTGCAAAATAAGGGTAAGTTAGAAAGTAGGGATATATTTGTGTATAGACAATTCGTATGTGCGTAGTTTTATCAGTGTTAAACTATTTTTTAAAGAAAATTTACAGACAGGCAACCCAGCGGGAAAAAGAAGGAGTAGGAAGGCCTTCTAGAAGGCCTCTGTACCCCTTCTTTTGGATGTACAAGGCCTGTTTGCTCCATTCCATACTCATATCTTTTTTACACACGTTGTCATTGCGGAGAAGGCCTTCCGCTCTCGCTTCTTCAGCAGGTTCATAAGAAGGGCAACGGGACCAAAAAAAATTGATTTTGCTTGTGCAAAAAAACAATACAAAAAATGTTACTCCTTTTCTACTCCCTTCTCATAGAAGCGAGTGTGGAAGGTGTATCTTATCTTTTATACGAAAGAGTCGAGGCCTTCTATGAGGCCTTCTTTAGCAGTTAGATAAGAATAGTAATTGAATCAAAAAATCTTTTAAGCAGGCCTTTAAAAGGGCCTGAAGTAAGAAGGTCTTCTGATATGTGAGTGACCTTTACTTAATTAAAGGAGAAATACAATTTGAAAATTTTAAGGAAAATGCTCTTGAGAACAAATCTTTGAGGATATTTTTATTAGGGAATGTTTTTTTTTTTGTTAAGGTCACAGTAAAGTAACTAATGCGCGTCAAATTGAAATTTTGTTTTGTATTTATAAATGGTTTTTACGTCATTGTGCTGCTTTTTACACTACGCCACAAAAAAAAATAACCTTAAAAATGAGATACTTTTTAAGCTAAATTGGGGCGGCTGAACTCGAATATTGCACTCATTTATTTCTCTCAAGAAGTGTTGTCGAGATATTTGCGAAAATCGGGTTCAACCGACCCGATATATATCCTCCAAAAAAATCAAAAAACATGCACATAAAAAGTGAAATTTTTTAAATTTTAGTGATACAATATTTGTATGCAGTTTTTTTGATTGCAAGCTCTAATTATGCACTATTTGCATTGAGAACAGATTTTTGCATTCAATCTGCGTTTAGCGATAGTGAAAAAATTTGCAATATCACTTAAAATTTTGCAGTGGTAGTTAAAAAATAAAAATTATCACAAAAGCTGGTAAAAAAAGAGTGCAAAATAATATCTTTGCAGTTTTATTAAGTGATAGTGCACTGCTGATTTAAATCAATATTTAGTGCACTACCCCCAACTATGATCTGAAAAAATATGCAAGATCGTAGAATTATTTAATTTGAGAAATTATCAAAAGGTCATATAGGATTCTTGATGACTGCAGTGTATTTCAGACGGAGGTTCTATTGATAAATAAGGCCGGGGAGTTGACAACGGATCACATAGCTGGGGGCTCAGAGAACACTATATATCGTCGCGTTTCGACGTAAGCGCCAATAACTTATTTTTCAGAAAACGAAAAAGCCTAATAATTTTTTAAATATGGGTTTTAGAACAAAAAAACATGTCTTTGCGATTCTCTGAAGGGTGTAGAAACATTTTTGAAAAAAATTTTTACTAACGGAAATTTGCAAATTAAATAAAATTTTAAATTTATTTTTAATTTTATTATTTATTATTATTTTGTTAAAAAATGCATTCAGGTATCCCGACTCCTCTATCTCCACGATTATGGCTCTAGCTTTAAAAACAATTATGTCTTCTGCCTCGAATCGTGAAAATGTTTGTTTTTGAAAAAAACTTTCGACAAATTTCTTTGTTTTTTTCATACATTTTTCTCTTTGTATGGGAGCTACTATTAAGAGCAGATATAGAGTTTTGAATCTTAACATGAATTTTTGGTTATATAAAATAAATTGGGATCGGTCTTAGAAATGAACCCTGTCTGTTTCAGCCTGAAGTAGAATAGAACGCCAGCTATTTCTGTCTTCTGCATGCTGGCGCCAGTTGCAGACACCAAGTGCTGTTAGGTTTTGTTGCAACTGGTCGTTCCAACAGAGATTTGGTCATCCTTTTCTACGTTGCCCCCCGATGGGTTCTTGTTTGTATGCTTTTAGATATCGAGATAGAGTTTTGGTATACACGACAAAAAGTTGTATTTTATTAAAATAATGGGGGTCGAGGAACAATAAAGCTTTATAGAATATATAGTTTTGAGTTACTTAACGAAAAGTTAAGTTGATTTTTTTTATCTCAAAAACAAAAAAAATGGTTGGTGAGGTGAGACTTTAACAATTCCAAATTTAAATTTAAAAACCATTCTATTTTGCATCCAAAAGTCATTTTGTATTATGCTTACCAGGTTTTCAAAATGGCTTTGATTTTGCTTGTCATACAAAGTTGTCAAGACGAGAATGCAATCTGTTCAAAAAAATTGCGCTTACGTTGTTAA
Source organism: Pollenia griseotomentosa (assembly GCA_963931875.1). Taxonomy (NCBI): domain Eukaryota; kingdom Metazoa; phylum Arthropoda; class Insecta; order Diptera; family Polleniidae; genus Pollenia; species Pollenia griseotomentosa. The sequence goes on along the minus strand of OZ007563.1, from coordinate 9,106,619 downwards.
GAAAGAAACGTGACGATATTTAGACACCCAGGCGGGATTACCGGTAACGAAATGGTCGACGAGTTGGTAAGACTGGGTTCGGAACTGGAGGATTCTGACTGTGAGTAGACAGTCAGACATGGAAGATTGAGGAATTGGTTCTTAGGAAGTCCAATTCTAATTCACTACTATGCAGGGTTAAGGTCTGCGTAAGAACCATGATAGGTATTATTACGGCCACTGCATGACAGGCAAGATGGCGGAGGTATTGGGATGTGACTCGTCGGACAAATTTAGGTAGATTAATCAGGAGATGTCTCGGGATGTGGGCTCGAGAATCTGACGGGATTCGTAATGGGCATGACTTGGCTGCACAACAGGCATCTAGGGCGTGGAAATATGTGTTGTTGTAGCAGCGAAACCTGAAGAACAGGTGTTGCTGAGTTGACAATTCTTGATCGGTGTTCGTTTCGGTGCGTAGAACCGATTGTCGTGGGAACGTGGGAATATGTAGGGCTATTGTGTTTATTATGGTTGTTTTTCTTTCTGGTCTGATATAAACTTCCAATATTTCCTATGGTTTCTTATGGTTTTCCGGTACAGTGATTTGTATGTTTACTTTTAACAAAACTAAATTTTAATGAACATACATATGCATATTTAAAAAATAAACTTACTGATTTTTATTGTCTTTAGATAAAATAAAAAAAAAACTTACTTTATTTTATTTAAGAATGATCTAGTGGATTTGGGTCAGCAACATTTTCCCAGGTATTTACTTAATGCCATTTGCCATTCAGAACACTCACGCAATGATCTGGGACCAAAATGTCTGAGTGGATCAGTATGTCGTCCTTTGGAGTATAAAGTTAAAGTATTAACATTTCGCACGCTAATGGATAATATGCAAAAAGATCCAACCTTGGCATGGCTACCAGATGATTTAAGACAAATATGGAAATTTAAAACAGTAACTGTGACGGCTGGTTGTTTTTGCTCTTAAACTCCAATAAACTCCACAAAATGATAAATATTTACGCAATGAAAATGAAAAGAAATAATAAAACGGAATTAGATTAGAAAAAATAAATAATTTGTAAATAAATATAACTACATTTTGCTATAGTAATGTACAGTAAAATACAATATACATTTACATTTGTTTTACGATTTCTTTATTAATATTTTTTTTTACAAGTTTTGTTGTACACTACTCAATAAAAAAAAAAATTAAATTTTATTTAATAATGAAATTCTTTAATATTTTGTGCATTGCATTAAAAAATAAAGGTATTTGATATTTATGTACATAATTTGGAAAAGAAATTTTTTTGAAAATTCAAAACTTACAAAATAAAACCCTTATCAACTTATATTAATGAAAAGAAAATAATTTCACTTAACTAAATTATGTATTTAAACAATTTAATGAAAAGATATGAAATTAAAAGGAAATTATTTAACAATTTATGGCAAAAGAAGTAGAATCGTTAGTACAGCATCAGTTCTTTTCTTTTTTGTTTAACAAGTCTTAGATTAATGTTTAAAATTGGTTTGTGGATTGAGTCTCTTATAGTTTCAGGTGAATTAAAGTCAAAACTGAATCGAAATATATAACTAGTATGTAAAAATTGAAGGTTATGACGTTATAGTTTGTATTGTGCTTTTAACTTCGTTGTCATATTCACTTCCTAACTCATTTTTATCTCTTTTTTCATTTTCCCGGTTTGTCACGGGCAAGGGTTCAGAGTTAATGTATTCTAATGTAGTTGGAGATTGTCTTGAGTCCGAAATTAATGAAATCAAGTTCGATTTTGAATGGCCATCAATGTTATCGATGGTATTAAATAAGTTTGTCACATTAACTGGTGACTGTGGTGTACTGCGAGATGATTTTTGGTGCTGATGTTGTTTAATCGCTAACGTGAGATCTACTTCCACATCAGAATCCATTTCGTTTTCTGACAGAGATAATGAAGTACCTGTACGCTTCATTTTTATTTGATTCTATACGATAAACAAGAATAAAGAATTTAAAGATCAATCATTTTTATTAAGAAATTTACATACTCTGTTATAGTTTGATGGTTCCGATATGTAACCATCATAGTCCTCATCCTCACTATAAAAATACGTATGATGTTGTAGCGGATGATCGACATAAGTTTCAGGCAATTTGCAAACGATTTGCGCTAAATCTATAAAAGTATATTCGCTCAGCGAGGCATGATTATCTTTTTTAGGCGGCTCCTTATTGAACCATTGATTAAAACGGCCTAAACGCCCAGCTTTGGCCATATTTTCAAAGTAATTCTTGCCATAAACGTAACCAACATCACGGATCTCATCAAAGCTGCCAAAAGCTAAAGTTTTATACTTGTCTATCGGTGGTCGTATATATTCACAATATTCGGAATTTTTAACTTCCTGTAAAATATTTTAAGGTACAAATATTTCGAGATTTCATTTTATTTTGAATAAACCTACCTCTAACTGCCGTACACATGACACATAAGCTAATCTTGATTGTATATCGGGAAGATCGGGCACTTTGACTGGAGATGTAAAGGGATTCCATTTTTTATATAACAACCACCAGCCAGATAAATCATCACCATAATTGGTTAAATCAATATCATCCTGTGAGCCGACATCAATGGCTATAATATGAGCAGCTCCCAAATTATGCATAACATCGGCTAAAGTAATTGTTTTTTAATTTATAAATATCAAAAAGAAGAAAATATAACTATCTTAAGTTTTTGAAGAGTATAATATCGATTCGGAGAAATTTTAACTAAATAATGTATTAAAGATTTTAATGAAATTGTTATAATTTAATTTATTTATTTAATGTCAGTTAAAATCATTAATCATTATTTTTTAAAGTATTTGAGCGGGGTTTTTCTAAATGCGCAAACATTTAGTTACACTACTTTTTGCAAGAACTTAATACCTAGTTACAATTTATATTCGACAAAAATTGCGCATAATTATTACATACAAATAAATTTTCATTACATTTTCCAAGCGTAATTATTATTTCCAATTTTTATTTTTAAAAATTAATAACTATTCTGGGTATCAAATGAAAGTATTCCTCAGGCACAACTTTAACTAACCGATAGACTATTTTTTATTAGTCACCTTTAATAGTTATACATAAATAAAAAATATAACATTTGTAACTCATTTTATATAATAAAGTTTAGTTACGCAAATTGTTATATAAAGGATGTGTTTTTGTATGTCTGAGTTCATACGGCTCTTTCTTTATTGAAAAGATTCTTCCTTTTTCTTCTTTGAACATGAATTGGTGTTCAAATGATTCATGTTATGTCGACGCCATGTTTTTTATTTTGTAAAGTCGTGCGTATGAAAACAAAAACAAAATTAAACAACGAATAAGAAAGCAAAACGTAAAGACATTACAGGCATGTGTGTACTCGTTTCTTTTCCCCTCGCCCCTCTCGCCTATAAAGTAGCAATCTTTTCAATAAAGAAAGAGCCGTATGAACACAGACTATGCGAGAAGTTAAAATTGAAACAAAACTTAGAAAAAATTGATTTTTTAATTCATTGCTTTATTATTTAATTTATTTTTTAAAAGAAATAACACTTGTTTAGTTTCAAATTATTACGAAAACCTACTCAGCATTATTACGGTTGTCGTCAACGTTGTTTTTTTGTAGTAGTTTAAAGAGACACAGGTTGTGCGTTATTTTAATCTATTACAAAAACCACACAGTGGTTGACGACAACGACAACCGTTAAGAATTTCTAAATAGTGAAAATTTTAAAACACATTCAGTCTTATTGCGGTCGCCGTTTTTGTAAACGACTGTTTCGTTTTTTGTTATAGATTCAAGTAACACACAACGTGTGCCCTATAATCTACTATAAAAAGCGACTTTGTCGTTTACCACAACAGCAACCGTAATATCGCTGATTATGTATTTAGTTTGATAAACACAATTATTTTTTTTTTGCAATTTTTCATTTGAAAGATTACATCGTTGGTCGGTCAAAATAAAGCGCAATGTGGAAAATGCTCTTTTTACTGAAGCCTGTGTTGCAGGCACGGCATGCAAAATGCACGCCCATATCTTTAAAAATGGATAACTGCACTTTCGCTAATGCCGATAGTTTATAAAATCTATGTCAACATCCTCTTTTGATCATTTAACCGCGCCATGTGTTTCAAAGTTTTTTAAAATTTTCGTATGACTTTGTTAAAGTTTTTATAGTCAATTTTATTTATTTAGACCCACATCAGTATAATATTACCATTAAAGTACAATAACTAAATAGATTTTATTTTTGTCTAGTGACCAACTCTAACCGTTACGGTTTTATAGCTAGAACAATTTTATCGTAAGCGACAAATTTCATACAAAATTTTTATAAAATAAAATAAAAAAAACTTTCTCCTTCAAAATTAATTTTTTTTGCGCTTAAGTTATTTTCACGTTTAAGGCTCTAATTTTTTTGCCACACACTGCATTTTTTCTACTTCAAAAGATCATTTTTTGCTTATAGTGTTCAAAAATAGAAAAGTAATATCAGCAAAATATTCCAAATAAATACATTGTGCTCGAATTTGACACTTTTTTTAGGTTAGCTCTTGTTTTTGAGATATACCGTTATTTCGAAAATGTAAGAGGTTACATAAGATATATTCGCGTACCTCAAAAACGGTTTATTAAACAAACTCAAAAAAAAACCGAAACTCTGCGATTAAATTACCTTTAAGTAAAGCTAAGACTATTTGAGACCCATAGGCAATCATGGACCCGGCTTAGAAAAATTACGTTATGAGATTAAGATTCATGTAAAAGTTCTTTGTGCCAAATATTTAGATATCTTCATCTACATAAGATTTCAGGATAAGGTTTTATATAAGACCTATGGTTAATTTTGGATCTACCAGGACAACATTTGTGCATGACATAGTAGCTACCGTAAAAGTTATTGTCGTAAATATTTATGTTAATACCAACATTACTAAGCAAGTTATGGCATTAAGAGAGCCAGCCGGACGGACATCGTTAATTCGTCTCAGAAAGTGATTCTGAGTCGATAGGTACACTTAAGACCAGTGATGCCAGTAAATATTCCAAAAAATCCCTACGTGTCTAAAAAAAAATCCCTTTATCCCTACAACTAAAAAATTTTTTTATTTTTAGCAAGAGCAAACAAATACATATTTTGATAACATTTTGTAAGTATTTGTTATAATTAAAGCATTTATTAAAAGCACAAAAAAAAAAGTCCAAAATAAATATGGAAATGCTATACACACTATATACTAATTCAATTTCAAAAATAACACTTTGACAAATTTAAATTTTTTCTTTTTTGCAGAAACGCCTCTTTATATCCATTAATCTAGATACAAAATAAAGTCAAACTTCGTATTTGATTTTTCATTTCCTCATCTTTTTCCTTTTAAAAAACTTAGCATTTTTCAAGAATACTTATTTTAAATAATTTTTTTAATATACATAAGCAGGGAAACCATAAATATGCAATTGCATGTTTTTTCTTGTGCGACCAATGAAGGCACAAACAACATATCTATCAGTTTCAGACCTTTTTATGAATTTTGGCATCGATTTGTTAGTGCATATTTTACCGTTTGCAGCATTTTTTTTTTGCATAATTTAGTTAAACGAGTATTTTTGCAGCATTTTTTAAGTTTATAGCGCACATTTTGTCTTTTAAAGGCATATTTTGGTACATGTTCAATTGTTTTAGATGCCTTCAAGAGCTTTCGCAGCAAATAAATTTTTTTGGTTTTTTTTCGAAATTCTAGTTAGCAGATGGATTTTCTGTTTTAAATATGTATCTGTATTCCCAACGCGTTGCTTCAATTTCGCCACATACAGGTTTTCATTCAAGATAAATGTATAATGCACATAAATCTAGACCAATCTTTTAGTATACCGATCGACTCAGAATCACTTTTTAAAGTGATCTAACGATGTCCATCCGTCCGTCTGGCTGGTTATCTGTCCATGTTTCAATTTTTTATATAATTTGATCATATATGGACGAAGTCTATAATTTCACATATTCCCATTAAAAACTTCTCTCCAAATTACACTTTTGTGTCTGTAAACCATCTTATTATGTAGGTATTTAAATTAAATTCGCCCCAAAAATATTTTACTGCAACATAAATTATTTTGAGAAATTAAGAATTATATTATAAGGATTATTGTTTCTAAAGATAACTTTACTAAATTTCTACAGTTGGGCAGCTATGTGTAAAAAATAGTAAACAAAAATATATAAAATTACAATTTTTCGATATTTTAGAAATCCTGAGGCACTAGATGCAATTTTTTCGGGTAAGTTTGTTGTACACTTTTTTCTGATAACTGGGTCTGTGTATAGCTGAAATTATGCCGAAGACAGGAAAACAAAATTTCTATAAATGGGATGTTAAGAGAATATTAAAAAAGTTGTATACGGAATGACAAACTTAGTACACCCTATTTCACCACTAGTTGTGGAGGGTATTAACAGTTTTTAGAAATCTTAAGAATATTAAACAGGATTTTTTACACTCTTTTTATTATATTAAGTCGAAATAAAGCTAAATAAATTTAAATTTGACCAACCAACCTGTTTTGAAAATGAATTTAATATTTATTTTATTTCTTGTTAACTCACACACAATAATTTAAACAAAAATGCAGTGCGGAAATTTTAAGTTATAATAATAAATATTAAGACATTGTATTACATGCAATATATAGAAAATATTTTTTTTAATTGCAAATTAAAAAAAAAAAAAAAATAATAATATTGTTTATACACCAAGTCACCAAAAGAAGGACATTCAAAGGAATAAGATATCGAAAAGCACTCTACTAGTTAAACAAAATTTTTTTACCTGGAACGTTATTTGTGTAACAGCCATCAAGTAATAAATGACCATCTTTATAATCACAAAACGGTGGAAACACGCCAGCAATAGACATGCTAGCGCGTACATAACGCCACAAGTGACCTAAAGGACGAGACACAATAATAACAAAATAAAAAGGAAAACGTAACAAAGATCCGAAACAAAAATTACAAATAGCATGATTTCAAACAGATAAATGTGGCACAATAATAAAAAGGAATTTTAAGAACTCTGAGTATTTTATTTTGGTATTATGTATATGATGCTACAATTATCATCTATTTATTGTAGATTGATTGATGGTGTTAAATAGGTAATAAAAACTAAATTAAGACATAAAATGAACTTAGTGTTGCTGGTGTATTGATTGTTATTAAACTGAAATTTTATAAATATTATAAGAAATTAAATTTATTTAAAAGACACATTCTGAGTTTTTTTACATTTCCCTAATGAAAAAACTTGTTTGTTATAAATATAAAAAAAACATTATTACCTTTTTTATAGAAATTATATGACTAAGTAAAGACTAAATAAACTAAAACTAATAGAGAAGCAAACGTTTTTATTTAGTGTATTTAAAAAAAATATATATGTATAAAATTAAAAAAAGCTATACAAATAAAGTTTCCGTTTTTTCTGCATTTTTGTTTAAATTTTTTTTTTCTTTTTTATTTAGTAACAAATACAAATTGTCGTTTTTTTCAGTTTTATAGGTAATAAAAACATAAAGTTACCTGGTAAATTATTCACATAGCCACCATCCAAAAGTAAGTGCCCATCTTTGGGATCACACAGAGGCGGCATGTAACCGCTGAGTGACATGGATGAACGAACATAACGCCACAAAGATCCTGTTTAGGAATAAAGAGATGGAGAGTAGAGGAGGAAATTTTGCAGGTTGTATGAGTGATAATTTTTTTTATTTGTTTGTTTTCTGTTTGAAATTTCAAGCATTCAATTTTTAGCTTAATTTTTAAATGATTAAATGGAAGTTCCACAAACAACATTTAATAATCCAAAATTTATAGAGACACACAAGTAGAAATTAAATTTAAAGTTACGTATTTGTTGTATCCTATAACGATTAAGTTTTAATTTTTCGTTTTAGAGCCTTAAATATTAACTCCAAAAACTTTATAACAAAGAATCTTATTTGCCTTAATATTATTGTACAATGAAATTAGCAAAACCCACATGTTTTGAAAATTTTTTGAAAAATTCTAGCTTGTTTGAATAAAGGAATTTACCTTTTGTAAAGTGCAAAAAATCTTAAACTTTTAACTTGTAATTGTGTAAAAAAAATGTTAATATTCTTAAAGTAAGAAATATTATTGCAGTTTTTAAGCTTAAAAAATAAACTATTCTAATCTTGGTGATAATCTAAGGAATTACTTAAAGCACACGCATGAACCTAATGATAAGAATTAAGTGCTGCATAATTTGTACGAATTGCGTTCCTCACACGGTTTTTGGCTTGTTATCCTCGTTGGGGATAAAAAGTAGATAACGAACTACAATCTGAAGACAGGATTGAACATTGTTGAAAAAGCTAAACAAATATGATAACAAATAATATATAATAGCGACATGAATTAAAGTTTTGTATTAGATTTTTATAAGAAGATACTGAAAAGTTTTGTATTAAATTTTTATAGGTTAGGTCAAATGGGCAGCCATCGAAAGACAGCTCACTTGGGTCCTTTGATGGTCCCTTTGTGATAAATTATATTTTTTTAAGCAGATGCTGAAGCCGATTGAAATTTATCTGCGAATCTTCGTTATCGACTGCAATTAAGGCATTTATGCTGGTTCTTATAAGACTTAGTACATACGTGAAAAGGACGGTACAAAGTAGTGGCTAATGATTCGCAACACTTTGTAAAAGTGAAAATGCAATTTTATTGAAAGTCCTTTAAACAACGCTTTTTCTCAAGGACTTTTTGCGCGCTTTATTTTTAAAATATTATTAAACATTTGCTCGTATAAATAAGAAAAAAGTCGAAAAGAGGTTTTGTTAAAAAAGAATTTAAAATTGTAACATGCAAAAAGTATATAAAACAATGCATCTAATACTTAGACCCTAATTATATAAAACGCAGCGCATCGCCAAAGAATTACATTGAAAGCAAAAACAAAGTCATAAATATTTTGTAATTCTGTTTTTGCTTTCTACAGAAATTTATGAACCGTTTTATTTTCAACGCCACAAGTTATGAGGCGTTTAAAAATTTAAAAGGCAATATGAATTTCTGTAGAAAGCAACAAAAACTTGCAAAATATTTTTGACTTTGTTTTTGCTTTCAATGTAATTCTGTGGCGTTGCGTTTAACATAATTAGGACCTTAATTAAAAAAATACTACTTTTAATTTTCTTTAACACAATATTTAAAAGACTGTTGAAAAGAATTTCTATAAAAGATATTTCTTAAAGCCAATATACATACTCGTTAATACATAGAAGCAACCAAAAATAAAAATATTCAGCCTTATTTTGGTTGCCGTTGTCGTCAACGCCTGTGTCGTTTTTTGTAGTAGATTACTTTAACCTATTACAAAAAACGACACAGTCGTATACGACAACCACAGCAATGCTGATTAATTTGTTGTTCATGACGTTCTTTTTTTTTACTAAAATTTTCAGAGAAGAGACATTAAAACGAACATTTACTATAAGGGTATTCATTTCAGTTTTTTATTGGTTGGAAAATTGGAAAAGCGGAAAAATGTAATTTTTGTTACAACAAACACAAGGAAAAACTTCTCCACCGAAAGTTGCAATTTAAACAAGCTTTAACCAAGTGTAAAAAAATCAGATTGGAAAATTACAACTTTAAAATTTTTAAAGAGTTGGTTGTTCATAAACGTCAAACTGAATGTGGTTGGCACTTTATTAAAAATGTTGTTATTTTTCACAAAAAGTACTAAAGTTTACATCTCTTTTTAAGATAATCAACTATGATTCTTAAAAACTCCGTTTTAAATCAATCAAATTTTAATTGTTTTAAAACGTCGTTTTTCAAAACAAAATTAAAAATGAATTCTATACAAAAAAATATTAAAAAAAAAACGTAAAAATGATGTGACAATTAAACCATCAATTAATTCACTTTTAACAGCGTTTATTTGGCATCTTGAAAAATATCAATTACTTTCAAGAATTATATTACAGATTTTTTTTTGACAGTTAAAACTTTTGTACTTTTAACTAAAAAAAAAAAAATACCGTTAAGAGTGTAATTTTCCTTTTTGCCATTTTTCCAACCAAAAAAAATTTTAAATGAATACCCTTTATATTAATTAATAAAATGAAGCAAACAAAGAATGAACTACAGTAAATGCAATAAGTTTAAACATTACAATTAATAATTATAATAATAAGGTAATTAACTACAATTTTGGAAAAACAAGGCATTACAAGAGATATAAGTTTATCATACTTCGAAAACAATTTTTTGTCTTAATTTACTAATGTAAAAATCTCAGAATATGAACTTTTATATTTATAAATTTTATTATTATTTAATTCACTTAAGCATTTCAACTTTCAACGATGAAAGCAAGAATGGTGAATAGTGATTGTGGTATGAATAAAATGGTAAAAAGAGCAAGGCTTTTGATGTGCGTCATCATCATGTACCTGATTAACACAAAAACATGTATGTGTGTGTGTGGAGTGCAAAATAAAAAAATCACAGAACAAAGCGAATTGAGTGCTTACCATTTGTATGAATCCTATGGCAACTGGCCGTTATATCTGTGGTAAGTGTAAAGTAAGGAATCCATAGATCTTCGATGCTGACGTCGCCAAATGTTTCACGTATAGATTTGTTGAACTCACGACCCGAAAACATTGAAGTAATGGGATATGTTAAGTCCAACAATTGCAAAAACCATTTAGTCATTTTCTTCATATCGAAAAAAAACAAAAATAAAAGAACAAATCATAGCTTGATTAATAGGTATGTATTTGTTTGGGTAATGCTACTATGAAAACTTACTTTACACCATTCTCTAGCCTTCTGAGTAACTGTAGTTATGTTGCGATCGGAGCACCATAGAGCCCCCATTAAAGCTCCTATACTAACGCCACCTACCATATCGATAGGTATGCCAGCCTCTTGTATGGCTTTTAACATGCCAATATGGGCAGCACCCCGAGCACCGCCACCACCCAACACCAAACCAATCGAATTACCTGTGAGCCATCGCGCCAACCGTGAAAAGTCCGAATGCATGTTTGGTTCTGACATTAGTACACGACTATAGAGATCATTCTGTAAGTTAAGAAATTAGTTAGTTTAACGTTTCAAAATTAAAACAAACATTTTTAGGAAAAACTTACAATTCTATATTGACTTTTTCTGGTAAAAATTCGTTTAACACACTGGATGTGGTGGTGTTTTGTAACCCACGGTCGTGCATTTAGCCATTGAAGAGTGTTGGAGGGTTTGGAACTGTCATTTTCGGAATATAGCAGGACTAATTCCTTTTGAGTACGCATAGCTAAACGATCAATTTCTCTTTCGAATTTTCCCACTGTAGGAGGTCTATCACCCATTCCAACAATAATAATAACATCTGCTTGACGCATACATCGTTGAGTCCATGCACTTAGGGAGCTATCACATTGATACAAAGTAATGATGTAGCGATCTTCTTGTTGTGCCAGCCAAGAAGTCAAGCGATACTCATTGCTTTGTTCAAAACTGTGAATTCCCAATTGTTTTCTAACCACCTCCGATGTTAAACGCAATGTCGGCCCAATAGCACACAGCGAATGAAATAATTCATAAGTAAAAGCCGTTAACGGAACATCTTCTGATACTGGTACCAAGGCTACTGTGGAGTATTTGTGGGTAACAGGGTTAGCCTCTAAGGGAGCAGCAGTACTCCCAGTACGTGTTTGCATCGTACCTAATATACGATGACTAAGCAGACTAATTAACTTCGTTACCACAATGGGATATCTTAGTTTAATTGCATTAAATAAGCCCTCAGGTAGTTTGGCAAGTTCAGAGTCTCTTACGGCCATCACAGTTGTGGTGCGACAAGTTTCTGTGATCATTTCAACAATACCCACTAAATCACCTTTGCCGTATTCACCGATAATTTCTTTCTTGCCGCTCGATTGTGTGATGACCGAACGCAAACGTCCACTGAGCACAATATAGGTGCTGTCACTCAGTTCGTCTTGGCGATAGACGGCTCGACCAGATTCCAAAAATATCCAATCTAAGGCATAGTCACATTGTCTAACTAGGGGTGAGAGTCGTCTTACAACACCATTGCCCAGATCTAAAACAATATTAGGTCGTTCTCGCATTATTTGATAAACGGCAGGACGACGTATAAAGGCGATTCGGCTGGGATACAACGAAATAATCGTATAAGCACTAGCTTCACCGGTGAGAACGGCTAGGGCACCTACAATTTCACCCGGGTGTACGTGGTGTATGAAAACGTCAGACTTGTCAGCTTTGAAATTTCTAATAGCATCAACTACACTTTGATAAACAGCCAATCCACCAGTCATAACAAACCAAACACAAATATCATCCGAATTGCCTTCCGTTATTAGAGTTACATCCGAATCGACCTCTCGAACTTCCACAAACGGTTCCAAAAATGAACGATCTTCGTCTGGCAAACCCAATTCTTTAAGAAAACTATCAACAGCTGAGAGGTGCACCAACTGCATATCGATCGAAGAAGCATTTATGTTAATTTCAGCTGGCGTCATAGAATAACGACGTGTGGACAGATTGCCAGCACTGCACGAAGAAGAGATTTGAGAGAAATGTGAAGAGTTGGATGATGACGCTGACATATGAGAAAGTACCGGTAACTGCTGCTGCAATGGAGCTTCGTAGGCCAAATCTACCAGCATATCCGGTGGAGGAATTGGCTCCGACAAACTATGTTGTATGGTTTCTCCTTGTGTTTTTTTATGATTAGGAGAATTTTTTTGTTGTGTTTGCTGTTGTGTTGTGGTGACATTTGGCTGCTGTTGCGACTTCTTGTGTCGCATATGATTTTGTACGAGTTCTGAGTTGAGACCTAAATAATTGCGTAAAGCCGTAAAAAGTACGCGTTGTAAACGTATCATTATCACTTGTATGACACGTATCATTATGTCGGGATTTTCATCAAAGACTTCTTTAAATGCCTAAAACGAGTGATTTATCTTTTAAGAAATTTTATATCAAAGTACTTTAAACTTTAATACGAATTACGTTAGGATATTAAAAAAGTGTAAGTCAATTTATTTTTTTACGTTAAATCCGTCCTTACTTACTTGCATTGGCAATCTTATCACTATACTTTTCTCCACTGCTTTAGCCGTAACGGTTTTATAAAAGCTAGGATTGCCTGACAAGACATCTACAAAACTCAAAAGAGAAGTTACAGATTCCCCCTTTCGAACAGTCTTCAATGACAATGTACTACCGTCAGCATTTGATATGAAAACATTTATTTCACCAGATTGTACTATGAAAACACTGTCGTCGGCATCGGTGATTTTAAAAAGAAAATCGCCTGGTTCCAAAGTTAAAACTTCGGTGTGCTTGCATAGTTTAAGGAATATTGGCTTTTCAAAATGGCCAAAAATACGTATACTTTGCAACATATATAAAGCATCAGGTGGTACACGATCAGAACCTTCAATGGTTTCTTCCAAATATTCAGCTGGCGGCTCAACTGTTCTCATTTGCAGGGGAATATTTTCTCTTTTCAATTGTAAAAGTCTTTTGGCAAATCGCATTACTGCCTTACGCTTTCTACCCTGGCCGCCATAAACTTGACCAGAAACATTTTTCACCTTGCGCAGCATTCTACGACCATAGAAGAGCATTTTATCTCTTTTGCGAAACCGCAATCCTCTTAAATCTGCTGAAGAAGAGTATGCGCTTTGCTCCAGAAGATATTTTTCTCGTTCTTTATCACGTAACCATTTTCTGTAGCACATATACCAGATAATGAGTATAATACTTAAAAGTCCAATAGAAATATAAACTGTTAGCTGTAACGAGAAGAGTATGTAAGTATGTAAGTTTTAATTGTTTTTATCATGCGCAAATTTTTTCAATAACTTATTAAACTACCCTCGTAAGATGTCATTTTTTGTTCCTGATTTTCCTATCACTCTGATTCTGATTTTGTTTTTATTTATATGGATTTAGAAATTTTTTTACGTTCTTAGTTAATATCTACATACATGTTTACATACTATGTACATACATACACTGCGAATCATTTAAATAAGGTTTTTAATTTTATAAACTGTGGAGGAATATATATTGTAAACCAAGTATTAGGGGCTTGCAAAACTTTAGAAGGTTGTAGCGGAGGTCTTTCACTCGGGAATGGGAAGTCATCTTGTCGCCATACGAGGGCTTTAGTACAAGACGTATGGCCTACCATGCCAGAATGGTCTAAACGTCTGTTTCTCCTAGTTGGAGCGTCAAATGGACAACGCCTTTCTCTGTTCACCTTTCACAAGACGACAGAGAATGCGTCCGCTGGCCTTCAACGGTCATTGCTAGGCCTTCTGAAGGCTGTCAGTCCGCATTAAAAATCCATTAGCGTCTGTCCTCACATTGAGCGGCTGATGGTCTGCATCTGTTTCCAGAGGAGCAGCAGTAATCCTTCCGCCTGGCAGAAAGGCATAAAATGTGGAATGGGCGGTCAAAAGCTTTCACCCTTTTAAATCTGCAGGCACGGATGGAATTAATCCAGCGGATCATCAAATTAATTTGGAGATATTGATGCCATGGCTCTTGGTGATATTTAGGGCCTGCCTCTATCACATGCCACTGAAACTGCGCTTCACTCATAATTAGGCCACATAGAGAGGTGTCTGTCTGCAAGAAATTCGCTTTAGTTGCATTTCTAGATATCGAGGGAGCTTTATTAACGCTATTAGACTTTTGGAGATCGGCCCAGCGATCATCAAATTTTTGAACTGGTCACCAGGGGACACTTTGACGAAAAAGTTAGCTGCGAACACAGCGGTAAGACTAAGGGCCATTTGAGCATGGCTGCCATGGCTGTACCCGAAATAAAAATGTGACGTTGAAGTTGACGATTTTTTGGCAAATTTATCTGGTAGCCTTGATTATGAGGTTGCGTGTTTGTTTTGTCGCGTTAAAAAGGTAGATGAAGTGAGTTTAATAAATTTTAATTATTCGGTGTATTCATTTACTTAACTGGCAGAAACTTGCAACGAGAGAGTTAATTAGATGTTTACAAAATTTTGCTCCAAATTCCTCAAAAAAATAAAAAAGTAAATGAACGTTTTACCAGCAAAAACTAGCAAGTTAGGCAAATTGAGAGAATTCAGCTGTAAGATACGAGATTATTTGTTCCTTAATTAAATTGTTTTGAACTATTTGCACATGGTTATTGTTCCTAAATTTCAGTAAATGAAATATTTTATGTTATTTAACAATTTTTAATTTAAAAATTATGAATATAATTTTGTTACACATTTTCAAGAGTTTGTAAACAAAAACATGAAACAGCTGTTTTAAAATTTTTTAGAATTTTTTATCTCTTATTTGTTACTCTTTTTTGATGCTCTCTAGGGTAAATGAACACTTTCCAGTTACAATTGTTACAAATTCTAAAATATTTTTGAGTAAATGAACGCACCTTTTATAAGTATTTTTTCTGAGGAATTGAATTGATATTGAAGAAGGATTCATATTTATTGCAACTCATTTTTCTAAATCCACGTATGAGTACATCAGAGTAGTAGAATTTCAATTTAAATTCTCAAGAGTGACTTTGAGTAGCGAAAAAAC
Source organism: Pollenia griseotomentosa (assembly GCA_963931875.1). Lineage (NCBI taxonomy): Eukaryota > Metazoa > Arthropoda > Insecta > Diptera > Polleniidae > Pollenia > Pollenia griseotomentosa. The sequence continues at coordinate 9,090,917 of OZ007563.1, read as the reverse complement.
GATTCATTGCAGATCTATGGTTAATAGGCTTTTTTTTTAAAGTATATGTTTTTTTTATTCCTATAAAAAAGTAGACCACATTGCCTACAATTAGCAAAGAATACAATAACGTGGTCGGATAAATGGTTTAAAGTGTCATTTTCTGATGAATAAAAGTTTAATACGAGTATCAGTAGACCAGTCGGATACAACTAAAATCTTCACGACGTAAGAAAGAAAAGAATATTTTTTTTAGCGAAGACACGGCAAGATAGAGAAATTATGGTATAGGGTGTCATTTCCTACTACTGACCTGGAAAAAATACTGAACCATCGTACGAAAAATATAAGAAGGTTTCCACAATTTATATCATTCTAGTTAGCAGCTCGTTGTACGTAGTGTACAAATTGTGGCTAACTTTTTGTTATAAATACAGCTGCTGATATTTTGTGTTCACACTATGTTCACATTGGACAAATATTTGTTTGCCGGCAAATACTTTTATTTGCTCAAAATCAGCTTTTATTTTATTTGACACTCAAAAATATTTTGTGTTCAGACTACGTTAATGAAATATTTGATGTTTGCTTTCAAATATTTGATCAGTCTGAACGTAGCTTTATTCATTAAGGAAAAAATTCGTTATACCTCAATATCTAATTTAAAAGATATATTTGTTAAAAATTGGCACAAATCAATTTCCTATTTAAATGATTCGCAGTGTACATACATTTGTATAAATACATACATACATTATTGGACACGACATTGTCATTGAAAAATATTTTTCAATATCGTTCATATCAAATCGAATGTAAAGTAAAAATATTTACAAAAATCGGTTGAAGCCCGACCATAATATACCCTACACTACAGTAGTAATAGAGAAATTTTCGAGATTGCGATTTTTTTGGCACCCATGGGCAGTTGTGGACCCGTCAGAACAAAATTATGTTATAAGGATAAAATTTTTATCTATATCCACATCCGCATTCACACGTACATATATAAGATTTTTTCGTCTTAAAGTGAATTAAGAGAAGCAGTTTATCTGACCCTATGTATATCACATTGCCAGGACATACTTAGTTAGTAGCAATTATTAAAGTTATTGTCGGTAAAATACATATTTTTTTGGCAACTAAGGCTTTCTTTGTATTGATATTTAAAAAATAAAAAAATAAAATAAATTTGATTTTAAAACCAACATTTAAAAGGAACTTATGACAATAAAAGCTATTTCCGGGAGTAGTACTTGTAATGGACAGTTAATATAGACCGATTCTAATAAAACATTGCACTACGATTTAAGATGCAATAAAATATTTTTGGCCCGATCTTATTACCAACATAATAAGATGGTTTATGGGCACAAAAACAAGAAGTATATACGGGAGCTATATAAAATTATAAACCGATTTTAACAATTTTCAAGTCGTTGTCCTTATGTCTATTATAAAAAACACACAGGATTAAATGGACAGATATTTCTAACCTCCCATAGTGGTGTAGGGTATAACAAAAACAATAATGTTTAAAGTTTGTTTATAATAAATAGATATATGTATTTAATTTTGCGTAGCGGCATGAGTATAATTTCGTATTTGGTTATAATGTAGATTTAATACAACCACAACATGTTCTCAAAATGTATTTTTTTTTAGATTAAATATTATTTATAGCAACAATAAAAGCAACAACAATAGCTATAACTAAAAACCGTCACCCAGTGGTAAATTTTTTGTTTACTAAATTTCCGCTTTTTTCCTCGATTGTAAAGACAACATATACACATAGCCTATAAAGTCTGCGTTCACCCCTAGAATTTTTGTAAGTGATATAAAAACACAACACAAATATTTAATTTAAAGCAAAATTTTTTCATTTATATTTTATTTACATGTTTTAATTAAAAAACAAAAAAAAAAACTTTTCATATTCTCTTTAATTTTTAAGATAACGGGAATTAATTGCTATAACAAGTAAATATATAAACCAAAAAGTCTGCGTTCAGTCTTAAAAAACATTATAAAAGTTTAAAAAAATATAAAAAAATAAAATAAATAAAAATGAATTTAATATTTTGTAGGATAGCCACGATGTTTTAAGACTTCACTCAGTCTGTTTGGCATTGAATTTACTAATTTCTCAGTGTCCTCAACTGTAATCTTCGCCCATTCTGCCCGCATGACATTTCGTAAGATCTCTTTGCTTGTTATTGTATGCTGTCGAATTCTCTTCTCTAACAGATCCCAAAGATGCTCAATAGGATTGAGATCGGGCGATTGGGGTGGTGTTTTAAGCTGTCTGGGAGCATTATACAAAAGCCAAAGTCTAACAACTTCCGATGTGTGCTTTGGATCGTTATCTTGTTGAAACCAAAACGTCGTAGATAAGTTAAGTTGTTCTGCACTTTGTTTCAAATTATGTTTTAAAATATTCAAGTATCCCCATTTATCCATTGTTGACTCAATAAATTGCAACTGACCCACACCAGAAGCCGCCATGCATCCCCACACCATAACCCCACCACCACCGTGCTTGACTGTACCAACTAGATTTTGTTTATCAAGTGCAGTTCCTGGCTTACGCCACACCATTTGACGGCCTTTTATGCCAAATATACAAAACTTACTTTCGTCTGAAAATATAACCTGTTTCCAAAATTCTGGGGGCTTATTTATGTAATTGTGTGCAAATTCAATTCGCTTTCTTCTGTTTACAAGTGATATGAAGGGTTTTCGACGAGCGACTCTACCACGATATCCAGCCTTACGCAATATTTTTCTAGCGGTTTCGGCACAAATACTTTTTTTAAATGCTTGATTTACGTTTTCAACAATTTTAGAAGAAGTTATACGAGGATTTACCTTAGCCATGTTGACCACTGTTCGTTCTTCACGGGCTGATAATATTTTTGGACGCCCAGACCGCGGCTTAGACGTTAAAATTCCAGTTTTTTTGAAATTATTTATTACGCGCTGAACAGAAGAATATGTTCTACCAATAGTGTGACCAATTTTTCGGAAGCTTTTTCCATCTTTCCACAATTTAATAATTATTTTTCTTTCTGAAACACTAATTTCCCTTCCTTTGCTTTCCATACTTTAAAACTGTTACAACTTTTAACCAAAATGCGCAAAAGAACTTGTTGAACTAATTAACAATGTGTAATAAGAGAACAAAAGCGGAAAAAATAAAAAAAAACTGTAAAAATGTAACTGTTCTGTAATACTAACAAAACGAACGCAGACTTTTTTGGTGCTTTATTCACTTGTTGTTGCACTTCTATCCCGTTATCCTGACAATAAGAGTTAAGAGAAAATTGAAAAAAAAAATTTTTTGCTTATTGAAATTAAATATGTAAAAAATATACGTTTAAAATTCCTTAAATTCAATATTTGTGTTGTGTTTTTATATCACTTGCAAAAATTCTAAGGGTGAACGCAGACTTTATGGGCTATGTGTACGTATGTTCATGTGTATGTAAGTATTTAGTGTTTTTCATACGGGATTTCCCGGACTCGTGCACATTTTTTGGGAAAAAATCAGGGAAAATTTGTGCGGGAAGCGCCATAAAAAATTAACATGATTTCTCATTGTCAAACGATTCTGTAAATATTTTTCTGTACTAAAATCATATTTTCCAAGAAATATTTTGTTTAAAAAAACTAACTTTTTTGATTTTATATCAATACTGTTGGCTTTGCACTTTCATAAAATATATAATTGGTTTTGTAAATCCTTAATATTTTTTAAGGACAAAACAAAAATTTAAATTCAAGTAAATTATGAATTTCAAAATACTCAAAAAATTCGGGAGGTTTAAAATGAATTTTTCGATTTTAATAAAAACGAAACTATATTGATTTGTAAGTATTCAACAACTGTAACTATTTATTTTCTTATTTATTTCTCTTGTATATTTTCTTTTCAGCTAAACAGTTACATTAACCATTTTGTGGATACCATGTATAGGCATTATCATGTATGTTTATTAAACATTCTCTATCAGTTCCAGTGAATGTAAAAAAAGAAGAAAGATTAGAAAAAATTTAAAATCAATGAAATTTTTGTTTAAAATTATACACGTATATATTTTAAAGAAAAGTTAAAATAATAAATCTAAATAATTAGTATTGGAGGGATAGGTTGATTACAACGTTAGTTTTTTGCACTTTTAAAATTTTATGTAGTCAAATATTTTCCAAAATTCTGCCCCCAAGTCTTTCACAAATCCGGCGACAATCGACCTGTTGTTTTGCATTTTGTTGACCAATATATCGGTTTGTGCCTTATTAACGGATCTAGGCCTTAATATTCGATTTATAGGAGGAAATTCTAACATACATGTTCTATTCCCTAGCAAAAATAAAGTGAGAAAATCTAAGGGAAACGTGAACAAATTCCGATGGAAAAACCATTTCACGATAAGGGGAATTTATTCCCGTGAACATTTTTTCACGTTATTATTCTCCTTTAAATTACATTTTTTTCATGGGAGTTGTTCATGATCGCAAAAATGTGAAAAGGGGAAAAATTACGAGGGAAAAATTATTCATCTTGATATTTTAATATTAGGGATCTGCAAATTCATTGATTTAATTCAATTTTTAAAATAATACTTAATTCATAAATAAAATGGTAAGAAAGTAAGTGGGTAATTCCATGTCAAAACGACCAATAGTGGGACACGACCCCTTCCGATTTTAATAAAATTTGGTGAAAAGGTTCCCTTTTATCTTATAAGGAACATATATGAACGAAAAAAATTTTTAAATTTTTCTTTCAAAAGTTATGTCATATTCAAAATGTCATAATATAGCCGAATAAGCCGAATGTGTTGAGTTTATTTCTTCAATATCTCGAAAACTACTTTCCATACGAAAATGATTTTAATGTCATTTTAAAGAGAATACTTGGGGCTACAAACAATGAAATATCTGCAAAATATTAAATTTTAAAAACGGACTCAGTCAAAAACCTATTTTTTTATTTTTTTTTTTTTTTATATAATACCTCAAACCGTTCTTTAAAATTCCCGAAACTTTGAAGGAGGTGAACCTTAAAAAAGAATTTTAATATTGTAATTTTGAGCAATAAGTAAACTGTGCTTGTTACAAAAAAACAGACAAGCCGGGCACTAAGCGTTTTAACCTAATTCGGGCACCCTGAATCCAGTGGTGCTAACCGTTTTTTTTTAGGTTAGCTCTTGTTTTCGAGATATACCGTTATTTCGAAAAAAAAACTCCACGTCCAAACAGGTTTAATACTATAAAAAACCAGAAATCCTTTTTTTTTAACTAATGTTTAATGCATTTGCAAAATTATTTAATAGATCTTATGAGTTGTTATTTGTTCTTTCAAATAATATAATAATTTGCATCGTTCTGTATTGGGCGGGAATTCCCGGGAAATTAAAAATCAACCCCGGGAAATAAAAAAAGTCAAGGAAAAGAAAAACTCTAAAGCATATTAAAAACAAGTGTTTTCCTTTGCATAATATGTGAATAATTTGTGTAAAATGTGTTCATTTTCTAAATATATTACAAATTGCCCCGCGCCCCTTTTTACTATTTTATTCGGTTGCAATTTCTTGTCGTAATTTTGTTTTTTTAGTTTTATTAAGATAAGGACAAAAGGTAATCAAAAGAATAAATTATAACTCCAAATCTCGTTTACATCAAAATTCGGGCATGAGTCAAGATTCACCGAAATATGTATTTGTTTTTTTTTTTGGAGCATAAATACATACAAACGTACATACAAACATACGTACATACTCTGAAGGAAACCTGGGTGCAAGTGTCTTTTATTCATCAGTTTTGTCGACTATTTTGGTTAAATTGTCAATGAAGTGTCTCAACTACACTATTTTTGCCAGTATATTTGGCCTTTATACCAAAAAAATTCATCAATAACAACTGAGCACTTCTCAGTTGAAGAAATAATAAAAAAAATATTGTTATGAGCTCGTATTCGTACCAAAAGTGTAGACTAGATTTACTAAAATGTGATTCTCTGGTTGCAATGTCTACATATGGCCCCAAAAGAACTGCCTAGTCAATAGTACCAACGTCAGTAGTAGATTTCCAATGACGCGCACATGTTAAATGTCTACAGTAAATTACATTGTCTGCGGTAAATAAGTCACTAGTACTGGTGACTGTGTCAATGCCCTGCAAATAATATTGGACTAGCTGATCCGTTTTGATAAAATGGACTACTCCATGGACTGGTCCAAAGAATTCAGGCATGGACCATGTCATTGAAAAAACGTGTTTGTAGTGAGACGTTTTTAAACGACTACAAAACTAATACTCTTGAGTATACCATGGAGTAGTTTTAAAACTACTCCTATGTAATCCAAAGCTGGGTTATATGGTCCTGCCCTAGGACATCGTAATATTAAATAGACCATGTTTTTTCCATACGTTTGGGTTACTTTTGGACTAGTCCACGTCCCTTGTGGGCTACATTTTACACGCGTGTTTAAGCTAGTCCTATTATTTGCAGGGTAGTGAATCAGTACAGATTCACTAGTAACATTTCCTGCATACATACATACATACATTCGAAGTTTTGAGTATCCTGTCTGGCGCTATCTAGAACAATGCCGAATACAAGAGGAAAACTGTTATCGGCGGTTTTAAGGAGTCCTTTGCTTCATGCATCTCCTATATGGTCAGAGTCGTTGAGGTTCCCATTCTGTTCAAAAATTGTTACTTCCGTTTATAGGCTTGCTGCCTTAAGTGTGTGCTCTGCATTTGGCACTGTGTCGGATGACGCAGCTGTTGTTATTACTGGACTAACCCCGTTTGACATACAGGCTCGCGAACGGAAACGAGCAACATATCCTTCCATGGAAAATGCCAATATTAGCGAAATGGCTAGAAGTATAAGTAGTGACATTTGGCAGACACGCTGGTCAGCATCAGATAAGGGCAGATGGGCGTATAATTTGATCCCCAATATTAAGGACTGGATCGAAAGGCGTCACGTGGATCTAAAACTTTATATTACGCAAATGCTAAGTGGGCACGGTTGCTTCAAGTCATACTTGTGTTGTTTTAAACACGAATTGGACCTGTTCTTTCAGTACTGTACTGGAACTTCATAGGAGAGAGGAGATTTGAAGAAGAATCGAATTACGATAGTATGGGTTTCTACACGTAGAGAAAAAACAAAACTATTTTTAAAGAATATATTCAACATATTTTGTTTAATATAACCATATTATTGCCATGGTTGTCCATATTATGGTGAAACTATTCCTCCATCAAGAAGCCACAATCATATTATTGTTGCCCTAATCATGTTATAGTTAGATATTACAATAATTTGTTTTTAAACTAACAATAGTATTTTCCTCTTTTCCAAGATCAACATGCTATGGTTAAAAACCAACCATGCTATCATAAGTTTTAAACATACTTTAGTTATTATTAACCATAACATGTTCGGAATCAACTATAATATGGTTGCGGCTTCTTGATGGTGGACTAATTTAACCATAATATGGTTGTCGATGACAATAATATGGTTAAATTAAACACAATATGCTCAAAATTTTCTTTAAAAATAGTGTTGTTGGCGGTGACCATATTTTAACATGTTTCTTCCCCATCCTGTGACGTAATGCCTTGTGGCAGTTCCACAGGGAACTTGAATTGGAGATAGAGGTTTTTTTAGCATGTTAAAGTCTCGCACTCCTAGCAATTTTAACGGCGCAAGTGCGGAAAAAGGACTTGAAGTATATTAAAAAAGTGGCACATACAATGAAAAAAATTATTAATTGAATATAACATTTATGTCCAACACATAGTACATATTTATTTCAATTACATACTTAATAAAAATTAAAACCGATTTTTATAGGTATGAAAAATGATTATAGTAATTATTAATTTGGGTCCTTCGTTCATGTTATACAAAGGGTTTCTTTTTATTTAAAGTCCGAAAAATGTAATGAAAAAGATTTTCTATTTGATTTTTTGACCATCAGACCAAAAATCATTGGATTTTGTGAGAGCAAAAATCTTAAGTTTTGTGTATTAGTGTAAAGGGTCTTTAGGAAAATTATTAATATTTTTAATCAAGAAAATTCTTAGGAAGTTAACAGATTCATTTACCCACTTACCCACCCAAATAAAGATTTTGAGAAATAAAAATAAACTCTTTAAAACCCTAATCAATAAATTTATAACTTTCTTTGTTTTTGTGTACTGCTAATCAATTTGTTCAAATAAAAACAAACAAAAAATTTTAATTATTTAATACCAATTGCTGCTAAAAAACAAATAACAAATTTCGTGGCAATGAAAACAGAACTTTGTTTTTATTTATTTAAGATATTTGAATATAAATCAACTGTAGAGGAAAAAACGTAACAATTAAAATTGCCCACTTAAATTCAGGTGTTTTTTAAATACATTTCCCAGAGAATTTATGATCAATTTATGTTTTTGATTTTAAAGGCGTTTTATTTTACATTTTTATTTATTTTTCATTAAACTATTATTATATATATTTATGAAGAAAGAAACTTTACAACTTGAAATTAATTAACGTAAATTTATTGATTTTGGTAACGAAACCACGTTCACGGACTGCTCGATTTGACATGTTTCGATATCTCCTCAGAAATCTCTGCCGTTTAACACTCACCGCCATTGGTGACGGTCAGTAGTCAAACATTAATCCTAAAACTAAATGGTATTTTTACTTGTTGGATAGACAATTGTTGTTGTGAATGATTATCTATTTTAATTGATTTATGTATGTACATGTTACTTATTACTTCTGTTTTCATACTTTTTGTAAGAAGTCTTCTTGAAGTCCAAAGTACATTTTTCTGTTTTTACTTTTTTGTCTTTCTTTTTTTACTCATTCCTTTTTTAAGTGGCGTTATCAATTTTATGATAAATATTTTACAAATATTTCTCTATTAAACAGAATTTAATAACAAAAATTATATAGTGCTGTGTGAAGAATATGGCCACTGTATCCAAGCCCTTAGATCTCAGGGAAAATGAAGACTATGGACAGGGCTACAATAAAAAAAAAAAACCCTGAAGAAGGCACTCAAGAAAGTGCCGAAATGTTGGTTTTAAATAAACGTTAAAAGTTTTTTAAGCTCGAATATTTTTTAATATTTGAAATAATAAAGGTCGAACAAAAAACATATTATATACAACTAGCTGTCCCGGAAAACGCTGTTTTGCCATAAACTTAATTTCAAGTAAAAGAAAGTGGAATAAAGCGCTGTATACCACGATCGGCGATGAAAAAGAAACAATAGCTATTTATTTCTTTATTTCTGTTCGTTACATATTCACTTTTTTATCCTGAAGAATGAAAATCAAACAGAGATAATCAATTTTTATTACATGGGGTCTTCACCTGACAATTTTTTGTTATATCAAACGTCAAAGTCTATATAAGCGTTTTTTATATGATGATTGACGTTTATTATGACAAAAAATTGTCAGGTGAAGACCCCATGTTAAGAAGAGCAATTGCGTGTACGATATTTTTAGTCAGTCCGTCTTTAGCCAACACAAATAAGCTCGGTGGCTTGCCGTGTGCCCAAATCTAAGCTGCAAACAGACATCGTTTGGCCTTGTGACTTGTTGATTGTCAAAGGAAATTAAACGCGTTTGAATTCATTTGGGACGTCTGTGGCAATCATCGGAGTTCGTGCAGCAAAACATTTTCGTCTCGGAATTTACCATTCAAAAACGTTGCTTCGATAACGTTTTTTATAATTTTTTTAACGACCAATCGTGTGCCATTGCATAGCCGAAATAAAATAACCGGAGCAAAAAAAAATTTAAAAAAATTAATAAATTTTTCCAAAGAATCGGTTAATTAATTTTAAGGGTATTAGAGGGTGTGCTTTTACCCTTTTTGCTTTATTTTACGCCATAAATGTTGAAATTTATAGCCTTTAGTTCCTTCAAGACTTGAAAATATCAGCGGATAATAAATTAAGAAGACACGGGTAGAGGGAGCTTTTACCCTTTTTGTCCTATTTCACCCCCTGAATAATAAAAATTATAGGCTATAGTTCCTTCCAGATGATACACTATTTGCCTGCCAAATTTTAAGAAAATCGGTTGATTAGTTAAGAAGATATTGGGAGGAGGACCTTAACCATTTTGCCCTACTTTACGCCCTCTAGCGATATGAAATATACATTAAGATCTATTCCGAATGTCATCGTACACATAAGACAACTTTTCAAGTGAAAATTAAAAAGTCATAATATGGAAAATGAAAGGCATTTTGTTGATATGTGTATAGGAATAATATATAGGAAAATCTAAATACCATATCTCCGGAACCACTGCGCCGATTTCGTGCAAACTTCACATAAACCATCTAAGTGGTGACATCAAAGTTTACACTTCTTTTTATATATATATAGATTAATAAAATCATAACCTAGCTTAGCGGTAAATATTGGAATGACCGCAAGTGGCAAGCCTTTAACGTTTGCGGAATAAAATATGGACTGACACATTTGCAGTAATAAAAAATTAAGAAATCAAAGTTAATATGCAATTATATAAAATAAAAATAAAAAATAAATTAAAAGTTTAAGTTGTAACTTATTTTACAAAAAGATACCCAATAAAAAATTGTATCATTTTGCGAAGCACTAATGGTACATTTAAAAAATAAGCGCACAATTATGCGCTACGCAATAAGACATCCAGAAATGCAGTAATGAGTGTGAAAGAACTCTCAACAACTTTTATAAAAAAAAAAAATAACATTTCAAGTGCTACGGTATTCCCTTACTACTGTATAAAAACATTTACTGTGTAAAGCCGATCGTTACATCCAGCAATTTTTTTATGCGCTGAATAATGCGCTTCATGTGTCAAAAATGTATTGCTTCAAAGTGGGAACTCGCCATATAAAATTCATGTCTTCCGTAAGCGCAATGGTAAGCGAAACTTTTAGGTTTCTCCCTTGAAAGCTTTATTTTTTATTGGGTATCTAGCCACATCGATGGGCTTTTTTCATATTTTGAGGTACCCTACTGATAGCCTCTTGAATCACCTTAGTGTGCATTTTCTAAAACATCCATTTAATTTGAGTGATAAAACAGTCTAGGTTTCTTGGTTCCTATCCCTATTTATAGAAATTTCTTTTCAAATTCGTCTAAAAAGTTTGAATTGGTGTCCATTTATGAGCGTCCATTGCAAAGAAGCTACCATCATCCATGATACGATTCATGGCCAGCCTGCAGAAAATAAATTTTGTAACAAAGCCCGTATTAGAAGTTTGATGATAACTGAATCTTCTCTAAGTCTCCTGGAACGCATTTCTTTGCATATTTGACTACTCTGATATGTGCTACGCACTTCTAATTTTTAACTCTTCATTTATTCGCCAACGTATGGTAATATTTTTAAGTATATCCGGCAATTTCTAACTTCAACATAGCTCGAGTTTGGTTGCATTGTATCAAAAATGTTTACCGGATCGTCGTTTTCTATTAAACGGTTTTTTACTTTCGAAAGCTTTTATTGTCTTATAAAGAAAAGATTTTTCAATTTGGATTTCAGAAAAGTAACGAAAAAATTCAAGTTTTATTTAATGAGGATTATTTTCACAAAATATACAAATCAATTTACGACCTTCTAATTCGTTTTATGATATTTTTCTACCTTTTATCAATTTATTGAACTGATCTCTAGCCTAATAGTTATAGGGAAAGTGCCGTTACTTTTTCCATATTTTGTTTTATTTTTGCACTGATGGTTAAAAATTAGTCCATATTTCATTCCGCATACGTTATACTCCTTTCTAAAAGATTCGTTTGGTATGATGTCCTGCCTTCAGAAGTATGCTTTCAAGAAGATATACATTTCTTTTTGAAAGACTTTCCAAAATATTTAGTACACATTCGCTACTTCCTTCTTTAAGAATGGAGAAAGGAAGTTGGTCAGTTTTATTTTTTTTAGTGACCTTCCTTACTCCCTTCTTTAGGAAGCTAACGAAGTTGTTATTAAAGGGAGTGTGGAAGGACTTCTTCCCAATGACAACCTGTTTTAAAAATAAATAAGTATGGAATGCTGCGAGGAGGGCTTGTGTCTGCTAAATAAGGCCTTCTATTAAGCCTCTTTACTCATTCTTGTAAACACTGGGAGAGAGACTATGTACATATGTAAAATTAACTTTTTTTTAATTTAAATTTGAAGAAAAAAATAATCGTTACTTGCAGTCTCTGGTTATACATATCAACTTTTGTTCTATAGTTTCTAAATAATACTTATTTTGGATCGTCCACAATTTTAATTTTTGGGTTAACAGGGGCAATTGCATCACTTTTGATTTTCAACATTGCCTTATAAATTTCGCAATGTGAAACAATTTTTTTAAGATTATTTCCAGGCGTATTAACAGAATAGTTTATAGGTGAAAGAATCATTTCCAATATCATCTTAGCCCCAATGAGATCATTAAACATAAGCTTACTGCACCCATATTAACGATTAAAATAGCCTTTTAGATTTCTTCTTACTTGCCTAATTATGGATTTTATCTTATTACAATATTTTTAAAAGATTGCGCGGTTACTTTTAGATTTATCTATATAATAAGCCCTGCAAGCATCTTAAGTACCTGTGATTTCGTTCATTCATTACTTTTACGGGAAACATAGTGACTTTTGAAGGGATGGTTTTCTTAAAACTTTTCACTAGAATTTGAATAAATTCCTAGTAGTTCATTTACGCTTTGCGAAATGTTTATGAGCGTGAAGTCAACATTTTTCAACTGCAAAGTTATTTATTTCTTTATTTGATAATAATTTCTTTTTTAAATTTGGGTTTATAAATTTATTTGCCCTTAAAGGGTTAATTAAACTATGCCAATAGAACTAAAATTATCACTTATGATTTGCAATATTGGTCGTTCACTAATAAATGATGTTATACATACGTAGCAATAAACGAATATAATATATACAAATTTAGGTATAATTTACTTAAACAATATATGCACAAACATAGTAGGGTGGGTCACTATTGCATGAGAAAATATAAGAGTTCTCGAATCATATTCTAATAGCAATATTTTTTTGTCTTACGTAAAAACAAATAAAAATTGATAAAAAAAAGTTACATCTTGAGGCCGCGCCGGAGCTCCTAAGAATTAAATATTTTTGAAAAAAGCCATTTTTTAAAGTTTAATATTTTATTTACCATCAATTGTTATTAATTTAAACTGAGAACATTTTTAATTAAACTTAAAAAAATAAAACTTTGGTTCTTAAGATTCGTACAGACGATGGTCAGAACTTACAATGTTGTCATTTTTCTGACAATGGTGCCATTGTCCGATGCATTAATTTAACACATCTGCCAAAAGAAAATAGCGGACAATGTTCACATAGTTGCAAGACATTTTTAGTCAATTTTAATGACAGCATTGTAAGATCTGACCACCGTCTGTATGAAGCTTTATACAACATAAAACAATAAAATCATTTTTTGGTCACAAAATCTTGTTAACTGTTAAATTTGGGCATCTCTCGTCTTGATTCCAGTTTCGTCTATCTAACAGTACTAAAATTGGTGTAAATTTCATTTAAATCGAAAGACATCTATTTCAAAATTGGGTCACTTGACATTAAATCCCCCTTTTATATATATAAAACGTATATAAAATGTTTGGTATTTTCTTTTTATTTTCTTAATTATTTTCTAAAATATTGATTTTAGCAAAAAACTTTCTTAGAGGCTTATGTTGTTGACTAGAAGAGCTAAAATATTGCCATATATGATATTCTTGTAAAATGTTGTTTTTAGAAGATAGTCATACGCAAACAAATTACATTTGAATAAATGGCTTGATGGCAAACTTTGAGGGGCGGACGCCCTCCCTAAAACACAACTTATCGCTACGAAATTTTTTTGTATTTTTTTTTTACATAAAACTTATCCGATTTGGAGGGGGAGAGTATAAGAAATCAAAAAAAAAAAGTTCTCCATACAACTAACGGCCACGCTAATAGAGTCATAGATGCTTCTGACACTATTTTCACGAACTTAAAAATCGTAAGAATACAGCAATATGCTTTTCTGTCATACAATGCCGTGTTGTTATTTTTAAAATTTAACAAAATTGAAGGTCAAAGCCCGCGCGATCTTCTAAAATAATATTTTACAGGGGTCTAATGCAGACAAAAATACAACATATTTACGCTATTAGAAATCGATACGAGAAGAAACATTTGTTTTGACCCACCTTAATACGCAGGCTAAATGAAAATATTTTCATATTTAATAATATATTTTTTGTTGATAACCTTTTTTAATATTTTAAAACTCAAAAATACATAAAATAAATACCTTCACTGGCGAGCAACAGTAGATACATGACCACTAGTTAAGTTTTGAAAGTAATACAAATCAAATACAATAAAACCTATTCGGGACTTTTTTTATAGCACTTAAGAGAATATTTGCATAAGAAAACCAAACTAAATTCGGGAATATTTAAAGATAATATTAAGAGTAGTGCAATTTCATTTAAAAATCCAAAGCAAGGTATATTTATAGCAGGTGGTCTCGGAAAGCCAGCTGTTTATTTTTTATTTGCTTGTTTTGTGATACGAACTGTCAAATATTGTATAGTAAACAAGTAAATAAGGTTTTTGTCTTTCTCTTTTGTCTTTTTTGTCTCTTATCAACACCTCTGCTGTTTGACAGTTCGTATCGCATAACAGCAATAAAAAGCCCTGTTGTTTGTTTTATTGTATAATTGTTGTAATCTCGCTGCTACCTGCTATAAATATACCTTGATCCAAAGTGGATACTTTTGCACGTTTAAGAAGTTTAATTTTGGTTAACATTTCAAGTGCTTTTACCAAAGTTCTCGATTGCTTGATTCAGAATATTTGAACACTGTGTTTGAACACTTATCCAAAACTCATTTAAAGTTGTAAGAGCACTATCGTATCGCGCAAGAAGTTTCTTTAAATAAGTCCTTAAACTTTCGATCAGGTTGAGATCTTTGCTTTTGCCGCGGCCATTTCATTGTTAAAATCTTTGCTTTAACAGCCAATCCTAAACGATATTGGCCGTATGGTTTGGATCCCCGTCCTGTTGAAAAACAACTTCTTCACCTGGGTGTGCACTTCTGTTCACGAAGTTAATCATCTTTTTTCATTTTACCATCGATTTTTACTAATGGACCGAGATTTAACCAAGTTAAACAGGTCCAAACCATCAAGCTGCCACCTCCATATTTTATCGTTTCTTTTACTTGATGGTTTTTTTAAGTTTCTTGAGGGCGGTGCCCGTAGTACTTCTTTTCATCTGACCAAAAGCAGTATATATTAGTTTCATACGACTATATTACTCGTTTTCAGTCTCCCACACTGTAGTTTGTTTGCTCTTTGCTGAACTTTAATCGCGCCTCAAGATTTTTATCTAATAGTGTTGAGCTGTTCACTCACGAACTAGTTTGTTTATGGCGTCTGCACCCAATTTGGGTGTTTTACCTTTTTTGCAACCATTAAATGCTCTCTCTCGGTAAGCAAACTTGGTTAGAGTTTTTTGGCTTCCTTACAGCCGAACCTAAACAAAAGCGGAAAGCGTTTGTATGAAGCATCCCTAAATAGCGCGGCGTCATCGCTTTGCAATTGGAAAATCCGATTTTGACAGCGCGTTTAATAGTGAAGTTGGCCGCTATTGTTAACAAATAATGGCAATTTAGTTTTTTTTTTGTCAGTCTAGAGGTTTTTTCTTTTTATTTATATTATGTGGGTTCAATTAAACAAGAAAGTTAACACTACTGTTTGTGACACAACGTTGATGCTTTTGCTTAGGTGTGCATATCAGCGTAAAAGCTAAGCGGAAGAAAACATTCCGCCTTCCGCTCTTATTTAGGTACGGCTGTTAGCGCTTACAGTTTTTCTAACTAAAAGCACAGTTCGGTAGCAAATTCCTAATTTTTTTGATGTGTGTTAAGATAATTATGCCGAGTTAAATATGTTTCGACGTAACGGCTTACGTCACTACATATTAAACTCTGGATGAAATGATGTAACGAAATAATTAAATATGACATATTTAACTATCGCATATTTAAATATGTCATAGTATCAGATATTTTTAAACTGGGCATAAATAAAAGATGTGGTTGTCTTAATAAAAAAAAAACTTTAAAAAATGCAGAAAAAATACCCAAATAATTTCTTAATTACTTCCTAATAATTTCTATGGACAAATTAAAAAAATCGAACAAAAATATATTGGAGTGGTCACATCCTTCTGTGTCGCACATCCGGACCATATTGAAAATGAGGACTTGGGACCACACTATCCTTCTATGGTACCCACATGCCTGAATTGTATTTGTGATTTTTTTAAAAAAATTTCAAAAATTTAACTTTGAAATTTTTTTCGTGTTCAGTATGGGATTTTGGTTATATTTGGACAGATCCTTCGTTGTCACTCATCCGGACCATATGGAAAATGAGGACTAGGGACTAACTATCGTTCTATACAAACATATATATAGAAACATATTTAACTCGGCATATTTATCTTCACACACATATTTTTTTGCTATATTACGTGCTTAAAAATTTTTTTTGGTCATTTTAGCAATTTGATTTTCTAAACCAGCGTTGTTTTTCATTATTTATTTAAGTTGAAGGTTTTTGCAAAGCTTGACAATTAAATGTTTGCATTATACGTATATTTTTTTTTTCTTTAGTGATTTTTAAAGCAACACAAATAACGGAATAAAACAATTAGTTTTTTTCCCTTTTTTATGTTGCCAGATTGAAGAAGTTAAAATGGGCAAAAATAGATGAATTTACTTTTCTCACAAAATTAACGAAATCCTAGCTATTACTTCTGAATTTGAAAAAATTCTTTATACACTACATAAATAATATCGTAGTGAAAATTTGTAGCTAAAAACCTGGTTGGCTTTTAAATATTTTATTAGATTTAATACGTTTTTAAATAAAATTTGACGCATGTTTCCACAATTGCTCGCCAGTGTATATGATGAATTGTAATCTAGCCGAAATTGGCAACAATGCAAAAAACTACATATTTAAAAAAAATGTTTAAATATTAACAAGTTTATTTGATAATAGTTTGGCTGATTGTTAATTTATAAAAGTAATTAAGCCTTAGAAAATTGTAAAACATTTTCAAAATTAAGTAAATTACAACGTTTATTTTAAAGGTCAAAATTCAACAATTTTTAAATCAATTCATATTGGAATTTGCATTTAAATTATTATTTATGTAATATTTTAATATGATAGTGAACATTGTAGATTTTAGAATGGAATAAATAGCTTTCATAATTCTCTCAACGTCATTGCAATATTAAATACATAAATCCAAATTTGCCAATAATTTTCGAGAGTAGCAACATTTTAAAACATATTTAAAATAAACGTAGTAACACCGCGTGACAGCATTTTTTTTTTATTTTTTTAATAAACCTCACTAAATATCCATTTATTAAGAGACGAAACATATTCTTACTGCATACTCGGTTTCACATTTCCTTATATTTTATCCTTTTTAAAGTACATATCATTTTTCAAAAAGACTTATTTTAAATAATTTTTATCTAATACTGGTATTTAATATTTTTTAGCAAAGTCGGTACCAAATAAAAGGGAAGGTTCTGTAGAATTTTATAAAAATAATTAATTCAGTTCCCAGGATATGGAGAATTTTTATTTTTGTTCAGGGAACTAAAATAAATATTTTTATAAAATTCTACAAAGCTTTCCCCTTGGTCTGCTAAAAAAAAAGTGATTCTATGTAGAACCTAGTATTATGTATGTACATGGTATGTACAAACTTAATATTAAAAAAACAATATTTAAAATTAAGTTAAAATAAGCATTCTTGAAAAATGTTAAGTACCCAATGTTGCCTATAGGCAACATTGTAGTTAAAAGCTCCTAATTTCCTCGAATTAAAATTTTTTAATTCGGGGGTTTTTGCATTATGAAGCTTAATGTGTTGCAAAAGCTAACGGCTATTTTTTATATTATTATCTGTACGTGCGTGCATTCAGTAGGCGTTCGTAATAGAGTGCATTTCTGAAGTTTGTGTTAAAAAAATTGTGCTGATACAAAAATTGTTAAAAAACATTAAAATAATTGTTTTATTATAAAACCAAGTGAACAATATAAATTAATAAAAGTAAGAGTGTTATTTAAAAAAAACCCTCCATGAAAAAAGTGTATGGTTTGTTTATAGTAATTTTTTAAAAGTGCTGTTGCCTATAGGCAACATTGGTCAATTGTGGTACATAATTTGAAACATTTTTTTTGAACAAATGAACAAATAATTCAGGCTAAAATTGAAAAAATTGTTGAAATTAGCTGGGATGATTCTGAGGATGATGAAAATAAAGAAGGGGAGCAGGAAAGAACGGCAAATTTTGAAAATTTCATCGAACAGACATTGGAAAACCTGAAATTGGTTTGATAGAGGAAATATTAGCAAAGGAAATGAGTGCAAGAGATGGTGCCGAAAAAGAAAAAGTTTGTAAATATCCCCCGACCAGGTATAGTTGATTGTTATAATAAACATATGGGAGGGGTGGAGCTTGCTGACCTGCTCCTAGAGTTATACAAAATCAACCACCGATCAAATAAATGGTATATGCGCATAGTATACTGGTGTATAAATTCCTCTGTGGTCAATAGTTGGCTATTGTATCGCAGAGACCTCAAATACACAGATGGCGAAGTAAAGCATATACCACTGATAAAATTCCAGTTAGAAATTGCTTACGAGCTTATGACCGCAATTCAGATATCAGTTTTTCCAAGAAAAAGGAGGGCGACCATTATTACTCCTTTCAACGGTGGGGACATCCCCTTCGTCCCCATGATCATCGCCAACTCTTTCGACGCCCTCTAAATCAAGCACCTACAGAAGAATCGTGTTGCAGAACCTGCAAAAGTCACACGTTTTGAGAACATGGGTCACTGGATGGAATGGGGAGGGAAAATAGGTGCAGACTATGCCACATTGGTTATCCGAGATCCAAATGCAGCAAATGTAATGTTCATTTATGTTGCAACCCACAAAAAAATTGTTTTGTATAATTTCATACTTAAACTTGAATAAAAATTCATTAAAAAATAATTTAAATGTTTTTTTTTTACCACCACAATTGCCCAATGTTGCCTATAGGCAACATCCTGTAAGTAACGAACCAATACACCCAGAACTTCGAAATTTTTATCAGTTCATAATTGAGTCTATAGTAACACATATCTGTACTCAAAAAATTTTTAGCCCCGCCCATATTAATTCGGGCATGAGAGGGTTAAAAAATGTGTTTTTTCCAGATTAATGGATATTCATATAGTGGTGTTTTAGCCGAATAAAACAAATTAACCTTTGCCAGACATTGTAAAAAGTTATATTCGCATATACATACATAAATAAGTTTAAGAATCATTACACACGCTCCAAGTCAAAGTGGTTCATTGAGCTTTAAATCTGAATACTGCTTATTATCGTTAATTAATGTACTTTGTAATTTGTAGCAATAAAGGACATAATTAGTTGATTTATATACAGACACAGATAGAAAACCACTCGGGATAAATAAAGTTTTTAATGATTACTTTAAGTACGAGTCGTACTCAAAAATTCAAGAACGAATAACACTTAAACGTACTCAAAACAGTCCTAAATGGGATTACTTTCGAAAATCAATACCGGAATTTCTTGAAATAAGTATTAAATTCTTAAATCAAGTAAAAAAAAGATTAAACTTTTTGTTGTATTTAACCCTCCGGCCTACGCATGTTTTAATTTTCTATACACATTGAAAAAAAGGCCGGCGAGACTCATGTGCACCACTAAGGGTTAAAAAGTATATGTGTGTGAAGTTAAATTTCGAAATTTATTGCATAACAGAGTTCTGTTAAAGCGCTAACATAACTCTGTTAACCATATGGAATTGTAGTATATGTATTCAAATTGGAATTATATCTACATTTTTGGATCAAATGGACTGGAAAAAAATATAGGGCTTAACACATATCCCACTTATCAAAAACTTTTATTAATTTAGGTATATAATAGGACTTTTCATGTTTTTTTAATTTTTTAAATTTACAATTTCTCTGGAAGATTATCCCGAATTCCAGGAAAACGGGAGGAGATGGGCGGATGAAATTTGATGGAATTTGTGGACAAAGTGGTCTTTTATGAAACTTAATTTTCAGAAGCTTAAAGGTGTTGCGTCTTTATACGAATTTTTCAATTTTTCCATATTTTCAAATTCACTGTTAGATGAATTCCAGGAAAACGGGAGGAGATGGGCGGATGAAATTTGATGAAATTTGTGGACAAAGTGGTCTTTTATGAAACTTAATTTTCAGAAGCTTAAAGGTGTTGTGTCTTTATACGAATTTTTCAATTTTTCCATATTTTCAAATTTTGAAATTCACTGTAAGATGAATTCCAGGAAAACGGGAGGAGATGGGCGGATGAAAATAGGTGGAATTTGTGGACAAAGTGGTCTTTTATGAAACGTTATTTTCAGAAGCTTAAAGGTGTTGCGTCTTTATACGAATTTTTTAATTTTTCCATATTTTCAAATTTTGAAATTCACTGTTAGATGAATTCCAGGAAAACGGGAGGAGATGGGCGGATGAAATTTGATGGAATTTGTGGACAAAGTGGTCTTTTATGAAACTTAATTTTCAGAAGCTAAAAGGTGTTGCGTCTTTATACGAATTTTTCAATTTTTCCCTATTTTCAAATTTTGAAATTCACTGTAAGATGAATTCCAGGAAAACGGGAGGAGATGGGCGGATGAAAATAGGTGGAATTTGTGGACAAAGTGGTCTTTTATGAAACTTAATTTTCAGAAGCTTAAAGGTGTTGCGTCTTTATACGAATTTTTAACAGTGAATTTCAAAATTTGAAAATATGGAAAAATTGAAAAATTCGTATAGAGACGCAACACCTTTAAGCTTCTGAAAATTAAGTTTCATAAAAGACCACTTTGTCCACAAATTCCATCAAATTTCATCCGCCCATCTCCTCCCGTTTTCCTGGAATTCATCTTACAGTGAATTTCAAAATTTGAAAATATGGAAAAATTGAAAAATTCGTATAAAGACGCAACACCTTTAAGCTTCTGAGAATTAAGTTTCATAAAAGACCACTTTGTCCACAAATTCCATCAAATTTCATCCGCCCATCTCCTCCCGTTTTCCTGGAATTCATCTTACAGTGAATTTCAAAATTTGAAAATATGGAAAAATTGAAAAATTCGTATAAAGACGCAACACCTTTAAGCTTCTGAAAATTAAGTTTCATAAAAGACCACTTTGTCCACAAATTTCATCAAATTTCATCCGCCCATCTCCTCCCGTTTTCCTGGAATTCGGGATAATCTTCCAGAGAAATTGTAAATTTAAAAAATTAAAAAAAACATGAAAAGTCCTATTATATACCTTAATTAATAAAAGTTTTTGATAAGTGGGATATGTGTTAAGCCCTATATTTTTTTCCAGTCCATTTTATCCAAAAATGTAGATATAATTCCAATAACTACAATTCCATATACTACAATTCCATATGGTTAACAGAGTTATGTTAGCGCTTTAACAGAACTCTGTTATGCAATAAATTTCGAAATTTAACTTCACACACATAAATTTGAAAATATGGAAAAATTGAAAAATTCGTATGAAGACGCAACACCTTTAAGCTTCTGAAAATCAAGTTTCATTAAAGACCACTTTGTCCACAAATTTCATCAAATTTCATCCGCCCATCTCCTCCCGTTTTCCTGGAATTCATCTAACAGTGAATTTCAAAATTTGAAAATATGGAAAAATTGAAAAATTCGTATGAAGACGCAACACCTTTAAACTTCTGAAAATCAAGTTTCATAAAAGACCACTTTGTCCACAAATTCCATCAAATTTCATCCGCCCATCTCCTCCCGTTTTCCTGGAATTCGGGATAATCTTCCAGAGAAATTGTAAATTTAAAAAATTAAAAAAAACATGAAAAGTCCTATTATATACCTAAATTAATAAAAGTTTTTGATAAGTGGGATATGTGTTAAGCCCTATATTTTTTTCCAGTCCATTTGATCCAAAAATGTAGATATAATTCCAATTTGAATACATATACTACAATTCCATATGGTTAACAGAGTTATGTTAGCGCTTTAACAGAACTCTGTTATGCAATAAATTTCGAAATTTAACTTCACACACATCATATTTTTTAAGAAAAATATATACAACTCCCCAACTCAATCTGCTAAATCCAGCATAAAATATGTTAAAACATACATACATATGTAGGTAGAAACATTTTTTGTGTTAAATAAAGAGGTAAACGTATGTTTGTTTGTAGGAGGTAATCAGCCTTATTCCAGCTGTCGTTGTCGTATTCGTTCAAGTTGTTTTTTTGTAAGAGATTAAAGAACACTGGTTGTGTGTTACTTTAATCTCCTACCAAAAACGACTTGATCGATTACGACAACGACAATCGGAATAAGGCTGAATATCCGTAACTACTGAACCGATATCTATGAAACTTTTCCAGTATTTTGCTGGTCTGGGAGGTGCTATAAATGTTTTAAACATTTTAAGTACGCAGGCACCCCAAATAAAGACAATATGGACTTACATACATTCATAAATCTGGAAAACAGCAAGAGCTAAATTTTTCAAATTATGTATATGCAAATATTTTGGTTATTAATACCCAAAATCTGGGCGGGACTGGAGAAATGGGCGTGGCACAAAATATATTTCTTTATAACTTGAGAGCGGTGGAGGAAAGAGGTGAAAATTGTGAACACATAGCTGTGGTTTCAATATACAAGCTCTCTAAAAAATGGACGAGCATGGAGAAGTGAGCGGGGCGGGGCGGGCGCCTCCCATGCAAAGACATTATAGATTTCTGTATATCTTAAGAAAGGCAAAAGCCAAAATTTACAAATAAGGTACAAGCATTTTGGTTATCAATACTAGGGTGTTCAGTCGATTAATTCTTGTTCGATTAATCGAACAATTTTAGACGAATAATTGTTCGAATAATTTTAAATTTGCTAATTTCGATTAAAGGATTAATCGAAGAATTTTTACCGATTAATCGAATAATAATAATATATAGGATTTCTGTTTAATGTGTAATTTTTTTAAAGTTTTAAGTCGAATAAACAAACCAATTAATTAATCGGGTATTTTATAGAAATCGAATTGAAGAGAAATTGAAATTGAAATCGAACTATAATTTAAATTTAATTAATATTTACAAAACGACCGTAGTTTTTCGTGGTTTTAAGTGTTGTTCTTACAAAAATAATAGATACTTAGGGCCATTATTACAACTTACAAATAGTTATTTTTAGGATGCTATCTGACAGAAAAATAGTTTTTGGTTATTACAAGTTAACATTAACCTAAAAAGTGACTGATAAGCTAACATCAGGTTTGTTCTCATGGTAACTTTACAAGTGAACTTTAAGAACTTGAAGATGCCATATTTTCTGCTGAAGATATGGTAACTTCAATGATAGTCTTAAATTACTCAACTTTTTCAAAAAACACAATTTAACACAAAAAACAAAACAATTTACCATTAAAACCAAAAATAAAGCACAAAAATTTACTTTTGTTTTTAATTAATAAATAAAACAAAACTAAGTCGTTGCCACTACGTATTTTAAACAACCAAAAGTAGTCGGTATATACTGCAATGTTGCCACAGTATATAGATTACATTTTTTATTTTATCGGACAGTTGTAATAATGGAAAAAACTTATTGGTCACTTTATCGTTCAAGATAGCTATTGTTCACGTTAACTATCAGCAACTTTATCATTAGGTTGTAATAATGGCCCTTACAGAATGAAGTTGATAAAATGGAATGGAAATTTATGAACTCTCATTACAGGGTCATTTTGAAATTTAGCTCAACTTTAAATCCAAGTCCAAATCCATTTCGATTTCCAGAAGACGCCCGTATTTTTTAACAAAATAGTTCATGCGTTTCTCTCTTTAGAATAAGCTTGGTTTAAAAATATTGTTCGAAGGATAAATCTAATAAAGCTTAATGTAACAGGTGTCCAGAATTGTATTAACGTAAATGTTCTTCAACAACTTCACTAATTTATCACTTACACAGTGACTATAACATAGTTCTTGAAGAAGCTGCTCCACCAACAAAATCAATGGGGGCTACAAGTGGTCCAATGAATAAATATTTTAAACAAGATAAGAAATAAGAAAAAGAAGAAAGAAATTATTTGCAGAAGCATAGCAGAGGATGGAATGTCCGTGAAAAGTTTCAAAAAATCCAAAGTTATATTGACTCTTTTAAAATTGTAGTGCCCGAAATTGAAGCAACAGTTTGGAGCTACATTGGCAAGTTTTATTTAAAAAAGAATCTTTATTTACTTAAGTACTAATTTTTGTGATTTTTATTTGTAAGGGTTGTGATTCTTTACGGCTTAACCGATTTTTAAAAAATATTAGACATTGCTTTTTTGCCGCTGTTATCAAATTTTTGCAAATTTCCGCTAATTTTGCAATTCTTTACTGAATTTTTGCCATTCTTTATAGTTTTAAAGACGTTTAATCAATTTTATGGCTTGTTTAAAATATTAAAACTTTTCGCCATTTTTGCAAATTTTAGCCAATCGAAACGATTTTTCCCCGTGATTCTTTACAGCTTTCACTATTTAGCTTCGGTTTTCTGTCCCTGTCCCGATTTATTCGTCGTTCGTCTGCGTAAGAAATATAAATAAACCTATCTCAGTGTTCGTCGTTACGCAGGACGAATTTCGGCCTACGCAATGATTGTGAGTATTTTCATACATACCAATCTGCTCTATTTCTGAAGGTCTGCCGGCCTTTTTTTAAGTTTTCTACATAACTTTGTCAAAAACCACGATTTTCTTCACTTGTTAGAAAATAATTTAAAAGAAAAATGTCCAAGCTTTATTTGGGTGCTCTATTTCTGAAGGTCTGCCGGCCTTTTTTTAAGTTTTCTACATAACTTTGTCAAAAACCACGATTTTCTTCACTTGTTAGAAAATAATTTAAAAGAAAAATGTCCAAGCTTTATTTGGGTGCAATTATGCACCCTACATTAAAATTTTTCTTAATTTTTCCATAAATTTTGAAAATTACGCTTTATAACTTTTAAAATCTTTATGACAACAAAACTAACCAACAATGTCACAACTTCTTAAACTGATTTTCAGAATTAATTGCAGGGCATATACTACGCCGCAAGAATCCCAATAAATGTTTTTTAAATACGTAAACCAAATCAAAATGTTTGGTTTTAGCTTGTTGGTTGGGTATGAGTAATAGTATGTATTATAAACTGGGTACAAACTGAAAACCGGTATAACTTAGGAAAGGTAAGAGCATATTCAAAAATATTTGTTTCTAAATTATTTAGAATTTCAAACTGCATTATTGGTTTGTTTCATTTTCATAAAAATTTTAAAAGATATAAAGCGTTATTTACAAAATGTATGATTAAATTACAAAAAATTTTAATGTAGGTTGCATAAATTAGAAAATTAATTGCAAAAACCTTTAGTCTTTGTAAAAAAAAATAAAGCTTGGACATTTTTCTTTTAAATTTTTACCTGAAAAGTGAAGAAAATCGTAGTTTTTGACAAAGTTATGAAGAAAGCTTAAAAAAAGACCGTTAGACCCGGTTTTTGGCAAAAATTCGACTTGAGCGACCTCTAAACCTCTTCCGAAAAATCTCAAAAATGCTTCACTCTATAAGCTTTTTAATTATGCATAGGTCATAACAGGACCTAAAATTTTAGTTTCTATAAAAACTTTAATGTTTTTTGGCTCATTATTAGAGACATTTTATGCCATTTTTTAACCGATTTGACAGTTTTGTATAGTTAAAGAAGAAATTTACCATTTATAAGGGTTAAAAAACTTGGCTTGGCAAAATCTATGGATTCCGAAAATGGATATTTAAAAAAAAAATTTGGGCATAACTTTTCTATTTTTGAAAAAAATGTCGATATACTACTTAACAATGATACAAATGTACATCAATATCGTCACCTTATGTGCAAAAGGCCGTAACGACAAAAAAATTCAAAACAGAGTTTTGATTGATTTTTGTTCGTTTTATTAAACTAATGTTGACAAAAAATGTTTGATCCCTGCAATCAAAAATGTCTACTTTATAAAATAAATTCAAACGCCAAATACACCTTGTTGTGATTGATTTTGTAAGTTTTTTGCTTCTGCTGTAAAAAAAATTAAGTATTGTTAAGCCATTCTGTATTTTAGGTGACGATATGTACTATTATTTTAGTTTTGTGTATGGGCATTATGAATTCAGGAGTTTAAAATTAAAAAGAAAATGATATTTATAAAATAAATTAATAAAAAATGTATAGGTACCTATAAACCATAAAAGGCGCTTAGGGCTCGGTTATGTGATTGAAAAAATAAACAAAATATATATATATGTAGGTATGTATGTATTATAAATTTTACTAAAATTCAAAAATTTCAAAACGGCGGCTGATTTTAAGCCGACATTAGCCAAAAAATGTTTGGCGGCGGCGGCTCAGCTCAGCCGGCTTTCAGCCGTTCGGCAGATGTCTCTGCACAGCAGTCCGAAAATTATTACAAATCACATCCACTTTTTTACAATAATGTCTATTGGAAAAATATATACATGTTTGTTAAGCGCATATAACAACAAGCATTCAAATTAGATTAGACTTATTGTCATTCTATTGTAAAATAAAATGTAGTTACAAGAGAATTTAAAAACACAAATAAATTGTTGCCATCGCTATAGGATCAGATTTGGATGTACCCATCTAACCTTCTCTTACAATGCATGTAGTATTGGACAAATCTGATGGTCTAGGCCACCGCTGTGCAAATGTAAGTAGGAATTGTTTTTAAACATGAAAATTCTGTTGCCAACATATTTTTAATAAATCAAACCAACCTTGCAATCAATTAAATAAGATTTTTCAGCAGGGCGGTGTTGAAATCGCGTTTTAAAGGTTTGTTTTTTAGAAACTGTGAAAATAAGAAGTTTTGACATAAAAAAGCTTGCCGCTCTTAAGGTAACTCAGTAATTCGGCTGTCAAAAAAAAACATATCACTATAATTGCATTTGTAATCATAAATGTATCCACCGTAATAATGTATAATATTAATACTTACTGCAGTTTTAAACTCCATATTAATAAGATGCCACCAGGCATCTGAGAAAATGTCGCCATAATCATGGGCAGTTGCTCTAATTAAGCCTATAATATCCATTGTTATGACACAATTGCTAGAACAATTAACCAACCACCACCAGGAAATATAACTAAAAAACTTTAAAATCTCACTAAAATGCGGAAGTCTTTTCCATAAGAACGCGATAAGGTAACAACTTCACCTCCCTCACTTTACACCCCCATAAACATAAGCCGACTACTGTGTGTTGTTATCATAAAAACAGCAATTCGAAAACAAAAACAAGCAGCTGTTTATGAAAGAACAAAATTCTATGATTTTCTTTTTGTTGCTTTTTTATTTTTTTCTTAAAACGCACACATTTAAACTTTGCACTTGATGATTTTGTTCCTTTCTTTCTATTTTTGGTACAAAACCCTTTTCTTTATTTATCTATTACAAATTACTTGTATATTTTATATTTTATTTTGTACTTTTATACATTTATAAACTTTTTCCGGCAATATACTTATTTTATTTATTATAAAAGAGTCAATTACACACACAAATAAATGAAAAGAACTTTTTGGGAATATTGAATTTTCCAATTCATTAACAAAAGGAAGGGAACTTTATCACTTTGTTTTTCTATTTTTTTATTACATACAACTCTTATACAAACACGTTTTAAAAAATTAATAATTCACCAATTTTTCTCTTTTAATATTTAATGAATTATTCTATAAAATAATTTTATTTTTGCGTGTAAAAAAGATCTTTTGTTCTGCTACCACTGAAGTTTCTAATAAGTATAATTTTTTTGTTATGAAAACACAAAATGACAGCCAAACAATGTTGCCAATTAAATATTAAAAAAGAACATTGGATTGAGCATGGTATAATAAGTAGAAGGTAGCTGCATTAAAGTACCCATCGAGTACACAATATTATTGAGTACTTTATTACTACATATTACTATTGTACTTTTCTGGTATTATTATTATACAGTAGACGCTCACAAATTAGAGCCTTCAGTAATTCGAACGTCCAGAAATTAGAATCAGTGTTTGCAATACATTAAACGCTCTAAAATTCGAATTTATAGTTCTAATTTCAGAGCGTTTTTTTTTTGTTATTTGAACACAAGAAATCCGCAATTTATTTTTATTCTGTTTGAACATGTGAAACTAAAAAGGGGAATTACCAAATGTTAGATGTGTTTCCTTATTTGTTGTTTTTTTGTCGCATTTATATATATTTGTGGCTAGTTATTTGTGAAAGTCGAAACATGTGTACATATTTTGGAAGTCTCTATTAAAAAGTGAAAGTGTATCATTCGAAATGTCAAATATACGTAAAAAAAACACTTTATCATTGGAAACGAAGGTTAAAAGATTAGAAAAGCTTGACAAAGGGTTTGAAGGGAATATTAATGTTACGTCATCTTCAATCAGCTATATCAAATCACATAGAACAGCAATGTAAAATGCTGTTTTCAACACATATCAGGAAGCAAGCAATAAATCTTTGCACAGCGCTGAATACCCAAACATGGTAAGTCGTCTGTATGAGTGGTTTAAAGAGAAAGCTAAAAAAATATTTAGAGAGGAATATCCCTATAAAGATGAAAATGCATTCCGTGGAAGCAATGGATAGTTTTCCAAATATAAGAAACGACACGGTATTTTTAATTTTAAAAAATACATTTAATGTCAATCAAATAAAATTGAATTAAAAAAAATTTAAGTAATTTTTATTTTTTATTCGAAATAAAAACGTCCAGAAATTAGAATAATTCAGAAATTAGAATTGCCTCAAAAACAAAGCGGTTCTAATTTGCGAGCGTCTACTGTATTGCACTTTCTTCAGATATCTTCTAATAGTATCCAAGTTATATTTACCTAATTTTGAAAATTTTACTGTTTCTTCTGTATTTTGTATTTCGTCACCATTAATGCAAGCAGACGTAGCTACGAAAATTCGGAATTGAGTTTTTGATTGATTTTTGTTCGTTTTGTTAGATTACATGTCACCCAAATTTGTAGACTCCCGCGATCAATAATGGCGACTTTTTTCCAGAAAATCAAATGCCAAGAACACCTTGTTATTTAATATTGAATTCTTAAATTTGTTTGCTTCGCCTGCAAATAAAATATAAATTTAGTTACGTCCGATTGCTTTGGAGGTGACGATTATTATTCAAGATGCACACTATGACAGCTTTCTTTCAGAAAGTCTGAGTTTATTGATGAGAACGGAGTATAACTTAAGTTTTCTTCTCTCCTTTCCCACCATTTTCTCAGACTTTTTAAAAGAAAACTTTCATAGTGTATACCCAGACTATGGGGAGTTCCAAGCCCATTTATTCAATAACACCTACTTTTGGACGAATTTTGTGCATTAAGAACACAGCTTTGTGTAACAAATTTGATAACATTTTGTACTACTATTCTCCAGGTATAAAGAAATGTATTTTGTGCCGCGTCCACTTTTCCAGTCCCGACCACCTATTGACGGATGTGATGCATTGACACCGGAACTATTTGTACCAAGTTTGGAAACTTTTACTGGTACGATTCTCCAGACATACAGCAATATATTTTTTAATTTTATATGCGCTACCACTCCATTTTCTCCAATCCCGCCAATTTTTAAAAAGTTGTGTATTGATAACCCTCTATGTTTACCAATTTTGGACAAATTTTCTTTTACCGATCCTTAGTTATAAATAAATCCATTTTGTGTCACGTCCAAACAAAACCATTTGAATTAGTAAATGTCATTTTCAATATGATACACTTTTCTCTTTTTTTCTGTCTATATTCATTTAAATTTTATGATGTTATTAGTACTTTGAACATAAAAGTTCTTATTTTAAGCTTAAAGTTTGCAATAACTAAAGTATGTAATAACTAGGAAAAAATTTCGCTGATAAAATGAACTTTTTAATACATTAAACATATGTAGTTTCTTTTAGAAAAATATAAATTATACTGAAGACCGCATAAATGCCAACATTGATCTGGCCGTTTTTACACAATACTTGATAATGCTGTTTTCTTCGTAAGATTTTTTGATAATGCAGTGTATTAGCAAAACGGTGTAGGTATGTTCGCCCAAAAGAGTGAATCATTAATTAATCGGCTCGAACCGGATACAATTTCGTTGGATTCAAAAAAATCTTAATGTGTACATGCAAAAAAGTTCCACTATTCTGCGTTTCCAGTTTTCACAAACAAAACATATACACAATACACTTACAAGCTGTTCGTGCTGCGGTCGTTGCTAAAATTTATTGTTTGTTCATTTCCTTATCAATGTAAACAAAGAAACATTATAGAACATTAAAATATAATGTTTGTCTACAGTAACACTACAATTGTTCTGTTTTCTTGACGAAGAGCAGAACACTACATAATTTTGGGCTCTTTCTTAAAAATAGTTACGAACGGTATTAACGGTTGTGCTCGTCTACACAATCACTAAAAAAAAATAGATATCTTTCTTGGCTGTATAATGTACTGTTAATTTTCGAACACTGAAAAAACACTAACAGCCTGTTCATCGATTTCGAACGTCATCGTTCGCATAGAAAATTACATTTAAAACAAAAACAAAATTCGAACATTGTACGAACTTTGTTTTTGTTTTAAATGTAATTTTCTATGCGAACGATGACGTTCGAAATCGTTAAACAGGCAGTAAAAGTTATTTTAAGTTCCATTGTAATTAAAGGTTATTTACAGTTAAGATAAATAATAAATACAAATCAAGAAAACAAACATGTAATTATTTTACATATTGTAAAAAATAACGAGAAACCGTTTCAAAAAAAAAAAAATAAATTTTTGTTTAATAAGAGAAAACCCGGTAAAATTTCCATACAAATTCAGTTTATTAAAAGTTCATAAATTGAAATATTTTTGAATATGACCTTAACAATAAAAAAAAATTGTACCACACAGTTTTAAAACACAAATAGGAACAATTAAATTGTTTTCCGCTTTTTAACTGTCAGTCGGAAAACTGAAAAATGTGGTAATTTGTGGTCAAACATGGAGATCTATTTAACCTTTTGGCGATGAAAATTAAGATTTGGTAATTTTTGTTTTTGTGAAATTGGAGATTGTAAGCGATATGTAAAAAACACTTCTTATAAATATATTTTAGTTAACATAGTTATTTTAAATTTTATAAAAACCAGCATAATTTTTTTCATTTGTTTGTAAATTTTATCTTAAATTTATTTTTTATATATAAAATTCTCGTGTCACGATGTGTTTAATTGAACTCTTCCGAAACGGCTTGACCAATTTTTATGAAATTTTGTGTGTATTTGTTAGGTATGAGAATAGGTCGTTAGATATATTTCGTAGAGGGCGTAAACAGGGCAAAACGGGTAAAAGCTCTCCATTCCTATATGTTCTTTACTTTTCAAGCGGTTTTCTTAAAATTTGACATGCAGACAATGTAACATTTGAAAGAGGGGTAAAACCTCTCCTCACTATATCTTCTTAACTAATCAACCGGTTTTCTTAAAATTTGGCATATACACTGTAACATCTAAAAGTAAATAGGGAATAGGACGTGAAATAAGGCAAGAAGGTTAAAAGCTACCCTTCCTATATATTCTTAACCAACCAAATTTAGTATGCAGACACTCTAATATCCGAAAAGAATTAGGAAATATTGCGTGAAATAGGCTTTATTTTTTTTTATTCCACATCTTTTATCTTTTTTTTCTAAGCTAATCCCGCAAAACGGTACGTTTGTCTGCAGGATTTGCTAGGTATGAGAATAGGGGTGAAAGCTCCCTTCCATAAATCTTTTTAACTAACCAACTGGTTAACTTAAACCAAAGTTTAAGTAAACTTAAAGGAAACAGGGAATCGGTCATAATATCTTCTTAACTAATCAACCAATTTTCTTGAAATTTGCCAGGCAAATAGTGTAACATCTGGGCAAGGGCAAGAGAGGCAAAAGCTCCCCTCCCTATATATACTTAAATAATTGCAATTCGGCATACATACACTTTAACATCTTAAAGAAATAAGTTTTATGGCAAAACAAAGTTTGCCTAATCAGCTAATAATATATATAATTACTGTTTCAAAATTTTTTTTTTTAATATTTTATGAACCATTGTATAATACTTTGGCGAACATACATACATTCTTCATCAGGGCAGAAAGATATCACTGACAGTCAAAGGTTTTTTATTATAAATTAAAAATATTGCTAAATATCAAAAGTAATTTTTGGGAATACAAAATTTTAATTTTAAAGATTTTGTTATTCGTGCTTAATTCCCAGTTCCCATTCTTGATAAAAACACTTGAAATTTATTGTTGATGTAATAAGCTATTCCTATGCGCATTTCACTGGTTGCTTAGGCCAGATCATCAGGAAACTTCATCCATAAAGATTTTGGAAAAACTAAAGATATTAAACCAAATAAAACTGTTAAGCGTATAAGAATCTTAAGCAACAGCTCTACTTGCAACAATATCAAAGTTTAAACAAAAACATCAACAATAAACAGTGAGTTTATCTCTCCTTACATTCCCCACTACAATTGATTGGAATTCTTCCAACATTAATTGTAGTTGTAAATAGGTTCAGAAAAAACAAAATGCAAAAAACAACTTGCAACTTGGAACTATTTGTACCAAGTTTGGAAACTTTTACTGGTACGATTCTCCAGACATTCAGCAATATATTTTTTAATTTTATATGCGCTACCACTCCATTTTCTCCAATCCCGCCAATTTTTAAAAAGTTGTGTATTGATAACCCTCTATGTTTACCAATTTTGGACAAATTTTCTTTTACCGATCCTTAGTTATAAATAAATCCATTTTGTGTCACGTCCAAACAAAACCATTTGAATTAGTAAATGTCATTTTCAATATGATACACTTTTCTCTTTTTTTCTGTCTATATTCATTTAAATTTTATGATGTTATTAGTACTTTGAACATAAAAGTTCTTATTTTAAGCTTAAAGTTTGCAATAACTAAAGTATGTAATAACTAGGAAAAAATTTCGCTGATAAAATGAACTTTTTAATACATTAAACATATGTAGTTTCTTTTAGAAAAATATAAATTATACTGAAGACCGCATAAATGCCAACATTGATCTGGCCGTTTTTACACAATACTTGATAATGCTGTTTTCTTCGTAAGATTTTTTGATAATGCAGTGTATTAGCAAAACGGTGTAGGTATGTTCGCCCAAAAGAGTGAATCATTAATTAATCGGCTCGAACCGGATACAATTTCGTTGGATTCAAAAAAATCTTAATGTGTACATGCAAAAAAGTTCCACTATTCTGCGTTTCCAGTTTTCACAAACAAAACATATACACAATACACTTACAAGCTGTTCGTGCTGCGGTCGTTGCTAAAATTTATTGTTTGTTCATTTCCTTATCAATGTAAACAAAGAAACATTATAGAACATTAAAATATAATGTTTGTCTACAGTAACACTACAATTGTTCTGTTTTCTTGACGAAGAGCAGAACACTACATAATTTTGGGCTCTTTCTTAAAAATAGTTACGAACGGTATTAACGGTTGTGCTCGTCTACACAATCACTAAAAAAAATAGATATCTTTCTTGGCTGTATAATGTACTGTTAATTTTCGAACACTGAAAAAACACTAACAGCCTGTTCATCGATTTCGAACGTCATCGTTCGCATAGAAAATTACATTTAAAACAAAAACAAAATTCGAACATTGTACGAACTTTGTTTTTGTTTTAAATGTAATTTTCTATGCGAACGATGACGTTCGAAATCGTTAAACAGGCAGTAAAAGTTATTTTAAGTTCCATTGTAATTAAAGGTTATTTACAGTTAAGATAAATAATAAATACAAATCAAGAAAACAAACATGTAATTATTTTACATATTGTAAAAAATAACGAGAAACCGTTTCAAAAAAAAAAAAAATAAATTTTTGTTTAATAAGAGAAAACCCGGTAAAATTTCCATACAAATTCAGTTTATTAAAAGTTCATAAATTGAAATATTTTTGAATATGACCTTAACAATAAAAAAAAATTGTACCACACAGTTTTAAAACACAAATAGGAACAATTAAATTGTTTTCCGCTTTTTAACTGTCAGTCGGAAAACTGAAAAATGTGGTAATTTGTGGTCAAACATGGAGATCTATTTAACCTTTTGGCGATGAAAATTAAGATTTGGTAATTTTTGTTTTTGTGAAATTGGAGATTGTAAGCGATATGTAAAAAACACTTCTTATAAATATATTTTAGTTAACATAGTTATTTTAAATTTTATAAAAACCAGCATAATTTTTTTCATTTGTTTGTAAATTTTATCTTAAATTTATTTTTTATATATAAAATTCTCGTGTCACGATGTGTTTAATTGAACTCTTCCGAAACGGCTTGACCAATTTTTATGAAATTTTGTGTGTATTTGTTAGGTATGAGAATAGGTCGTTAGATATATTTCGTAGAGGGCGTAAACAGGGCAAAACGGGTAAAAGCTCTCCATTCCTATATGTTCTTTACTTTTCAAGCGGTTTTCTTAAAATTTGACATGCAGACAATGTAACATTTGAAAGAGGGGTAAAACCTCTCCTCACTATATCTTCTTAACTAATCAACCGGTTTTCTTAAAATTTGGCATATACACTGTAACATCTAAAAGTAAATAGGGAATAGGACGTGAAATAAGGCAAGAAGGTTAAAAGCTACCCTTCCTATATATTCTTAACCAACCAAATTTAGTATGCAGACACTCTAATATCCGAAAAGAATTAGGAAATATTGCGTGAAATAGGCTTTATTTTTTTTTATTCCACATCTTTTATCTTTTTTTTCTAAGCTAATCCCGCAAAACGGTACGTTTGTCTGCAGGATTTGCTAGGTATGAGAATAGGGGTGAAAGCTCCCTTCCATAAATCTTTTTAACTAACCAACTGGTTAACTTAAACCAAAGTTTAAGTAAACTTAAAGGAAACAGGGAATCGGTCATAATATCTTCTTAACTAATCAACCAATTTTCTTGAAATTTGCCAGGCAAATAGTGTAACATCTGGGCAAGGGCAAGAGAGGCAAAAGCTCCCCTCCCTATATATACTTAAATAATTGCAATTCGGCATACATACACTTTAACATCTTAAAGAAATAAGTTTTATGGCAAAACAAAGTTTGCCTAATCAGCTAATAATATATATAATTACTGTTTCAAAATTTTTTTTTTTAATATTTTATGAACCATTGTATAATACTTTGGCGAACATACATACATTCTTCATCAGGGCAGAAAGATATCACTGACAGTCAAAGGTTTTTTATTATAAATTAAAAATATTGCTAAATATCAAAAGTAATTTTTGGGAATACAAAATTTTAATTTTAAAGATTTTGTTATTCGTGCTTAATTCCCAGTTCCCATTCTTGATAAAAACACTTGAAATTTATTGTTGATGTAATAAGCTATTCCTATGCGCATTTCACTGGTTGCTTAGGCCAGATCATCAGGAAACTTCATCCATAAAGATTTTGGAAAAACTAAAGATATTAAACCAAATAAAACTGTTAAGCGTATAAGAATCTTAAGCAACAGCTCTACTTGCAACAATATCAAAGTTTAAACAAAAACATCAACAATAAACAGTGAGTTTATCTCTCCTTACATTCCCCACTACAATTGATTGGAATTCTTCCAACATTAATTGTAGTTGTAAATAGGTTCAGAAAAAACAAAATGCAAAAAACAACTTGCAACTTGGAACTATTTGTACCAAGTTTGGAAACTTTTACTGGTACGATTCTCCAGACATACAGCAATATATTTTTTAATTTTATATGCGCTACCACTCCATTTTCTCCAATCCCGCCAATTTTTAAAAAGTTGTGTATTGATAACCCTCTATGTTTACCAATTTTGGACAAATTTTCTTTTACCGATCCTTAGTTATAAATAAATCCATTTTGTGTCACGTCCAAACAAAACCATTTGAATTAGTAAATGTCATTTTCAATATGATACACTTTTCTCTTTTTTTCTGTCTATATTCATTTAAATTTTATGATGTTATTAGTACTTTGAACATAAAAGTTCTTATTTTAAGCTTAAAGTTTGCAATAACTAAAGTATGTAATAACTAGGAAAAAATTTCGCTGATAAAATGAACTTTTTAATACATTAAACATATGTAGTTTCTTTTAGAAAAATATAAATTATACTGAAGACCGCATAAATGCCAACATTGATCTGGCCGTTTTTACACAATACTTGATAATGCTGTTTTCTTCGTAAGATTTTTTGATAATGCAGTGTATTAGCAAAACGGTGTAGGTATGTTCGCCCAAAAGAGTGAATCATTAATTAATCGGCTCGAACCGGATACAATTTCGTTGGATTCAAAAAAATCTTAATGTGTACATGCAAAAAAGTTCCACTATTCTGCGTTTCCAGTTTTCACAAACAAAACATATACACAATACACTTACAAGCTGTTCGTGCTGCGGTCGTTGCTAAAATTTATTGTTTGTTCATTTCCTTATCAATGTAAACAAAGAAACATTATAGAACATTAAAATATAATGTTTGTCTACAGTAACACTACAATTGTTCTGTTTTCTTGACGAAGAGCAGAACACTACATAATTTTGGGCTCTTTCTTAAAAATAGTTACGAACGGTATTAACGGTTGTGCTCGTCTACACAATCACTAAAAAAAATAGATATCTTTCTTGGCTGTATAATGTACTGTTAATTTTCGAACACTGAAAAAACACTAACAGCCTGTTCATCGATTTCGAACGTCATCGTTCGCATAGAAAATTACATTTAAAACAAAAACAAAATTCGAACATTGTACGAACTTTGTTTTTGTTTTAAATGTAATTTTCTATGCGAACGATGACGTTCGAAATCGTTAAACAGGCAGTAAAAGTTATTTTAAGTTCCATTGTAATTAAAGGTTATTTACAGTTAAGATAAATAATAAATACAAATCAAGAAAACAAACATGTAATTATTTTACATATTGTAAAAAATAACGAGAAACCGTTTCAAAAAAAAAAAAATAAATTTTTGTTTAATAAGAGAAAACCCGGTAAAATTTCCATACAAATTCAGTTTATTAAAAGTTCATAAATTGAAATATTTTTGAATATGACCTTAACAATAAAAAAAAATTGTACCACACAGTTTTAAAACACAAATAGGAACAATTAAATTGTTTTCCGCTTTTTAACTGTCAGTCGGAAAACTGAAAAATGTGGTAATTTGTGGTCAAACATGGAGATCTATTTAACCTTTTGGCGATGAAAATTAAGATTTGGTAATTTTTGTTTTTGTGAAATTGGAGATTGTAAGCGATATGTAAAAAACACTTCTTATAAATATATTTTAGTTAACATAGTTATTTTAAATTTTATAAAAACCAGCATAATTTTTTTCATTTGTTTGTAAATTTTATCTTAAATTTATTTTTTATATATAAAATTCTCGTGTCACGATGTGTTTAATTGAACTCTTCCGAAACGGCTTGACCAATTTTTATGAAATTTTGTGTGTATTTGTTAGGTATGAGAATAGGTCGTTAGATATATTTCGTAGAGGGCGTAAACAGGGCAAAACGGGTAAAAGCTCTCCATTCCTATATGTTCTTTACTTTTCAAGCGGTTTTCTTAAAATTTGACATGCAGACAATGTAACATTTGAAAGAGGGGTAAAACCTCTCCTCACTATATCTTCTTAACTAATCAACCGGTTTTCTTAAAATTTGGCATATACACTGTAACATCTAAAAGTAAATAGGGAATAGGACGTGAAATAAGGCAAGAAGGTTAAAAGCTACCCTTCCTATATATTCTTAACCAACCAAATTTAGTATGCAGACACTCTAATATCCGAAAAGAATTAGGAAATATTGCGTGAAATAGGCTTTATTTTTTTTTATTCCACATCTTTTATCTTTTTTTTCTAAGCTAATCCCGCAAAACGGTACGTTTGTCTGCAGGATTTGCTAGGTATGAGAATAGGGGTGAAAGCTCCCTTCCATAAATCTTTTTAACTAACCAACTGGTTAACTTAAACCAAAGTTTAAGTAAACTTAAAGGAAACAGGGAATCGGTCATAATATCTTCTTAACTAATCAACCAATTTTCTTGAAATTTGCCAGGCAAATAGTGTAACATCTGGGCAAGGGCAAGAGAGGCAAAAGCTCCCCTCCCTATATATACTTAAATAATTGCAATTCGGCATACATACACTTTAACATCTTAAAGAAATAAGTTTTATGGCAAAACAAAGTTTGCCTAATCAGCTAATAATATATATAATTACTGTTTCAAAATTTTTTTTTTTAATATTTTATGAACCATTGTATAATACTTTGGCGAACATACATACATTCTTCATCAGGGCAGAAAGATATCACTGACAGTCAAAGGTTTTTTATTATAAATTAAAAATATTGCTAAATATCAAAAGTAATTTTTGGGAATACAAAATTTTAATTTTAAAGATTTTGTTATTCGTGCTTAATTCCCAGTTCCCATTCTTGATAAAAACACTTGAAATTTATTGTTGATGTAATAAGCTATTCCTATGCGCATTTCACTGGTTGCTTAGGCCAGATCATCAGGAAACTTCATCCATAAAGATTTTGGAAAAACTAAAGATATTAAACCAAATAAAACTGTTAAGCGTATAAGAATCTTAAGCAACAGCTCTACTTGCAACAATATCAAAGTTTAAACAAAAACATCAACAATAAACAGTGAGTTTATCTCTCCTTACATTCCCCACTACAATTGATTGGAATTCTTCCAACATTAATTGTAGTTGTAAATAGGTTCAGAAAAAACAAAATGCAAAAAACAACTTGCAAAAGCATGTTGCCAGGTAAGTTTTTTTAGGTCGTGCACTTACCAGTTTACTATCAAAAGTAATAGGAATAGCTTATCCCATCAATAATAAATTTCAAGTGTTTGTATCAAGAATGGGAACTGGGAATTAAGCACGAATAACAAAATCTTAAAATATTGCTAAATAATTATCTAAAGATACATACGTAGAAGTTTAAATCAGAAGAAAAAGGAGGAATCTCTTCAATAAGAAAAGAGCCGTATGAACTCAGACTAAACATTTTCGATGCAACATTGTTGAGATTTAAAAATTCACCACAAAAACGGTTACAAAAATGATACACGGCCTTACCGACAACCGGACTTAAAAGTATTACTAGTGCACATGGTATATTTATGGGTGGCATGTCATAACACTATGATACTCCAAAAAGTGTCCATGGACTTTATAACACTTTTAAAAGTGTCATAATGTCCACAACTTAACTTATAACCAAAAATATAAGAATGTGTAAAATTTGTTTTAAAATACCGTCAAAATTTCAAGTAATTATCAAAACTTAAAAAAAAATTCTTTATTGATAGAAATTTTTTACAATTCGAAGCTTTTCATACAGACTATAAAGCAGCTTTAAGGCAGTCTTTAGAAAATGTGTTTCCTAATGCGTCATTAAAAGGTTGCTGGTTACATTACTGCCAAGCTCTGAGACGCAGAGGTCAAAAGATGAGCAGATTTGGAAATGTAATTTAAAGAAATAATGACTGTGGTAATTGGTACCGAAAAATCCTTAGTCTGACATTGGTTTGCTTCGCTAACTAAAGCTTATCTGCACAGACGGCCTTTGGCCGGGCGCAAGGATTTTCTCCTCTATGGTATAAGGCAAATATTAGAAGCTTTACTTAGCGAAACCGGTACTTGTTATACCATAAAGGAGACAATCGTTGCGCCCGGCCGAAGGCCGGCTATGCAGAGAAGATTTAGTTAGCAAAGCCGGTTTTTGTTATACCATAGGGGAGGAAATCCATGCGCCCGGCCGGAGGCCGGCTATACAGAGCAGCTTAAGTTAGCTAAGCCGGTGTTTTTTATACCATAGAGGAGAAAATCCTTGCGCCCAAAAGTGTTTTCGTTATATATTTAAAATATACACCCAGAGAAAAAGCAGCAAAACCATTTTTAAAAATATTTTAACCATATTATGTTTAATTTAACCAAATCATTGTCACCGACAACCATATTATGGTTAAAGTAGTTTCTTTAAAAATAGTTTTGTTGGTTGTGACCATAATAAAACATGTTTTTCTCTGCGTGTATGTAGATCTTTTTTTGTATTTAACTTCTTTAGTAATTATGGACCTTATAACACTATTAAAAGTGTCATAATGCCCATTTGCAAAGTGTCATAATGATTTATTTGCTTATTTTCATTGCATTTGTTGCCTCACAAAAGTTAAATGTACTCCGAAAATCGCCTGTCTTAATTTTCTTAAGATTTTTATTAAGAAAAAATTGTCAAATATGATCTATGTATTAGAAATGGCCATTTTCTGGAAATCGAAATCAATTAAAGAAGAAATCGATGGAGATTTTCAATTAATTTTTTCAATGGTCGCAATTTTCCTGATTTTTAAGGGTAGTATAATATGTGTAAAAGTGCTTATTTGTATGAACTTTAAATACTAGGTATTTAAAGGACTTTTTAAAAATGTATATAATATATATGTATAATCCTTTCAGGACGGCTTAGGGAAATGTGGCAAGGTTGCTACGAAGGGACTAGTAGGGGACTGGTTATCCATTGGACCCTAGTACGTATGTGTGCCACTAATCAGGACTGGTGGTACACATATTGCTAAATAATTATCTAAATATACATACGTAGAAGCTTAAATAAAAAAGAATTTAAATTTTCTTAAATTCACAGCCATATTCTTCAATTATGAATTTAATATATAATACATATATGAACAAATATAAAATTTATAACTTTATCCCTTTCGGTACCACTCGTACCTTTTTTATTTAAACTTCTACGTATGTATATTTAGATAATTATTTAGCAATATGTGTACCACCAGTCCTGATTAGTGGCACACATACGTACTACTATTCTCCAGGTATAAAGAAATGTATTTTGTGCCGCGTCCACTTTTCCAGTCCCGACCACCTATTGACAGATGTGATGCATTGACACCGGAACTATTTGTACCAAGCTTGGAAACTTTTACTGGTACGATTCTCCAGACATACAGCAATATATTTTTTAATTTTATATGCGCTACCACTCCATTTTCTCCAATCCCGCCAATTTTTAAAAAGTTGTGTATTGATAACCCTCTATGTTTACCAATTTTGGACAAATTTTCTTTTACCGATCCTTAGTTATAAATAAATCCATTTTGTGTCACGTCCAAACAAAACCATTTGAATTAGTAAATGTCATTTTCAATATGATACACTTTTCTCTTTTTTTCTGTCTATATTCATTTAAATTTTATGATGTTATTAGTACTTTGAACATAAAAGTTCTTATTTTAAGCTTAAAGTTTGCAATAACTAAAGTATGTAATAACTAGG
This sequence comes from Pollenia griseotomentosa, assembly GCA_963931875.1. Classification (NCBI taxonomy): domain Eukaryota; kingdom Metazoa; phylum Arthropoda; class Insecta; order Diptera; family Polleniidae; genus Pollenia; species Pollenia griseotomentosa. The sequence goes on along the minus strand of OZ007563.1, from coordinate 9,049,258 downwards.
AAAAAATTTCGCTGATAAAATGAACTTTTTAATACATTAAACATATGTAGTTTCTTTTAGAAAAATATAAATTATACTGAAAACCGCATAAATGCCAACATTGATCTACGTATGTATATTTAGATAATTATTTAGCAATATGTGTACCACCAGTCCTGATTAGTGGCACACATACGTACTAGGGTAACCAGTCCCCTACTAGTCCCTTCGTAGCAACCTTGCCACATTTCCCTAAGCCGTCCTGAAAGGATTATATATATATATTATATACATTTTTAAAAAGTCCTTTAAATACCTAGTATTTAAAGTTCATACAAATAAGCACTTTTACACATATTATACTACCCTTAAAAATCAGGAAAATTGCGACCATTGAAAAAATTAATTGAAAATCTCCATCGATTTCTTCTTTAATTGATTTCGATTTCCAGAAAATGGCCATTTCTAATACATAGATCATATTTGACAATTTTTTCTTAATAAAAATCTTAAGAAAATTAAGACAGGCGATTTTCGGAGTACATTTAACTTTTGTGAGGCAACAAATGCAATGAAAATAAGCAAATAAATCATTATGACACTTTGCAAATAGGCATTATGACACTTTTAAAAGTGTTATAAGGTCCATAATTACTAAAGAAGTTAAATACAAAAAAAGATCTACATACACGCAGAGAAAAACATGTTTTATTATGGTCACAACCAACAAAACTATTTTTAAAGAAACTACTTTAACCATAATATGGTTGTCGGTGACAATGATTTGGTTAAATTAAACATAATATGGTTAAAATATTTTTAAAAATGGTTTTGCTGCTTTTTCTCTGGGTGTATATTTTAAATATATAACGAAAACACTTTTGGGCGCAAGGATTTTCTCCTCTATGGTATAAAAAACACCGGCTTAGCTAACTTAAGCTGCTCTGTATAGCCGGCCTCCGGCCGGGCGCATGGATTTCCTCCCCTATGGTATAACAAAAACCGGCTTTGCTAACTAAATCTTCTCTGCATAGCCGGCCTTCGGCCGGGCGCAACGATTGTCTCCTTTATGGTATAACAAGTACCGGTTTCGCTAAGTAAAGCTTCTAATATTTGCCTTATACCATAGAGGAGAAAATCCTTGCGCCCGGCCAAAGGCCGTCTGTGCAGATAAGCTTTAGTTAGCGAAGCAAACCAATGTCAGACTAAGGATTTTTCGGTACCAATTACCACAGTCATTATTTCTTTAAATGACATTTCCAAATCTGCTCATCTTTTGACCTCTGCGTCTCAGAGCTTGGCAGTAATGTAACCAGCAACCTTTTAATGACGCATTAGGAAACACATTTTCTAAAGCCTGCCTTAAAGCTGCTTTATAGTCTGTATGAAAAGCTTCGAATTGTAAAAATTTCTATCAATAAAGAATTTTTTTTTAAGTTTTGATAATTACTTGAAATTTTGACGGTATTTTAAAACAAATTTTACACATTCTTATATTTTTGGTTATAAGTTAAGTTGTGGACATTATGACACTTTTAAAAGTGTCATAAAGTCCATGGACACTTTTTGGAGTGTCATAGTGTTATGACATGCCACCCATAAATATACCATGTGCACTAGTAATACTTTTAAGTCCGGTTGTCGGTAAGGCCGTGTATAATTTTTGTAACCGTTTTTGTGGTGAATTTTTAAATCTCAACAATGTTGCATCGAAAATGTTTAGTCTGAGTTCATATTGAAAAGATTCTTCCTTTTTCTTCTTTGAACATGAAGTGGCGTTCAAATTAATCATGTCATGTTTACGCCATGTTTTTTATTTTGTATAGTCGTGCGTTTGCATGTGTGCTTTTTTGATATTGAAAACAATAACAAAATTAAACAACGAATGAAAAAGCAAAACGTAAAGACAGTACAGGCATTTGTGTACTCGTTTCTTTTCCCCTCGCCCCTCTCGCCTATAAAGTAGCAATCTTTTCAATAAGAAAAGAGCCGTATGAACACAGACTTAAGTTAATACCTTTCGCTTTTGTTAAGTTAATTAAGGAGGTCCATAACAAAACGCAATAATTACATGAATAAATACCTCCTATGATTCGGACCAAAACGCAATAATTCCAAATTTGCTATTTAAATAACTTTAAAACAAACTTTCAGATAAAAAAATAAATTTGTGATTATCAAAAAGTAATTTCAATTTTTGGGAATACAAAATTTTTAATTTCAAAAGATTTTGTTATTCGTGCTTAATTCCCAGTTTTTATTATTGATAAAAACACTTGAAATTTATTGTTGATAGGATAAGCTATTCCTATGCGCATTTCACTGGTTGCTTAGGCCAGATCATCAGGAAACTTCATCCATAACGTTTTAGAAAAACTAAAGATATTAAACCAAATAAAACTGTTAAGCGTATAAGACTTATAGCAACAGTTCTACTTGTTACAATATCAAAGCTTAAAAAAAACACATCAACAATAAACAGTGGGTTTATCTCATCTTACATTCCCCACTACAATTAGTTGAAATTCTCTCAACATTAATTGTAGTTGTAAGTAGGTTAAGAAAAACAAAATAAAAACAACAACAACAACTTTACAAAAGATGTTGACAATTAAGTGTTTTTTTAGGCCGTGCACTGCCTGTTTATTATCAAAAAGTAATTTCAATTTTTGGGAATACAAAATTTTTAATTTCAAAAGATTTTGTTATTCGTGCTTAATTCCCAGTTTTTATTATTGATAAAAACACTTGAAATTTATTGTTGATGGGATAAGCTATTCCTATGCGCATTTCACTGGTTGCTTAGGCCAGATCATCAGGAAACTTCATCCATAACGTTTTAGAAAAACTAAAGATATTAAACCAAATAAAACTGTTAAGCGTATAAGACTTATAGCAACAGTTCTACTTGTTACAATATCAAAGCTTAAAAAAAAAACACATCAACAATAAACAGTGGGTTTATCTCATCTTACATTCCCCACTACAATTAGTTGAAATTCTCTCAACATTAATTGTAGTTGTAAGTAGGTTAAGAAAAACAAAATAAAAACAACAACAACAACTTTACAAAAGATGTTGACAATTAAGTGTTTTTTTAGGCCGTGCACTGCCTGTTTATTATCAAAAAGTAATTTCAATTTTTGGGAATACAAAATTTTTAATTTCAAAAGATTTTGTTATTCGTGCTTAATTCCCAGTTTTTATTATTGATAAAAACACTTGTAGTGGGGAATGTAAGATGAGATAAACCCACTGTTTATTGTTGATGTGTTTTTTTTAAGCTTTGATATTGTAACAAGTAGAACTGTTGCTATAAGTCTTATACGCTTAACAGTTTTATTTGGTTTAATATCTTTAGTTTTTCTAAAACGTTATGGATGAAGTTTCCTGATGATCTGGCCTAAGCAACCAGTGAAATGCGCATAGGAATAGCTTATCCTATCAACAATAAATTTCAAGTGTTTTTATCAATAATAAAAACTGGGAATTAAGCACGAATAACAAAATCTTTTGAAATTATAAATTTGTGATTTATATTATTTTTTGTAGACAATAATACTTCAATAATTGTTTTTAAATAAAATTATGTGCTACTTACTTAGATTAAATTTTGTCGTTTATCCAAAAAAAATGTTATGGTGTAATAATTATTGCGTTGACCTTTTGGATTTCTTGATTTCCTTTTTGTATTAAGTAAGTGCAGTTTTATAGACGCTCCACGTACTAGTTTCCCCAGCTTCGTCGAATAACAGTCTGACCTCAGCCTTTAGAGTTAGGCTCATACCACCAGGGAACATCCTTTTTTGGTCTACGGATCCGAAACCGGCAGCTCTTTTCGACGTCCTCGCGGATATTCGTACAACGTATATTATATTCAAAATCAATGTCCCTCGAGCACGTAATTGTGCTATCGGACAAGTCCTCACTAAGAGTCAAATGCTGACAAAAAATGTCCCAATTCGTGTTCCTAGGATTGCGATACGTTTGAACATGCATCGAGGAGCATTTGATAACGAACATCAGATATTGGTGATCCGACAACGAAATGTCACTTGTTGTAATCGCCACTAAATCCCCGTGAAGAAGTTCTGAAAGTGGTAAATATATTAAATCTTTCTGACGAGGAGAGCCGCTCTTGGCCTCGACGCTGCACATTTGTAAATAATCTTACCTTGATTGTTGTGCAGCCCTATATGGTCCCAGAGTAGACCTTTGGTTCCTGGATGAAACAAATGTCTAACAGCCGTATTCTGTAATCCGCTAAAGCTTAATATCTATCGCTAATAATCTAAAAAATTGATTTAGCGATTTTTGGCTACGAATGCAATTCTGTAACGTGCATTGCTAAATTTGGCAAAGCCATAAAAATTTAATTCGCCGCAATTTAAGCTTTTAATGACATCGCTTAAATGTTTAAATTTTGTTTTCTCTAAGGCATTATAGAGATCGAGATTTAGCTTTAGCTAAGCGAATTGCAGAATATGGCTGCATGAGGTTAGTGGTAAGCCTACGGCATAGCAAATCAGAGGCTGCCTTGGCATAGTGTACCACTTAAGATGCCTTGTACACTTATTATTATTTGGTGCGGGTGGGTACATTATTTATACCTTTCTATTTTAAATCATGGCGGCCACACTCGCTTAAGGATAAAAGACACTGCAGCACTCAACCAATCAGATGAGCGATTAACACCTACATATGTGAAAAGAAACTGTGATAAACTGAATTTTTTTGTCTGGCACTAGCAGGATATTAAATAATGTATTAGGATAACATTTGATTTATTATTGCAAGTTCATATTTAATATATGAAGATACAATAAATAAATATTGAGAAAAAAATCTTTCTACCTCGGTTGGAACCCAATAGCACCGCTTACTCTGCGGAGGCACAGTGTCCCTTTCGTGGTCTCCTGTTCGTTGCCTTCGTACAACCTATAGAGGGTTTTATCCAAATAGTCGAAGTGTGCTTCCTCCAACAAGGCGGGACTTCTCCGGAACGCGATCTTTGCCCGGCGATCTGTGCCCGTAGAGCCCGATTTGCGCTTTTTTGGCCTGGCAGGCTTTGTAGCCGAGACAGAGCATGACGGTTTGTCCGAACACGCCCCCGAACTGCTTCCGCTTTCAGTGGGGAACTTTGTTTGGCCAACTCTGTCACCTGACTTCGTCCTCCTGGGTACGTCATTTACTGTCCCGTGTTGACGATTATTGGGCGTTATGTTATCATTTGCAAAATATAACTCAGCAATGCAAGACTGCAGGCTGTTAACTGTGGTTCTGTGCTGCCTGTGGGCTACTGCAATTTCAATTGATAAAGTATTTTAGGCATTAAGATACCCTACAGCACTCGCTGTTTGCCTCCCGGCATTGTATAAGGCATGGTGAAATAATAAAGGTGGCAGCACTACACCAGATGACGATTTTTTGCTCTTGCATTGTTTGTCTAGTCTTATGTCAAAGTTTTGTTTAAGTTTACTAAAAGTCCACGTTTTGTGCTGTGATTATTGTATTTTATTTTATTAAAGTTTTTGATAATTTTAAGTTAAAATAATTAAGATATTGACCATAATTAAATAAAAATAGGCTAAAAACTTATTTATTTCTTCACGTTCAGCGGCACGCTTTGATTTTTGTTTAAAGTATTTTTTGACGTAAACGGTGATATAATTTCCTTTTCTTTGTAATGTTGTTTTTGTTGCCGTAACGATGCCACCTGCTTATTCCATCAAACGTTTGACGTATGCTACAATTTATTTTCTTAAAAATTGTCATCATTAGATACCTATTCGCCTACATTTTAGTGAATGCGAATTCAAATAGCAAAAATAAGCGAATAGTTCGCAAATGCGATTCCGAATATTCGCCGCACCCTACTTGCAATCTACGAATACACTACATTGATAATACGAAGCCTATGGTTATGTCTAAAACATATTTATTACTACATTTTTTTTTTTTAGCTTTTATTGACATTTGTAATTTTTTTTTCTCTTCTTTTACAGTTTTTGCTGCGTTATATAACGTCGTTAGTTAGGTCATAGGTGTATTTCTAGCACTAATTATTGCAACAACAATTAAAACAAACTTTCCTGTTAGTAAGTTACATACGTATACTACTTTTTTGTCTTAGTTTTGATGGTGAAAATCATTTTTATTGTTAATTAATTAAAAATTTTAAAATAATAATGTTTTTATGTTGTAAAAGAATCATCGTGTTTGCACTTCTTTTGTGGAAAAACACAGTTAATATTAATATACGTAAAAGTTAGATCCGAAACCAACTGTAGCATAAATAATAGCTTAAGCCGAATTTCATATGCCCTATGAAGAAAACATCAATAGTTTTTAACTCCTTACCAGTCTAATTTGTGCCAAGGGTTGTTTTTGCATAAAAAGTATTTAATTTGTCGATTCTGAACGAATCGAAATTATTTCTTCAGTATTGTAAAAACTCAAATAAATGTTTCACAACATTTAAGAAAGAATTTTGATTCATTCAGTATCGATAAAACAAATTACAAAAGAAATTGCTTTCGAATCGAAAAAGTATTCGTTCACGGCTGCCAGAATTAGCCTCGAGTTTATTTATAGAAATAAATCGAAAGGGCCAAAAATCACAAACATAAACCTTTTGATTACAACCAATATTTAAAACTAGCCGTAGATCCAAAGCTACACAAAAACACAAAAAATTAAAAATTTTTTTTGCACGTTTAGTAGAAAAATAATATCTTCAGACCCAGGCGAAACTGCTTGTGGTCTTGTACGAGTTGTACTTGTTGTAGTACCGAGATTACTTGTAATGAATTCGCCCTGCTCGACACCAAAATATTTTTTTATATTTGCTGACTTGTGTAATCATCTGCATATAATTTTATTTCTAATAAATTTGATTTTCTATTATATATGTACTTGTGCTGGGAAACTATCGATAGTACTATCGATATTTAAAACTATCGAAAATATCGTTAGGAAAAATATCAATATCGATATTATTATTATTTAAAATACAGCTATGAAGAATTTAACAGCAGCTATACACACACAGTTTTTTGCCGAAAGTTTTTACTTGCTATTATTAATTCGCGCTGAATTACAGCAATGAATACAAACAACAAGAATGGCAAGTTGTTTGGATTGCTCAGCTGTGCTTTTACTGCTAATTAAAAGCCTTTAAGTCGAAATTTGTACATGTTTATATAGGGACTGAAATGTCAAATATTTTTGTAATGTTGTAAAAAAAAAATGCAAATCCAAATGCATTTGCAATTGAATCGTTTATTTCAGAAACCCGTCAAGTCTGCCTAATTTAAATGAGAGTTGACGTTGATTCAATTGCGAGTATAGGACAAAACAATGAACGACCATTAGAGGATAAGTCCGCTGGATTGATTACCTTTTTGGGTTAAGAATCAAAACCAATTTAGGGTCATTATTACAACTTGGCCTTAGCTGCTATCCGTCAGATAACAGATGCTTTTTGACAGATAACACATTACTATCTGTCAACTTAATCCTAACTTTAGCTAACTTCAAGTGTAATAATGGCCCTTAGAAAATGATTTAAAGTTGTAATAGAATATCTTATAGTCCCTGCTACTTCGGTTCCTTTAGAAAGGTACTTATCATTTTTTAAAAAACTGTCATCTAAAATAACGTGCGTATATACATACGTCTCACAAAAGTGATAAAAACAACGAAAAACTAGTTAAAGTTTTCCTGCACATGTACAATCATTCAGTCGATAGTAATATCGATACATCGATAGTGAAATCTTAACCATCGATAAATATCGATAGTATCCCAGCACTTATATGTACATACATCCATATGAGTTTAATTGAATTATTCGAATAAATTATTTTTTATTTACATATTTGTTCTAATTCGTTTGAATGAATAGTCGCAGAAATATGTTTTTGATGCTACTGAAAAATATTTATTTTCTTTTTTAAGGACTTTTTGTATGTATATATATGTACATATTATATGTATTAGAAAAAATTCAGACTTGAATTAGCTAGAAATTTCTGAAAGAAATATCTTTACATTGTAGTAAATTAAAAAAAGTTGTTGCTGCAATTCATTTGCGGATTGCTTCTGGTAGCTACTTTATTCGTCATCGTCAATGGCTACATTTGAAATTTATTTTATTAAAAATAAGAAGAAGAAGAAATTAATCAAAAAACAGCAAAGAAATTTTTGCATCAAAGAAAAAAAATTAAGCAAGAAAGAAAGAAGCACGCATTCAAAAGCGTTGGACTGATAAGTTGATCTTCTCTGATACATGTGAGCGAGCCAGTATGTGTAGATTTAGTACACTTATTCGTACCGTTTAGTTAGTCAGTCTATATAGAGTTAAACAAAACAACTGTTGAAAAATGCAGCTAAAAGATTTTACTAATTGTGATAAACAGAGCATGATTGTGGCAAAAGTCTTAGAAAACAGACTTGTGGTGTGTTGCATGCATCTTCATTTATTTATTTTTTTTTATCTACATAAACCTTTACGAATATGTAGGCGTCAGTATTCGAATAAATAATACAATTGTGGTATATGTATTCACTGTTTAGTTTTTGCTGCCTGCCTTCGTTATTTATAATTTTTATTTGTCGGAATAGATGCAGTGTATAGTATATTCTACAACATATCGTATGTATTGAGGTGCCCGTGTAAAGGGTGTTTAAGAAAGAGTTTGTTTATTTGCAACTAAAACTAGGTCAATTAATTATTAAATTAACTTAAAGAAAAAAAAACACAGGTACTAAAAAATTGTTAATATTTATTTAAGCGGAGTGATTTGTTTCGGAAAAAATTGAGGAGTAAAAAAACAAAGGTAGCTAACTCCATTATTGTAGTTTCTATAAGGAATAGCAAAAACCTATATCTTCATAGATATAAGCAGGGCTGCCAGATTTGACGATTTATCGTCATTTTGACGATTTTTTGTTTCGATATTAGCAAAGTGCCGATTTGCTGATTTTTTCCTAAAAAGTGACGATTTTTTCCAGTCACCAAAAAAAGAAAATTTTAAATGTTTTAATACATATGTTAAGATATAAGCCGCACAAAAAAAAATTTGTAAACAAGACAGCTTAAATTTTTAAGTTTTCTTTTCTCTAAAAAATTTATAGGGAAAGGCAAAATTTCATAGGAAAAAAACTGTTAAATTTTTGCATTATGCTTTTGCTTTTCAATTTTATTCACGATGGGCGTGATTTTTTAATGCATTTCTTAATGGGATCAAAACATTAAACCGTTACCGCAGCTTTCTGCCAATGTAAAGGACATTTTGAGTCGAGCAAATATAAATAAAAAAAAACAAGGTAAAGTGCAATATACGTCTGCATCGAATCATATACACCCTTTACAACTGTATTACAAATCGTACCAAAACCTTAAATTCGAGAATGAGTACCAAGTGAAATAAAGGATCAACTGGCTCTTTTTTTAAGATATAATACTCCTTATAAAGAAAAAAAAGGTCACTTATGAACCGATTTTGTTAATAATTATTAGAAGACATCAAAAAGTTTAGGCTTATACGTAGGTAAAAATTAGAAATTTATGGGTTAAAAAGCAATTGTGGTCATTTGCTAATAACTCAGCCACTCGTGGAGCGGTCTTCTGATAATGATCTGACGAGAAACAATAAAAAAATTCCTTTTTATCATTACTTTTTATACATTTTCTGGCACTTTCGTTTTTTAATCTTGGAATGTTTAACATGCAAGTATTCAGAAAATCTTTAAATGGTTATTTCCAGAGTGCAAAACGACGAAGTTAAACTTTGTTTATCTTTTGTCAAACCATCATCGAATGAACCTTTTGCGGCTCTGTGTATTAATCATATTTTCAGCATATCACGAGTTGTAAGATAATATCTACATGAGTATTATACTATTTTTGACATGCTTTTGATAAGACTCGTTAGATAATCTTCACCCACATCTCAGACTTTTCCAATAATGATTAAAGTAAGCGTCTTTCGCTGTTTTATGGAAGAATCTCACAGAGGAATCAGCTTGTGTTACAGTTTCTTCTGTGTGAGGAATCTTCTACAATTTAAAAATGCGCTCTTCATGAGACTTGCAGTAGCTTTTCCACGATTTTAAATTCTAGCTGGGTAAAAATCGAACAAAAATTGTTAAAAAAAAACAAAATTTTGAGTTGTCCGATTTTTTGACGATATTTCAAAATGAGAAAGACGATTTTTTTACTTTTTCTCAGGAAATTGACGATTTTGTCACAAATTTATCTGGCAGCCTTGGATATAAGCATGGGAAATACAGGGTGTTCCATTAAGTGGTTTCAAATCCGCCGCTCTGGCAAGGCTGTCAGCTGTTAAATATTTGCCATCTGATGTGTCATTTATTTAGTCAAAGGCTTGCGATTAACGAACATGAATCGTTTAACAACCGAAAAACGTAAAAGTCGAAACTTAAGGACGAAATATACTACACAAAAGGATAGGCAAACGCACACTTTGTTTCCATTTTGTGTTCGTCAATAAACAAGACAAACATTAATTTATAAACCCACGCACAGAGGGGTGAACAGTACCAAAAACGAGAATTAATTCAAAAATAAAGTTAGTTTTTCGTATAAGTATTTGGTACCATATGAAAGTAGATAAAATTCAACACGAATAACTGTAAAAATTGTGGATCTATGTTGTTTCCTTTTTTTGTTATACCTACGCTGCCAAATTTGAATAATTAGGGGTGTCATGGAAATCGAAAACGTAAAACGAAAGAATTTTAAGAGTCGTTTTTTAATACGATTTCTATAATAAAAAAATTGTATGACAATTATTATATAAATAATCCTCTATTAAAGAGAATTTTTTAACAAAAATTGTAAAAATTAGATTAAAAGTTTAATAAAAAGAACTGCCAAATTCTTTCGTTTTACGTTTTCGATTTCCATGACACCCCTGAATATTTTATAATTTGGAAATATTTGTTAAAAAGTGAAAATTAAGATATTTTAATTGCGATTTGAGAGAATTGTTTCTAAGAAAACACAATTTTTTTAAATGGATCCATCAACTTCAGGTATTTAACTAAGTTATTAATAAATTTTTGTAAAGAAAAATATTGATGAAGTATTTTTATTTTTTTTTTTAAATTGGTCAAAAAATTTTAAACGGATTATGTATTTCTTTCTTTTTAGTGAAAGGTTTTAAAATTTCTGAAATAACCATGGATTGCTAGTGAAGATTGGTCAAGAAATGCAGAGTTATAGTGGACAAAAGTTCAAGCTTCATTAAAAATTTTATGATTTTGTTAAATTTTGCTCTTTTCAAATTATTTTTTTAAACCAATGATTTAAAAATGTTAATGTTTTGCGACATTAGATTATTTTATTGTGTAATGGTGCTTTACTTTTATTTAATAGTAAATTGTACAAGTTTCCTTAATACTATTTTACAATACACGTTTTGGTTGTTCTCCCTTGTATTTTCTATCTAATAATGCCGGAAATGGCATGTCTGCTCGAAACCCTACTGAAGTTGGTAGCAGTTGTCAACCGTCAAAATGTCATTGACACATTTCGGTGCTGCCAACTTGCATGCCACTACAATCTCGGCCGACCTGACAAAACAATCGACCTCGATTGTCAAACTTCCCTCACAATTCCTCTTCTAAAAATTCATAATCACGATACTCAATATCCCCCATCTTACTAGAACTATCCTCCTCTAAAAATTGATAGTCTTCGTATACGGAAGTGTTGCCTTCAGAGATCGATATGTCCTCATTTAAATTCCCATCTTGTTCTACCCATCTTCTTATCCGACTGGCATCAACTATCCCTGAATATGGCATCTGTGTCACCCGGTAGTTCTCTATATCAGTTACCATATAACGGTCATTACCCATTTGCTTTCGAATAATATAGGGGCCGCGGTATTTCGGTATCAACTTTTTATTTAGCCCCGCTGTCGTATCAACATTTCTCAACACTACAAAATCTCCCACCTGAAACTGTTCAGCTGGTTTATGATGTTCATCGAAATACTTCTGGTTGCGAGATTGAGACCTTTGTATGGACGAATATGCCGACTCCCTAACCGCGTTTAAATCAACGGTCTCACTAGCGTACCTTTCCTGTAAATGCTCAGTAAACTCATCTATTACCTCACCCCGCTGTTCTACCCCAAAAAGTACCCTAGAAGGCGACTGGCCGGTAGCGCAATGAGTTGTATTATTTATGGCAAATTCTACCTGCGTCAGTTTCCCTACCCAGTCAGAATGCCCTACAGGTTCAGTTATCTTGGCCAACATTGCCCTTATGTCCCTATTGATTCTTTCAACCTGACCGTTTGATTGCGGCGACGCAACTGAGACCTTCACATGAGTGATATTTCGTTCCTCTAGGAAATTACTAAATACACTGGACGTGAAACACGTACCAAGGTCACTTATTATGCGCCGTGGTCTGCTATAGTACTCGAAATACTTCTTCAAGGCGCATATAACCTCCTTTGTCCCTGGTGAGTTTACCGAATACAACTTTGTATACTTTGTAAAAGCGTCCACTATTACCAGGATATGCCTCCTCTTGGATCTAACTGCCGGTAAAGGGCCATAATGGTCCACATGCAATGTGTCGAACGGTATTGGTTTCTTCTCTATATTATACAAGTTCCTTTCGTTCTTCCTATGCGGCGCCGAATAATATATACACTTCAGGCAATTTTTTATAAAACGACTCAGTCTATCCCTCATGTTCGGGAACCAATAATTCTTCTTTATTTGGTTCATACACTTTTCGATACCCACGTGACCATACTTCTCGTGCGTCAGGCGTATTATATTTGCTACCATTTCCTCTGGCACGTATAATTGTCTCTGGCCCCTTGCCCCACGACGAAAGACTAGGCCGTTACTCATTTCATATCCCTCTACGTCACCTATTTCTAGTTTGGCCCTAATACACTGGATACCCCTGTCCCTACTCTGAGCAATCTGTATATTAACGTCCACGTCACAGTCATCTACGAAAGCCGCCAGTGGCGGTGGCGTACGGCTGAGGGCATCGACATGCGACATTAATTCCCCCCTGCGGTGACGTATATTGTAATCAAAGTTCTCCAATTCTAGCGCCCATCTGGCTATCCGATGGTTAATTGACTTTTTGGCCAACGTCAAAGTAAGGGAATTACAATCGGTGACTATCGTGAATTTAATCCCTTCCAGGTAAACTCGGAATCTTCTTACGGCATATATTATAGCCAGGGTCTCTAACTCGAAACTGTGGTATTTCGATTCCGCCTCTGATGTACACTTGGAGAAATACGACACCGGGTGAAACTTCCCATCCCCTTGTTTCTGTAGTAGGACTGAGCCGAAGCCCTTTGAGCTAGCGTCAGTATGAAGTTCCGTTTCCCGGAGAGGGTCATATACTGCCAGCACTGGCGTACTTATCAGTTTCTCTTTTAATGTCAAAAAAGCCTCCGTACATTCAGTAGTCCAAACAAACGATTTATTTCTCAGTCCTGTTAATGGCCTCGCCGTTCTAGAAAAGTCAGAAACAAACCTACGGAAGAATGAAAATAAACCCAAACACCGCTCCAGTTCTTCATGACTAGACGGTATCGGGTACTGCTGTATCGTCTTGATGTGGTCATCACTCGGGCTTATACCCCTCTCGCTCACTTTGTATCCTAAGAAGTCCAGTTCGCGATGAGCAAATTTACATTTACCCAGATTCAACTTCAGATTCGCGTCCCTCAAGGTCCGTAACACCTCACCTAAAATCTCCAAATGTTCTTCAAATGACCCGGTAGCAATGCTTATATCATCCAAATATACTACTATCTTCCTACGCTCGATAAGGTCCCTTAATACCATGTTAATAAATCTCTGAAAAACGGCGCCGGCATTTTTAAGGCCAAACGGCATGTAGCGATATTCGAATTGACCTAGCGGAGTTACAAAAGCAGTGTATTGAATTGAATCCTCGTGCATAGGCACCTGATGAAAACTATTTTCCAAGTCCAAAGTGGAAAAGTACCTCTTATTACCCAAATAATCAAGACAATCTTCAATAAGTGGGAGTGGATAATTATCCTTGAGCGTAATCTTATTCAACGACCTATAATCGATACACATTCTTGTATCCCCATTTTTCCTTTTGACTAACACAATTGGAGAAGCGTAAGGTGACTCGCTCGGCCGTATTACCCCCTTAGCTAAAAGTTCCTCAAGCTTCGATTTAACCTCGGTTCGTTCCCGATAGGAAAGTCTTCGCGGTCCACTATACACCGGTACGTCATTTGTCAACCTAATCCTCATACAGTAGTCCATAGGTCCCGAAATAGTTCGGGCACCCGAAAAATAATTAACAAATATAACCGACCTCAACCGCTCTGCCTCGCCAGGGGTCATACCACTGTCCATATTTACGTCCTGCTCAACCTCAATCTCGCATACCGCCTGAATTATTTCTTCACACTCACTATTTTCTTCAATAGTATCTAGCTCACTCGAAGATAAAACCTCGGTCCCCTTTTCATCAAAAGCATTCGGGTTAATCGCGTTAAATTTCCTCGTCCTAATCTGATCATTGCCAATCTTTACAATATTATTATCATCAACTACATTAAATGGCAATACTTCCCATAACTCAATATCTCCTAACTTCTGTTTACTCATCCCATCCCTTTGATCTCTGTACAAGTTGAACGACATAATCGCACTGATGATTTTTAAATCCGGTTTGTTTTCTTTTAAATTCATTTTCATCATTTCATCTTTATTATACATTATTTTTGTTTTATACAAGTAAATATTGAATTTTTGTAAAATATCTCGTCCCATCAGCATCGGTATCATTGCCTCTTCATCCGGCAATACTAAAAAATTATGTATTATACGTTTGTTCTTAAAAAAAATTTCCCCTTGCACGTAACCTATTGCATTAAGTTTACTGTTTCCGATAACCCGATACGGCAACTCTTTTTCGATACCATCCGGTTCAAATGGAATAAGGGATTTCTTGATATAACTAATGGGACTACCCGAATCGAGTAAAGAAAAACAATCCGTTAACTCAGTGCGTTTATCTCGCTTAACAAAGGCAACACTTACCATTTGAAATACATCTAAAGGCTCGTTCTCTCCAACCATGGCAGCAGTCATTGTCTTCTTCCTGGGGCAATCTTGATGATAATGGCCGACCTCGGCGCAAACAAAGCAGGAGTTGGCTGGACGTTTTGGCTTTGGGCAATGGCTCTGAAAGTGTCCGAACTGTGAGCAGTTGAAGCATCTGGTTTCTGCATCTGGCTTCTTAGCAATCTGACCTCCCAATTTTGATTTGTTGGCCGCGGTTGTGCTGGTTGGTCTTACGGTACTGTGCCGCATCTGTTGGCGCCGATGTTCATAACGGTCCAATTTTTTGACCAATTCATCAATGGTATCAGCGCCATAAAGGAATGTGATGGCGTTACTGGTATCAGGTATCCCGTCAACAATAAAATCGACGAGCTCCCGCTCATCCATATCAGTCTGGGCTGCAATAGACTGCATTGAAATAACATAGCCCAGATAAGATTCACCAGGCTTCAAGGTACGTGCGCGGAGCTGATTATAAACGTCTTGGCGGGATACAGTGCGTTTAAACATTTTTAAAAATTTTCCCTTGAGGTCTCTGTAACTCAACAGGCCCAAATTATCTGCAAGTTTTTTTGCAGTGCCTTCTAGGCGACGGCGTATGCCCACACATTTTTCTTTATCGGTATAGCCGCACAACTCAACATAGTCCTCAAATTGTATAAACCATTTAGAAATGTCATAGTGGTTGTCTCCACTAAAAGTTGGTACTGCGGCGTCCAGTTCTGCCAGATCTATATGGTGGCTGCTGTGTTGTGTGTTGTTCTCCAACCGGTTTATTTGTGCTTGTAGTTGGAGGCTTTCCATTTTCATTTTTAAATTTTTTATTTCTTCCTCTAGTGTTTTATTTTCCGAGCACAGAGCCAGGTTGACTCTGTCAGCGGCTGGTGGGCCCGCCATTTACGTACTCATTCAGCCTCGGGACATCAGAAACAGCATAAAAGTCTAAAACAGCCTGGGCGGCAGGAACAGCAGGCATCTCATGAACAGCAGTGGCAGCAGGAATAACATCTTCGTCAGCGTCGGCAGCAGTAGCGGCAGAGGAATCACTTACGGCAGTAAAAATGTCTAAACACTTGTTAACATTCATTGGGTTAATTACCACGTTGTCGGCGTTAGCTTTTTCTTCAGCGGCCGGACCGCCGACAAAATTAGCGGCATGGTGATCTGATGGTTTATCGTCACTTAAGTTTTGTTTGCCAATTTCCATGGCGTCATACAGCAATCGAAGTTGGCCAATAGATGCAGTTTCAGGGAATTCAATCCCCGCTGCAGTCAACGATGCCATGATTGCGTTGCGACTCGGCCGAAGCTCCATCTTTCCACCACTTTCATTAGTGCTCATTATAATTTTAGATTTTTTTTGCGAACTTTCGTATAAAGGAAACTTTATTATTTTTCAGTAAGTTGCACCCCACACCTGAATTGTAATGGTGCTTTACTTTTATTTAATAGTAAATTGTACAAGTTTCCTTAATACTATTTTACAATACACGTTTTGGTTGTTCTCCCTTGTATTTTCTATCTAATAATGCCGGAAATGGCATGTCTGCTCGAAACCCTACTGAAGTTGGTAGCAGTTGTCAACCGTCAAAATGTCATTGACACATTTCGGTGCTGCCAACTTGCATGCCACTACAATTGTGAAAATTTTGCGCCCAACAATACGTAGATTGGTACAAAAATGAAAAAAGCTTCAAAAGATTTAGTAAATTATGATAAAAACTACATAATTTAAATTTACCACGAACAGCACTTGATTTGTTATTCTGCTAAATATTTCCGATGTTTAAGATGATAACATGAAGATTATGATTTTAATGAAGGTAAAGATAATTATGAAGATGATTTTAAATTCCATATTTTAGCAATGAATGTGCTTTGTTTAAAAAAAAATATGTATATTGTTCGAAAAAATTACATTGATTTTTTTTAAGTTTTTAGTTTATTTAATTAATAAAACAAAGTTGAAACTCCACTTAAATATTAAAACAAAAGTTTTTTTTATTAATTTATGTACACAGAATCCAAAAAAAAATATTGTTGTCATAAATAACAGGCTTCCCTGAATTAATCCTCGTTTTGCATATGTTTCACCCCACTGTGCCACGCCACAATAGTGGCGATATACAAAGTTTTCAAATAAGACACAAGCATCTTGGTTAAAAATACACAAGCTCTCTAAAAAAATGGGGGGTATTGGAAAAGTAGGCGTGGCACCTTCCATACAAAGGCATTTAAGATTTCTGTATATCTAGAGAACTGCAGAAACACAACATGCGACAAAATGTTGGCGGGGTTGGAGCAGAGGGCGTGATACAATATATTTTTATTTATATCTGAAGAGTGATAGGAGAAACATTTTCCAAATTTGGTACACATAGGGTCAAATGATATAAACATTTTGGTTATCTATAAAAAAAGAGCGGGATTGCAGAAGTGCGATAACAAATAAAAAATAGATTTCTGTATGTTTGGAGAATCGTAGCAGGAAAAGTTTCCAAATTTGCTTCTGGCAAAAAGTGGGCGAGATTAAAGAAGTGTGCCGTGGCACAAAGTAGATTTCTTTATATCAATACACAAAATCCTACAAAAAAGGGTTGCTATTGGATAAGTGGGCGTTGCACCTCCCATACAAATACAAAATAATTCAGTTATAGTGAAAGTTACACAATTTAGTATAAGGACATTTTCACGCAAAATGACCATTATCAGGAAAAACAAAATTTACATATTTTTAATAAAAAACCTTAAATTCATGTCCAGGGGATATTTTTTATATCAATTTTACAACACCTTGAAACGAGCATAAACTGAATACTCTTTTCTACCTCTTTGAACATTCTTCGTTTATTTTGAATTTTTTTTAATCCCTTTCTGAAAATTATTAAAAATCGTTATCTCTGGAAATATTAGTTATACTCTTGCTTACTTTTTGTTGAAGTTTCTAGCTTGTAGGTTTTATAATAAGAGTTTTATGGATTAATTTGTAAATTAAAATTTTCGGTCACACCCGTCACAATAAAAGTTGAAAAAGTTTAATAATATTAATGAATTTAGTTAACCCTTTCGACCCGGACGGTACATATGTGCACCACTGTAAGTTTAAACATCTTTAACAGCTTCAAATTTAATGTTGGTGGGTTGTAAAATGAACCTTATAGTCTTTAAGGTCTCCTGAGAACATTCTAATACGTTCCGTTATGTTTTGTTGTTGTTTGCATTTACCGCACCGCTTTTTGTTAGTTACATAGCAAGTGCATAGCATGGTTTTTGCATGATATTATGCGCGTTTAGTTAATTTCACCGGACCTTACGGTTGGTACTTATTTGTACCACATAACATCCCGAATGGTACACCGGTGTACCACATAACCCCCACCCCTCCAGCCACCCTGTTATTGTTTTTCGATTTTCTTTCACCGATAAGTTATATATTACTTAAATAATCTGTTCCAATCAAAAATTTTATTTTACCATTGATATTTGAAAGCCTGGTCGAAAGGGTTAAAGGAAATATTTGGTCGCACCAGTCACACTCATATTTTCAATGGATGCCAAAAATAGAAAGCGGTTGCAAAGGAAGAAACTTAGATTAAATAAATAAAATATGAACTGCACTTGGCTTTAGAAAGATAAAGGGACAGGAAAAGAAAAATATGATGGATAATAAATCACAGTGTTTGGGTTTTCTTAAAAATTATTATTAACGCCCTCAAAACAAAGCCTGTTTTGAAAGTTGTTTTCGGATGGTTTTGCATCCTAATTTAAAAATCGGAACAATATTTTTAACGCTTCTTAAGATGAAGTAGTGAAGATTAATTAAAAAAATACCCAATATTAAAAAAATGCATAACTTAAAAAAAAAACAGATGCAGCGTCTGTGTGCATATGTATGTTTGCTATGCATGAATTTCAAAAAATTACTTTAAAAAATACTCGCCTGGAATATTTTGCTGTCTATGATAGTACGGATAGCGAAAAAATTTGTCATATTATTTTCTTATGAGTTTATTTTTACGTTTGTTACATTAATGAATTCAATAAATTTTTTTCTTACTAGGCACATCCGTCACATAAGGAAGGCACACCCGTCACAGTTTAAAAAAAGTTTGTTTTTAGTAAAAATTTTTTTTCCAGCCAATAAGTATAAAATATATTCCAAAATACTTTGAACAATTAACTACACTAAAGTCTTTGTGCGCAATCTGCGGAAAAGTTCCAGAATTTATTCTTAAAGTTATAATTTTCTAAAAACTAAGATTTGTAAGGTCACATCCGTCACAGCTCGTTGATGGCCATTTTGAGCAGATATCCTGTGCTTTAAATGTGTACCTGTTATTAAAAGTTTTAAAGCTTAAAATTCTTGTGAATCACATACTTTTTTTAAATGATCGATTTTATATTTTTCAATTATATTATAAAACATGGGTATCGTGGTCACACCCGTCACTATGGAATGGCCCATAAAAAGCTTTATATAAATTAAAAAAAAAAACCATGGTGAAAAACACAACATTTTGTACCGCTCTGTAAATAAATACTACCACTATTTAAAATATGTATAACTTACTAATTTTAAGGCTTAAAACTAACCGAAGTCCGCGCTTAAAAATGGTCTATTATTTTTGAAAAAAAAAAAAAAAAAAAAAATTCAAGCTCATGTTTGGTTTTGTTATTTTGTTTTTTTTTGTGTTAGTTTGGCAATAAAAAAAAATTTGGTTTAAGATATTTCAAACAAATAAAATAACAGTTAATTACATTTTGTTTAACAAAATTTCTACTAAACAATTAAATAAATTAACAATTAAGAGATAGACAAAATATAAAAATTATTATAATATAAACAACATTTTCCAATTTCGTGTAATAAAAAAAATAATAAACAAAATTTAATTTTAAAAAAGAGAAATTTTAAAAGAAAAGAAGGAGGTTGGGTGAAATACTTTATTTTTTTTTTTTTGCCAAATGATCAGTATCTAAATAAGTATTGATTTTTTCGTTATTTTAGTTTTTTTGTTTATTTGCTTGTTTTCCACCACCCTCCCACTAGATCTACGCACCCCTTAAAATGAATTGTGCAAAAAAAAACAACCAAATTTAGTGGGGTGTCACTTAGGCAGGTGAAGTTTTTTCATATTCTTTTTGGCATCTAATGAAGGAATGGGCTAACAAACAGAAATACAAAAATATTGTATTTCGAATTATAATTTGTATTGAATTGTAAACCCCAGCTGAATTTTGCTTATAGTGACTTTTCCATAAATTTTTACTTCAATTCCATGATTCTTTAAAACCATGTTATTGTGCCTTCCTGCCGCCTGCCCGTATTTACGAATATTCCAAAAATAGCAAGGAAATGATAAAATGAAACAACAACAACAAACAACACATACATATAGCCAAAACGATTAGTTTTGTCATCACACCATCACTTTTAGTTTCTATAGGGGTTGATAAAATGCGTTCAATATGAATGGGGGGTAAAGTAAGTGTGGGTTAGTAACAGAGCTGTAAAAGCTAGCAATCGATTAAACAATATTTCATGTTAATGATTGATAACACAATGGAACAAGATTTTTGTTGATTAAGAACTGAATGTTGTTTTTAAGGTAATTTGGGATGATAAATCCAAATCTTAGTTTTTTTCTAACAGCTCGACTTTTCGAGCTATACCGTTATGTCTTAAATTAAGGCACACTTTATTAGAATAACTTGAATATTAAGTTGCCTAGTAGTTTCAGAGATATAGTTGAATTTTTGAAAAAAAGAACAACTTAAAAAAATTAAAATTTTTGTTCTTTGGTTTAGAAACATTTAGTTAAACATGTTTCGAATAAAATGAGCTTTATTTCATTGTAATTGTTGCAAAACGTTAGATTTTGTTCACAATTTACTGAGAAAACTGAATTGATAAAAATCGCAATTTATATACCTACAAAAATAAAATTTTTTAATATGTGTGTTTTCTGCTGTTCTATTTATGGACGTTTTTTCCTTTACTTAAAAATAAGGTTCTTTCATTTAATTGTGAATGGAAGCAAAACGCGTTCATCGATTTTTCTGATCAGTGTCTTATTTTGTTCATAGGTTATGTGACTTTACGTAAAAATAATAAGACTTTATTTAACTTTATCCCGTTTCGGATTTTTCATGATTTTTTGAAATACAAAATTTGTATTTTTTTTATTTTTTTAACGTAAACAACCATTACTCAGCCATTTTTTTTTGGCGAATTCCAAAAATTTGATGGTTTTTTAAAGATAACAATTACATCTTAAAAAAAATTTTTTTGAAAAACGCTTATGGCCAATTTTCAGGATTGATATTAAAACACATTTATGTTTAAAAACGTTTTAAATACAAAATTCTCTTCTTTACTAAATACTTAAATCAAACTTATTTCTCCGATGTGGTACACTTAATTTCAACTAAAGTTTCTATTGTATTTAAGCAAGGTGGCCTCAATATACCCTGCATACATGCATCTAAAGAGTAGTCCATAAAGGAGTAGGAGTACGCCAAAACTACTCCAAATATATGGGTAAAAGGTGGTCCATTTAACATTACGATGTCCTAGGAGGGGACCATAACACCCACCGAAGTAGTCCCTAAACTACTCCATGGAGTACTAAAGTGGGTAAGTTTTAAAAGTACTCCATTTCATTACAGTATGGAGTACACTAAAGCGGTTGTTTAAGCATTTTTCATTTTTTACTAATCGCCTTTTATGGCGTGCCCTGTAGTCTATTATTGATATTATTAAATATATTTACTTGGTATTTTTAATTTGTTTACCTTTTTTTCAAAAATTTCACAAACTTTCACTTTTAAATAAACAATTAATAATGGACACCATCCGGGCTACCAATGTGTAATACTGTAAACTATAGAAGTAAACATCATGCAGTTGTTGGCAGCACTGCATGTTAATTTCTTATAACATGGTCCATATTACAGTAGATTGGATCATGTTGTAAGTAGTCCATTTAAGCCACAATGGACCACGTAGTCCAATATTATCTGTAGGGTAACGACAATACAACAACAAGAGGCAAAGCAATAACAATCAGCTGTTTTTGAGACCACCTTGTAAACAATTATTCTTTTTAATGATATTTTTTTGTATTTAGTAGTGCTACCATACTTTTATCTTATTTAAATAAGACTTTTCAAATAAAACTCAAAAATCAATCTGTATTTAAATGCGATTTAAGTTTTTATGAAAATTAAATAAATTTAGATTTAATTACTATGCTGAAAATTGGGCATTAATGATTTTTTGAATTTATAATTTTTGAAAAAAAGTCAAAAATAGGATTAGTGGTTGTAACTTAAAAATGCGAGATGCTGAAAAATTAGATTTGAATTCAGCAACCTCAAATCAGTAAAAAAAACCGCATTCTTCTAATCACCACACAAAAAAAAGTTCAATTTTGTTCTCCAATAGACGAGGATATTATGCGTTTGTGCTGATGTTTGTAGCACCTAATAATATAAAATTATACGGATCGACTTAGATATTTAAATAATATTCGGCACAAAGAACTTCTACATGAATCTTAACCTCTTCACATAATTTTTTTCTGGCGGGTTCATGATGGCCCATAGAAAATTTGTCTTAAATACTATGGTGTACGGTATCATATGGTTAGGTTGAAATTGATTTGAATTGATTAAAATATGATTGCAATTCAATTGATTGAATTCAATGATTTCTGAATATAATGATTTAAAAATGATTGCAATCACAAAATATTGCAATTTTGACAAGATTTAATTTTGAATTGTGAAATAATTTGAAATCAAAGAATGAAATCCGTTTGGTTGAAATCATTTTGCTTTAATTCCCAATTGATTGCAGTTTTTTACAGCTCTGGCAAGTAAGCTTGTACTTGTAGATACTTTCTGTGGAACTACCTACAGTGACATTTGAGTGGTTCAATGTGTTCTTGTGCGTATGACTAAAAAGTACGAGTATGAAGATTTTGTAACAGTTTTACTTGGCGCATGATAAAATAAAATATTTACGATATAAAATAAATAAAACGAAAACGTATGACAATTTTCTTTTATGCACGATTGTTTATTTTTAGTTAACAATTGAGAAATTTTGTTGATTATTTTTGTTTGTTAAAATAAAAATTTAAAGTTGATTTTTTTCAATAAAAACTAACATAAATTTATTTTTATTTGTATGTGTCCGAAATAAAGTAAAAAAAAAATATCTCCAAAAGATACGTTTTGTCGACTTAAGGCCAAACCAGAATGTGCACAAAGAAGCTTAAGCTACTGTCAAAAATTAACGAAAAGCCTCTTAAATGCATTTAAGGAAACAAAATAAAAAACATTTGATTCCGTACGGAATGTGCTAAAAGATTCGCACTTCGCTTAAGCAAATGATATTTTCATCAAATTTAACAAAAAGTTTTCTTAAGTTCAATATGGTTTGACACATGTGATTAACATGTATTCGCACAGTTTATTAAGCCACGTTATGCACATTCATTCATTTAATATTACAAAATTAAATAAAACAAGGACCCATTCATTGACCCCTCTAAACCAAAATATCAAAAATCTATATAAGATTTTAGGATGAGGGTTTATATGTGACCTATGGTTAATTTTGGACCTACTAGAACAAACTTTTGTCATGACATAAAAGCTATAATTTTTATGTTAATACCAACATTTATAAGAAAGTTACTGAAAACTATTTTGGAAGTAGTATTTGTAGAGGAGCTATGGTCAAATATAAATCGATTTCAATAAAATTTGGTAAGATGATTTTCATTGCAATAAAATAAGTTTGGACCAAATTTAATCTAAATACCAACATAATAAGATGGTTTTTGGGCAAAAAAGACCCTATTCCGGAAAGAAGCTTGTATGGGAGCTATGTGAAATTATGTACCAATTCGCCCCATTTTCAGCAACCTTAGTCCTTGTGCCAATTAGAACCTGTGTACAAAATATCATCAATTTTAATGGTCTCAAAAAGTGATTCTGAGTCGATCGGTATACTTAAAGGTGGACCAATATTTTACGGTGTTACAAACAGCGGCACAAATGCATAGTACCCTCTCCACTATTGTGGTGTGGGTATAAAACTGTTGTAAGTTAATGTCTGACTTAATAACAAATGCCCAACTCTGGCCAGATACAAATCAGCAACCAATTGAGATGGAAATAAGAAGACGCAAATGGGGTTGGCTTGGACACAACTTCCGTAAGCCATTTGATAATATCACTAAGAAGGCCATAGACCGGAACCCCTTATGAAGCAGGCGCATCGGACGACCATCACACACCTGGAAACGGCAAATCATAGGCGAACTATCCGAGCTACGACTACAGCGGAACGAAGTCAACCATCGCACTGATGCTAGATCATGCTTTTGCGTCCCTATGCTCCTCAGAGGAGTAAAAGAAACAAATATTTATATATATAATGTCTGACAGAATTCGTGTTGTCAGAGTTATATCGTGGAATTTTATGA
Organism: Pollenia griseotomentosa; assembly: GCA_963931875.1. Taxonomy (NCBI): domain Eukaryota; kingdom Metazoa; phylum Arthropoda; class Insecta; order Diptera; family Polleniidae; genus Pollenia; species Pollenia griseotomentosa. The sequence continues at coordinate 9,024,653 of OZ007563.1, read as the reverse complement.
GGATCGTTTTTGTGGAAGATCTTAACTCTCTCCTCTCTTTATGAGTAATGTTTTTTTGGGAAAATTGAAAAAGTCTTTTTTAAATTGACATTTTAGGATGAAAATATTCTAGGAAAATTGTTGGACGCGCTTAAAAGAATAAAAAAGTTTAATTTTTTTCGAATTAAAAATACGCCTGCGACTGTTTTTTTTTTATTACTATCTATTACTAGATCAAAGAGAACGTGAATTTATTTCCTTTAACCTATTACCAAATAGTCGCAGGCGTATTTAAAATTCGCCAACCATGTAATTCTCATGGGAAAATGCCTTGATGAATTTCTTATTATAAAAAAGGTTAAATAAAAAATTAAGTACAAAATTTCGGGATTGAAAATTCAAATCCGGGATTGAAATGTTTAATATCGGAATTGGGATCCCTTAATGTACATTCATCAGACCATCAGAAATTTTTTGTTTTTATTGATTAGTATCTACCTAAGCATATGTATAAAAATTAGCCGTATTAAAGTGATTTTCAGGAGGGGATTTTACATTGAACCTATAGTAAATTATGGATCGCTTATCATTGGACCAAATTGGACCAAACTTCGAAACATGAGTGCAATTTTTTTAACCGTTTTAAAGTGCTTTTCGGAAAAAAATCATCATCATAGCGAAACGCCTGCTGATTATTTGCAGGGTTGTGTTTTTTTTTTGTGCAATTGTTTTTGACATCTTCAGCATTTTTTACACAATCAAAATGCGTATTGTTTTTTCTATTGTCATTGTTGTAGTCTTGCACAGGCCTACTAATTCGGCCATGGTGCATACATATATATACATATCGCACTGGTTCCTCTAAAGAGAGTCAACTCAAAATTTTAAAATGTTCACTTTTTGCAAGAAATCGATGTACAGTGGTCATAAATACGCACTGCAAAAATCTTAGATCAATTTCTTAAGTATTTTGCCAAAAAAATAAATGCAATTGTACCCCCCCTTTGTAGTATAGGAGTACATATAAGAAAAAATTTATAAAATTTTTTAATTTAGAGGAATTAGTGTGATTTTTACGTTTTCGCTTTTTGCTTTGTTAAAAAACAAATAATCCACTTGGTTTCTAAAGTATTCCCATTTTCCCTTGCAGCATGTTCGAATCAAACATAAAAATCATCAAACTGGTAGATAAGCAAACGCAAAAAAGCCGGCTTTATAGAAAGAAAAATGCAGACCAAACGAAACAAAATTTCATTCGAGTCTTGCAACGAGTCGTGAGCGGTTGTCTTTAGTTGAAAAGAACGGATTCAGTTAGTCAGTTTTAGCCAGTTAGTAAACAAAGGAAGTGATTAATTATTTCTTAACCGAAAAATATTGTACAATAATAAACTAAACACTGAAACTATATTTTTAAATTATCCTTAAAAAATAATCTATAGAGAAACCCCCCCAATTCAAAGTGAATTTAATAAAAAGGTGAAAAAAATTCATCCACAACATCATAAAAAGGGTGTAACAGAATACAGAAAAATACAACAAGAAAAAGTTTTAAAGCCGGTTACAAAAAAGAAGAGTGTGAAATAAATACATAAATACGGAAAAAATAAATAAAATAAAATAGAGAAAAAAAAAATAAATCAAAGCAAATTATTTCCTAACAAAGAAAGGATTTTTTTCGCAAACAAAAAAAAAAGTTATTTGTTTTTTCACCTGAAGTAAGTTTACAAGTTAAAAAAAATTTGGACATTTTCATCTAAATTTTTTTTGGGATTTTTTATAAATATGTACCTACATACCTATCTTTTACTTACATTCATACGTATGCAATATCTTATTCTTTTTCTTTTAAATTTAAGTTTAATAATTGGTTTGTTTGCTTCGCGTTATTATTACTTTGCTAGCGGTGCAAAATAACCGGCTCTTTTAGTTGTTCATTTCTATCTAATTACCGCGACATTGGCATTGCATTAAACTTTATTTTATTTTCCCCCATTTTCCATTTCTGCTTAACTTATTTTACATGCTTTTATGTACAAACATACATACCTACATGTTTATGTATTGTAAATACAAATTTTATACCATATCATGTGTGTATTATTTACACATAATACCTATATAATATTATTTTATCTGAAAGTTGATTATGCTCTAAAGAAGAGGTAGACGAATACAACAAAAAAAAAAAAAACTTACACTTGTCTACGAGTTAACCCGACACACCACCTTTCAAAGATTGCCAATGATGTGTAAGTTTCTTTTATACTTGCTTCTACTGTACTGTTCGCGCATACTAGAAACACGTAGGTTGTTTCTGATGTTTTTGGAAAGACTATTCTGTTTTTATTAAAATGTGTATGCCCACACCACAAGAGTGGAGATGTGCTGATATTTGTAACACCTTTAAAATATTGGTCCTAGTAGACCCACCTTTAAGTGGAATCACAGAAGTGCTTTCTGAGTCGAATTAACGATGTCCGTCCGGCTTGCTGGCCAGATAATTTGATACATAGGCTCTAATCGGCACAAGGACCAAGCTTGTTGAAAATGGGGCGAATTGGTCCATAATTTTACATACCTCCCATACAAGCTTCTTTCCAGAATAAACCATCTAATTAGGTTGGTATAACGATTAAATTTGGTCCACACTAATTTTATTGCAATTAAAATCATCTTATGAAATTTTATAGAAATCGGTCCATGTTTGACCATAGCTCCCATATAAATACTACTACGAACATAACTTTTAATGCCATTATTTCCTTATAAATGTTGGTGTTTACATAAAAATTGGCGACAATGACTTTTACGATAGATACTGTGACATGACAAAATGTTGTGCTGGTGGGTCTAAAATTAACTAAAGGTCCAATATAAACCCCCTTCCTAAAATCACTTAAAGGCCAACAAATTTCATGAAGGTGAAGATAACTAAATAAAATTCGGCACAAAGATCTTTCATATAAATCTTAACCTCCTAACATAATTTTGTTCTGGCGGCTCCATGATTGCCAAGGGTCCTTAATAGGGTACGCTTGCAAAAATTTGTTCTATACTGTGGCGTAGGGTGTAATATGGTCGGGCTTGGCCGACTATACTTTCTCGTTATTTTTACAGTAAGTTTCTCATTGTTATGTATGGCATATTCTCTAAAGAGTATTCCGCGTTAATCGCCGGTTCTTAGCAACAAAAAGTTGTACATATGCATGTACATATGTTCATTCATTTACTTAATTTTTTTTTCCGAATTAAGTTTTGGTTGATCTGAGGCATCGATCTTTTTTTGTTATTTAGAAAAGAAGGTCCCACAGATGTTGCCTTGTTTTACAATTTGATTACAAAATATATATCGATCTGCCAATGTTTTGGTTCATACATGCATATTTGTTTTAATACAATTTTTTAAAGTAGAGGATATTTTATATAACGTTGGTCTCATGTAAAAAGGCCCTAAAATGATTTTTTCAAAACTGAGTTTTTTTAGTCATTTTAATGCATTTCCCCAAATAGACATGGTCACAAAAATTAAGTTCCTCCATCCAAAAGCCACAACAATATTATGGTTGTTTCTGAACATTCTATGGTTAATAATAACTATAATATGTTTGAAATTGTTATAGTTTAAGACATGGTTTGTTAAATACCAAAAGTTTAAACAGGCTAAATATAAATAACAAAAAGGTTTCAGGTACTTGAAAAAAGCCTAAATCTAGCCCGATAAGGGCTAACTTGGCATCACTGTGCTCAATAAATATCTGTTTTTTCCCCTCTTTCCCTTTCTTGGGCTCATTTTTATGCCCTTCACCGAAGGTGAGGAACGAAGTTGATTTAACGATGTCCGTCTGTGTGGTGAATTGGGTTTTCCAAAGAACCGAGATATGATTGGGACTTGTTTGGTATATATTTACGTGTATGTATGTATGTCACATATGCTCCGTTAAATTTTGCTTTTGAAATTCAGCCTGCTCGGTCCGGTCCGCAAATGGTTGAGATATGAGCAAAAACTACGATTAAATTTTACCCATAAATCACTTTTTTTTATATCTTAAAAACGGAAAGAGGCAAAGTTTCGAAATTATGTACAAATATTTTAGTTAACAATACACAACAAAATGTGGGCGGGATTAAAGAAGTGGGAGTGGCACATCCCACACAAAGAGATTATAATTTCTGTATATCTGAAAAACGGCAAGAGCCAATGCTTCCAAAAGACAACATTCGACAAAATGTGGATGGAAGTGGATAAGTGGGCGTCTCACAAAATGGATTTATTTATATCTGAATAACGGCAAGAGAAAATTTTGCAAATTTGGTACACATAGCTGGGTTATTAATACACAGCCTCTCTTAAAATAGGATCAGGTTCGGAGAAGCATTGCTAATCTGGCACAAAATAGATTGTTAGGCCTATAAATGGCTCTATTCCTTAAAAATCGTATTCATGTAATGTATTGCGAATAGTGTTGAGGCAAAAATCTTTTCCAGTCCAAGTTTTTACAGTTATTTTAAGCTCCTCAGCCGCCTTAAAAGGATCTTGCTTGATTTCCTTTAAAATCGAGCGCTTTTTTTCTCATTTAATATCTAACCTTGATCTTCTCGGCTTTTGCTGGTTATCCTAAACTCATTGCGAAATCTTTTGATAATGTCGTGGACGGAAGTCTTATATCTTCCAACCAATTCTTGAATTTTTCTCACAGTTTTACCCTCTAAATTAATTATTACTTACTATTAGCTGCCTAATTTCAACAGATGATTGCTTTCCATTTGGGGCCATTTTAAATATTTTTTTCTAATAATGCTAAGTGACAGGAGAAGAGTTGTATTTATAAATAAAAAAGACAAAAAACAAAGTTTTTAAGTGAACGGCATTTTATCACTGATACTTTCTTTAATCTGTCCGATTATGCGTTTGACACAAAGAGTTGGTTTACTATTTTTCTTCATTCGAATTTTACAGTTAATATTGCAAAAGTTCGTTGTTTTTATATTGTTTGAGAAGGTGAGAATATAGAGTGTAGAAAAAAAGTAAAAATAGTTTATTGATAAAATTTTTTTTTAAGTTAAGAGCATATTTTGATCTTGCAAACACGTGTCCGATTATGCGATTGAACCACTATATATCTAAAGAACTATATTTCACTATGTAATTTTCTGTTCTTATCGCACCATTGTGAAGGGTATATAAGATTCGGCACAGCCGAATACAGCCCTCATACTTGCTATTTTATTTTTTAATCTTGACTTAAAGGAAAATATGACCAAGAGAAATTTTCTTTTCCTAATAAATAAGAAATTAATTAATGAAAATCATTCTCGAATTTGTTTTTGTTTTTTGACAATTAAATGAATGTGTACTTAATTTTTCTAAAGGGCAAAAGTGATTTTAAATAAATGAATTCTAAATTAAAAAGATCTTTCAATGATCAAAAAGTCGCCGTCGTTGTAAGTTGGTGTTGCACATGATTAAAATAAAAATTAAATATATTTTCTATTATTAGTTTAACTTCACCTGTGATTTATGTGGTGTGTGTGCGGGAACAGGCCCGTGTATTCCCATCGTAGTAGTGTCGGGGGCTTTGTTTTTTTCTGCTTGTTTGTATTTGTGTAATCAAACAGAAAACATACTTTAACTAATTTTTGCTCATGTTTAATTTATAAGTCCTGTTTATTTGTTTGTTCCACTGCTCGCTCTAAAGTACTGGAAAAACGAACGTTTGTTTTGTCATTTTTCTCCAACTGAATTAATTGTCTTTCTTGGGATTTTGATCATCATCATCGTCAACATTTATTCTCTTTCATTTGCCATTGTTTAAAAAATTTTTCTCAGATCAAATGAATTGAAAGAAAATAAAAATACAATCATATTCATCAGCGCCATCATTATACCTACGAGTGCACATTCATTGTATGTATTCGTACTCGTATCATTCAAAACACACTTTGTTGCATTCTCGATTGGTCTGTCTGTCTTTCTGTCCGTTAGTCTGTTAGCCAGCTTTAATGTGCAACAAAAAGTATTTATAGTACGTTTATTTTCCAATTAGAGTCTTGTTAGCTTGTAGGCTCTGGAAATGTTGTTTGACTGCATTTTTTTTTATTTTACATTTGCTCCAGAATTAGTCAGCAGCATAAAGGTTGTCTTTAGATTGTTAAAATTTCTGAAATTATTTTAATTGGGCTACCTATATGTTCCAGCCGTAGTGCGAGTTTTAATGTTTATTATTATTAATTATTATAAAATTGTTATATTTTCACCCTTTATCTCTTCTATTCTGGTTACTCTTTGTTGTTATGTTCCGTTTGCTCATTTGTTCGTAGGTTGTTGTTTTTTTCTGTTTCTTGTTGGATAGTGTTTTTGTGTATCTATTTTTCCTATTTAGTCCTTATTCTACCTTTTGTATAACTTGCTGCTTTTATTTCGTATAATGTTGTTGTTTTTATTTTGTTGTTGTAATGTGTTGTAGATTGTAGTTGAAGTTTTCGATGATGGTGTTTTTATTTCATCTTCTTTTTAACAGGATTTTCGTACATTCTTGCGCTTTTGGGGCGTGTGCTGGCTGTGTTTCTGCTTTATTGTTTTTGTTAATTTGCAGTTGTTGCTGTTGTTAAAACTGCATTATTTGTTCTTCTTGTTGTTGTTTTTAATTTCTACCAACTTACACGTTTTGGAACCATAAATTTTATTCTGTATTTCCTTGTTTGTAGGTATTTTTTTTTATAAAAAAAACTAAAATCGTTTACCTCAATATTTTGTCATGCAGGCGATTGATTCTTTGTACTCGAGTACATGTTGTAATAAGCATAAATTTTGGTCATTGATCCGTAGTCTGTCTTACAGAGATGTTTATTATTATTGCAAAGATTTTTTAAATTGAACTAGGTACTACCTAGTAGGTAGGTAACAAAAAAAAACTACTTAATAAAAAAAAGAGCCTCGAGCTTGACTAATTTTACTTATTTAAAATTCGAAAGGTCGAATAAGAACAACTTTGATTAAATACAAGAAATTTAAATATTTAAGAATGTTTATTGAAACTAATCGTTCTTCTGGAACCGAAATAGGTATAAAAAAAAACAGAATAGATATCTGACTCATATCCCTAATTATCGTAAATGTTTGTAGGTATCTAGGTTCCATAAGTAATAGGGCGTGGAATTTCATGCATTAATTATTGGAAATGTTGTTTATATAAGTAAACGTTTAATTCACTTAATTAAAAATGACTGGCGATATTTTTTTCTGTTAAGACACGAGCGGTAATTTTGCACATCGAAAATTTAACTTCAAGCACTAAAATAACAGTAATTTTAAATTTTAATAAAGTAATTTACCATCTCCAATTTATTTAAATAAATGATTAAATTATTGTTTGAGTGCTTCAATGGTTTGATTTTGATATGTCTCTAATAAGTTGGAACACTATCAATGAACGAATATTACAATCGTATAAGTATACGCTCTAACTGAGCCATCACCCACTAAAGTAAAATTTTTATTTTGTAGTGAACTGGAACTCTGAGGGGGCTTTTCTTATATATATGGGAGACTCAATATCAAGGTGGGAAAGAACAACACCTCATACGAACATGTTATAGGCCGCCAAGAAGTTGGAGAACGAAATGAAAACGGTGAACTTCTTTTGGAAACATGTAGTCGCTATGGAGTGATTGTAGGAGGAACATTTTTTAGGCACAAGTTATGTCATAGAAATATTGAAAGGATATTCTGGCCTGCGAATACTTGGAAACGCCAAATTGAGAACGAGTTGCATGCGCATGGCGTTTCTTGGAATGTGATGAAAACGATGTCCACTGATAAAATACAATGGAAAACATTTGTTGCGGCCATTTGTTCCACATTGAATTAAAGGATTACAAATATATATATGTCATAGAACGACAAGGCTCTCAGCAGATGGGAAAACTGAAAACCAAGTGGGCAACTTCTGCATGAGTCGCAAATGAAAACATAACCTCTGTGAGTAAGGCCAAGCGCCGAATTACAACAACAATTTTCTACACAAAAAATTTTATGTAGGAAAGTTAAGGACACCCTGTTACCAGCAAACGATACAAGACAAAATAAATACCTTTGCAGCACATCAATACGATCCTCATGAGGGGGCGGAAGAGCAATGGATGTATACAAAAGAAAATCTATTGGAAACATGCTAACAAATCTTCGGACATTGCTCTCTGGGCCTCCCCTGGATACTGAATGAACCTAATAGAAAAAGGACGTACTTTGAAGATACCGAAGAACAATAAAAAATCACAAATTAAATTAAGAAACAAATATAGCGGAAAAAACGACAAAAAAGGAAATAAGAGAGCGTTTATCGATAAGCTCGCTGGATTGGCAAACGAAGCTGCAAACAAAATCACATATATCGACGAACAAATAGGCAGATTGCGCGAACACTTTATGGAGACGTTGAATAACAATGTACCCGATCCATTAATAACACTTAATTTAAACACCAATTCTTCAACAACTGACGATAAAAAGTGCTATAAAACAATTAACAATTAAATATACACAAACATGTCAATGGCAATTTTTAGCAAAAAGTGTGATTCGTATAAATAACTTAAGTACTTAATTTTTTAACGTACGAGGAAAAACATGAATTTGCATGAAATTCCACGCCCAAATACTATGTAGTATTAAATTTATTTGTATCATTTTTAAATATATCTTACATTTTTTTGAAAAAAATGAAAACACCCCTAAAATTCAATTTATAACGTTCTGCCAAATAATGAGTATTATAAACAGATTTCATTTAGTTTCATAATTTTATATATGTGGGGGGGTGTTTCTTTACTACACACCTTTATTTTGTTTAGTCTTATGAAATTTTATTAAGAAGTTGGTTTCCAGTTTTTATATACAAGCTACATTTTATAAGAAGTATATAAAAGACCTAAAGTCAAACTCACTTTTGTAAGGTTAATGTTACGATTCCTGAAAGTAATAAATTTTATTGAGGGTTGCTTTTAATTTTTATCTTAAACTACTTTATGTAGCATATAATTTAAAAAACTTCACGTTACAAAAAAAAAAAAAAATTGGTGGGTGAAAGTTTATGTGCCTTTTTGTTTTAATGAAGAAGAAGGGAATTTATGTAAAGATTATTTTTACAATATAAGACATTATTTTACTTTTTTTGTAAAATATAAAAAGTATACAAATATATTCTGGGTCCTTATAAGTAGCGAAGTTGTTTTAACGATGTCCATCTGTCAGTTTGTGTGTTGAAATGGGTTTTCCGAAGAACCCAAATATTATGGGGACTAGGTTGCTATATATTTATGTTACATATACTTCATTAAAGTTTGCTATTGAAACTCAGCCAGATCGGTTCACACATGACTGAGTTATAAGAAGAAAAAAAAACCACGACTACCTCTTATTTTAGTCATTAATCATCCCTTGGTGTTGCTGTTTGCTTTTGCTGCATATCGCTCATTTGCTGCACCGTCGTTATAACTCAAAAAATGAAATTTTGGAGTAAGTGATGCATAATTTTTCGCTAGGTTTTTTTTTATATTGTGTATGAAATTCATTCTTAATCTTTTATACTTTCCTCGTTTAAAGAGAATGTGTCTCTATTTTTTTCCAAGCGGTGCGAGCAAATCAAAAACCTTAAACTCGTTTTTTTGAGTTATGATGACGTTGAAGCAAATGAGCGATATCTTGAGAACGACAAGAGCCAATGTTTCCAAATTAGGTACAAGTATCTAGGTTATCAATACAATGTGGGAAGTGGGCGTGGCTCAAATAAATTTTATATCTAAAGATCGTCATATTTAAATTATTTTTTTTAATATAATTTTTTTTAAGATTTTTTTAATTAGAAAAGTATACGGCAGTCCCAGAGTTTCTAATTATTTTAAATTTTGCAGGCCTGTGTGATTAAAGAAAATTAATGACTTAAAATTTTAAACAAAAACCAGTCCCAGCTAATGTAATCATTTAGGAATCAGATTCACGAGCAAAATACCCTTATATCAGCTCATTTTTTAATCGTAAATGATACTCTCATTGAGAGAAAATGGTACTCTACCGAAGAATCACCTGAAAGAATCATTTGTGATACAATTTTCTGATTCCTTTTGAGCATTTTAAAGCTATTTTTTATAATCATTATTGAGCCGTTTTGTCTCATTTTTCAATCCTAAATTACATGTATAGCTTTTGATTATATTCTTAGTATAATAAGTACTTATTCTACCATGATTATAATGGGTGATTTTTTAAGAGCTATAGGAAAGTTTAAAAAAAACACATAAAATTCAGAAAAATGCATGAAATCTTTATTTGAATCGATAGTACGGTCCATATAATTTAATGCTTGAAGATTATTTTATGCAAATGTTGACCGTGACTGCGTCTCAAATGGTCCATCCGCTTAGTCCAATTTTGGCATACTCTTTCCAACATTTCGGCCGGTATCTCATGAATAAATGCTTCAATGTTGTCTTCCAATGCGTCAATTAAAGCGGGCATGTGTGTATAGACATGAGCTTTAACATAGCCCCACAGAAAATAGTCTAAAGGCGTTAAATCGCAAGATCTAGGCGGTCAATTGACCGGTCCCGAATGTGAAATACATTGTTCACCGAACTCGCCTCTCAATAAGTCCATTGTTAAGCGTGCTGTGTGGCATGTGGCACCGTCTTGTTGAAACCACAGTCAAGCTCTTGCATTTTGGGCAAAAAAAGTTGGATATCATCTCACGGTAGCGCTCACCATTCAGTTACGTTACGATTCGCATCATCTTTGAAGAAGTACGGTCCAATGATGCCACCAGCCCATAAACCGCACCAAACTGTGACTTTTTCTGGATGCATTGGTAACTCTTGCAATGCTTCTGGCTGAACTTCACTCCAAAGTCGACAATTCTGCTTATTAACGTACCCATTAAGCCAAAAATGAGCTTTGTCGCTGAACACAATTTTTCGATAAAAAAGTGGATCGCATTTTGATAATAAAATTCAATAATTTGCAAGCGTTGTTCGTTTGTAAGACGATTCATGGTTAAATTATAGACCAAACTGAAGATGTTTGACAGTGAAACAAAACACGAAACGTGCGTCAGCTGTTTAAACCAGTGTTGCCAAAAAGATAATAGCTAAAAAATCACCCGATATTTAATATTATTTAATTTGTCATGTTTGTTATTTTTTCTCCGATAAAATCAGCACTTTGATTATTTGAACCAGCTTTATTTTGAACCAAACAAAAGTTACAGTTTTTCGCAAAGAAGAGAAGAAACAATTTGCACTAACATTTATGTTCGTAAATTGTTAATAATATTTGGGCTTCTATTTTTTTTTTTGATTTGACAAAAACAAAAATTCAAAATATTTAAAAATCATTATTTTAACATATCAATGAATCATATGTATGTATATGATTCCTTTTTCTATCGCTCAAGTGATAAATCAGTTTTTAATCATTAAAACTGATCTGGTGATTTTCACAGAAAATAATCACCCAAATGCTAGCTGGGGTTCAACAACCAAGTTATCGGTTTTTCGCAAAGAAGAGAAGAAACAATTTGCACTAACATTTATGTTCATAAATTGTCAATAATTTTTGGGCTTCTTTTTTATCCAAGCTTCTTATTTATTTGGCTAACATGAAAGTTTCTATTATTATTTTTCATTTGGCAAAAACAAAAATATTTTAAAATCATAATTTAAACATATAAATGAATCATATATGAATCCTTTTTCAATCACTGAAGTGATAAATCAGTTTTGAATCATCAAAACTGATCTGAAAAGGATCATTTGGGTGATTTTTACAAAAAATAATCAGCCAAATGCTAGCTGGGAAGTAGCACATGGAAAATATGTACATACATAGGCAAAAATTGTGTATTGTCAAATAATATTTTAAATAAAAAATAAATCAAAATATGACAGCTATTAAAATTATAGGAAATTTAATATGACGCAATAGATCACTTTGTGAATTGCCACTCTTTTACATTCAAGTTAAAAGTTGTTCATATTTTAAAAACTATTGTATTCCTGATATATTTTTTCACAAAATCTTAGGCGGGTTGCTGCAAAGTTTTATGTACGGAAATAGGATTAAATTTATTTCATTTTTCTCCCCCGAACTCGTTCTATATTGTCTTGGCTTCAAGCGGTCTATCACACCGAGATAAGTCACCAAAAGGTCTCGATGGCTGTCACCGAGTGACTAGATTGCGTACTTGTTTAACTGATGGTGCATTTCTGGTGTAAAAAGAATTTTGAAATTTTCTTTGGGTTTGAATTTTGACATTTTTCCCAGGGTTTCTCGAGAATTTTTTTAAATAAAATCCCTTACTAGGTACAATTACAATGAAAAAAATTTATATGTATGTACAATGTGCATACATATGTATGTTAAATATTTTGCAGAAGTCTTAATGCTCTCGCAGGAATACATATGGGCTACATAAATATACATTTCTGTTTTCCTTTAACCCTCCATGTTTATTTCAGTGCACTAAAGGTACTTCGCAGCACTTCAGCTTAGTTCGGTTTAATTGCTTTGTGATGATGACTAAGTGTTGAATGGAAAATGTATCTGCTGCAATTGCAGCTGAACAAAATGGGAGTTAAATAAATATGTTACGATACATATTTGTATATATAGAAACAGTCAGACTTAAATTTGTCTGCGACTGTGTTTGGAGTTTTATTCAATGTTACTTTTTTCTCCTGCTAAAGCATTTGTAGTTTCTATTCACCCTGTTGTTGTTTTGGTAGTTTCTTATACATATTTGGCGCCCGGCGTTTTTTTTTTTTTTTTGTTAAATTTCCTTTTTTAAATTTACATACAAACATACACATGTATATTTTTTAAGTACATATATACTCACGATTTCTTGTCAGCTTCAAATTTAAAAGGAAAAACAAATGTCCCCATATCGTGTTCAGTGTTCATATGTATATTGACTGTTGCCAACATGTGTCAGTGCTATGTTTTTGTGTTGAAGTTACCATTTCGTTTGTTAATGCTGGTGCTAAATCTGCTAGTTCATATTTATTCGCCGATGACTTATGTTGCCAAGTGATACACCACAGCTTCATTGTTTATTTTCTTTAAACTTCAATTCTCTCACTATTCTTATTTTTTAACTGTTGGACATTTTTATCTTTAATATTAAATTAAATAAAATAATAATAAATTAATTGAAAAACATATTGAATTTTAGTGTTCCAAAGTCTAGACTATAAATAGCAGGATAGCAACGGAAACACAATTAAAAGTCTAGCTATAAATATGTAAAAACTAAGAGCGCTATCTTCACATTTTCTAAGCAATAATTATATGTAGTTTGCGACCTTAGCACAACAACGTTATATCTTTAGTTTAGGTAAAAATTGAACTTTGTGCTTCAAAGGTCGCGAGTTTAAGCAAAAAAATTAAATTTTGAAAGTAGTATAGTAATGTAGCTATCTAAGAAGAAATAGAGTATTATAATCATAAAAACAAGAAAAATTGTCATCGAAATCTTATTAGGAACAACGATTATTTTACGTTTTACATTTAAGGCTACCAGAATTATTACTTTTAAGCTACTTAAAAGTAAAATGGTAAAGTAGAATTTTAAAATAGGCTACAAATTTAAAAGAAGAACATCCCTCAACGTCAACCCTCATTTTTTTACATTGCCTACTCTAAAACGTCAACCCAACCGCAAAGCTCTAAAACGTCAACTCTGAATAAAACAAAATTTTAAATTTAGCAGCAGTTAAAATACACACATTTGTACACACACACACACACTTATTTTGTGAAATAATTTCAGAAATTGGGGATTCCCCTTATAAGTAGAGTAGAAAAGAACTTACAACTGTATGTATGTATTGTCTTTTTATTTATGTTCAGTTGCTTTTTTGTTCTCGTAAGTATCACATTACCAAAATGAGCTCAAAACAACCGAAAGTGCTTAAATCTATGGTCACACTTGTCAAATATTTGACGGAAAAAACGGGACCAGCCAGCAAACTAAATAATTATTTTCTTTAATTGCAATATTTATTTTGATTATACATAATACCATATCTTACAAAAAACAGTTTTTTGCTGTGTCTAGTAGTATAATTAGTTTATTTTGTGAAATTTAGACCATGTTAAATCGCACTTACTATCAACATAAATAGTGGTTACGCTTATTTGGTCAAATATTTAATAAGTGTGACCGTAGCTTAAGTTACAAGAAAAGGCAAATATTTTGGACTGAGTAGAAAAGAGTACAAAAGCGGTAGCTTTTGCGAAGCAATATGGTGTAACAAAGTCAACAATTAGCAAGATACGATTTTTTTAAATGCATATGTGTGCATGTAAAATTAAAAATATGATCTCATTTAAAATGTATTCTTTTGGTTCTCGTTGTCTTCTATGGTTCTAGTCAGGTTGAATGACTTTTTTGTTTCCTTTTCGTATTTGTTTATGTTTGGTTTTAGTTTATAATCAATAAAAACGTTTAAAAGCACTTTACCGATATGTTTTTTATTTAAAAATTTTACATTCGTAAACGTCAACAATTTGTTAAACGTCAACGCCCGCGGTTTTAATTAGTTGACGTTTGCCCGAGTGCACTGTATGTAAAGGGTGTTTTTTTAAGCCCGATAGAACTTGAAATTGTAAAAAATAACACAAAAAATTAAATTGTAATCAAAATTTTTATTCGAAAGATCAATACGTGACATTAACATTTGAAAATGATTTCGGGCATATGGGCACCGCGGCTGTTCTTGACGAAGCGCACTTTCGAGCACTGCTGGCCGTATGTCACGAATAACACGAACAATGCTGGCCTCCAAGGCGTCAATTGTTGCTGGTTTATCAGCATAAACCAGTGACTTCACGTAGCCCCACAGGAAATAATCGAGAGGTGTCAAATCGCACGACCTTGGAGGCCAATTGACAGGTCCATTTCTCGAAATCAACTTATCGCCAAATTTTGATTTCAATAAGTCGATGGTTGCGTTCGCCGTATGGCACGTAGTGCCATCCTGTTGAAACCACATCTCCTCCGGATCAATGTCATCCATATTTTCAAACAAAAATCATTGATCATGGTGCGGTAACGATCTCCATTGACCGTAACGCGAGCTCCGGCCTCATTTTTGAAGAAATAAGGTCCGATGATGCAACCAGCGTGAAAACCGCACCAAACGGTGCATTTTTCTGGATGTAATGGAGTCTGTAGGGTCTCTTGTGGATTGGTCTCGCTCCATATGCGGCAATTTTGCTTATTAACAAACCCGTTAAGCCAAAAATGCGCCTCATCGCTGAACACAATTTTGCGATAAAACAACGGGTCAGTCGACGACTGATCGACGACTGATTTTCAAAGTAAATTTGGATAATTTCGTAGCGTTGTTCAAGCGTGAGTCTATTCATGATGATTTGTCAGAGTATACTGAAACGATAAAAAAAAATATTTCATCAAAATTTAATTTTTTGTGTTACTTTTTACAATTTAAAGTTCTATCTAGCTTAAAAAAACACCTTTTATTTATCAATCTTATATGTATATTTACTAGCTGTTCAGCCTGTCCTATCTAGGCAGAAAGAACAACTACTTTAAGGTAAGCCCCAATGTCAGAAACATATGCCTGGCAATTCTTAGCTTTAAAGGGGGATTCAAAATTATCTGAAAACATAAATAACACAATTTTGCCACCCGTCTTTAATCTCTAAATTCTCCGACCGTAGTCCAAAAATCTTAGATCCGAATACTTCAGGCTATGCTCCATTGTTAGGACTGCATGCTAGGCAATTTTCAGCCTCCTTTGTCATTAGGGGGCCTTATATTAGCTAAAATTTTAAAAAAAGCATTTTCCACGCCTCTTTTTCCTTTTAATTCTCCGCCCACAAAAATCCGGCTACGTTAGGATTTGACCTAGGTGATTTACTATATGCGTGCCAATTTTAGTCTTCTAAAAGAAGTACACACAAAAAAGGAAATTATATATATGTATATAGATAGACATAGATTATTCTATACCCAGGAACATATTTTAAGGTTTCTGGAAGCAATATATATGCGCTGGCTAGTACATACTTAAGAAGCGAATACCATTGAAGTGAATTGAATTGAAGTTTAAAAGTTGAAATTTTGACCGGAAGTTGGACTATCGCCAAATCAATCCAGGGATTTTTGAAAATGTTAATGTTTAGATAACTAAATATCTCCTAAACCTAAAAAATATTAATCTTTTACGTTGTTTATTAAAAAAATAGACAGTGGTCTGGTACTTTCTTGGTACTTTTGGGGAGGAAACTTTTGTCTGTATTTGGTAACTTTTTTGTCACCCCATCTATCTTTTTAACCAATAACAATATTAATAAAAGCTATATCGCATTCATAACTTATTTAAAAAATTCAAATATGAGGGATGAAAATCGTACCTAGTTTTGGTACTTTTTTAACAAATTAATTTACATATACTTATTAAATTATTGGCTCCAAGTACAAAATTTAAATTTTTGATACTTTAATGGAAAGAAAAAAGTATCATAAAGGGAACGAAATACGGGAAATTAAATTTCTTTCTTTTACTTCTCCGTTCTGCATGTGGTACTTTTTGAATTTTCTAAAATATTGAACTGAAAAGCATAAAATAAGAGGTGCAAAGTCATGAATGAATGAGAAAATCTATATATATAAAAATGAAAAATTTTTGTATGTGTGCTTGTTTGTTTGTTTGTTTGTTGGCTTATAGACTCCTAAACTACTGAACCGATTTTCCTGAAATTTTTACAGATACATCACGTGAGCCCTAAAAATAAAATAGGCTACTTATTTTTTCGATAGGGGCAGGGGAATTGGTATCCCCCATAGGATGCCAATATTAATTATCGCATATATTAAGATCCGCTGCACGCATTATGCAGAACTTTTGGTAGTAAGATCTTCTGAGCCCCAAAATTAAAAAAAAATAGCAGCGGGGGAAGTGGAATCCCCCATAGGACGCCAATGTTTAACATCGCATATCTAAAGAACTGTAATAGTGAGAATGTTCAAACTTTCTAGAAGTCACTCTTATGGTATACAACACTTTTGAAAATAACAATAAAGCGGGTAGGCGCAGGGGGGGAAATACCTTCCATAGGATGCATATATTAAGTATCTCTCAACTCAAGAACTATTAAAGGGAGAGTCTTCAAACGTGGTTAAAGCTACTATTATGGCAAACTTTAAATTTCAATATAGAAATGGACAGAGGAGGAGCAGTACCCCTCATAGATAGAAATATAATTTAGAGCAGCTGCACTCTTTTTATTAAACTTTTTGTAGTATGATCTTCTGAACCCCAAAATTGAAATAAAATAGCAGCGGGGAAATGTTACCCCCCATAGGACGCCAATATTTAATATCACATATCTTAAGAACTGTTATAGTAAGAATGTTCAAACTTAGTAGAAGTCACTCCTATGGTATACTACACTTTTGAAAATAAAAATAAAGCGGGAAGGCGCAGGGGGAAAACCTTCCATAGGATGCATATATTAAATATCTCTCAACTGAAGAAGTGGTTTAAGCAGTGTAGCGAAGCGCACCGGGTTAAGCTAGTATAATATAAAAATGTTAGTAATTTTTTGTTAAAACCTAGGAACATAAACTTTGTTAACGTATAAATATATCCACGAAAGGAAGGGAGATCACACTAAAGAAAGAGCGGGTGAAATGCTAGTCTATATATCTGTGCCCACAAGGAATTACAGCTAAAGTCTAGTTATGACAAATTTGACTTATTACTTTTGACTTCTCCTTATCTAATTGCTGGTTCGTTCAAAATTTAAATACTCACCCCTATCGTGAATAATTTTTCCCTCGTAATTATTCCCCTTTTCACATACTTGCGATCATGAAAAACTCCCATAAAAAAGGTAATTCAAAGGAGAATAATAACGTGAAAAAATGTTCACGGGAATAAATTCCCCTTATCGTGAAAAGTTTTTTCCCTCGTAATTTGTTCACATTTCCCTTAGATTTTCTCACTTTATTTTTGCTAGGGAACAGAACATGTATGTATGTAAGTAGTTCCTCCTATTAATCGAATATTAAGGGCTAGATCCGTTAATAAGACAAAACCCGATACATTGGTTAACAAAATGCAAAACAACAAGTCGACTATTGCCTGCGGATTTTGAAAAATATTTTACTTTGTACATAAAATTTAAAAAGTGCAAAAAACTAACGTTGTAAGCAAACTATCCCTCCAATACTAAATATTTTGCTTTATTATTTTAACTTTTCTTTAAAATATAAACGTGTATATTTTTGAACAGAAATTTCATTGATTTTTAATTTTCTAATTTTTACATTCACTGGAACTGATAGCGTGAATAATTTTTCACATGAGATGCACGATTGCTTCAAGGGGAATGAAAATTTTATGGGAACAGAAATTCCACTTGTTATTCACGATAGGGGTGATTATAAAATTGCTAACACATTACCTGCAATTATAAGCTTAATCTTAATTAATTTAAAATTGCTTTGCTGAGCACTTGCCAAAATCGATTGAAGTTGTTAATTTGCGGGCACAGATATATTATTTTCTTAGTACATCCCGATGCATATCCTATGCTCTTTCCACAAATTTCGAAAGCCATCTGATGACGTAGACAGTTAAAGTTTTGGCACACTTTATTGAGAAAGATCTTAACGGGAACAGATTTTTTATTTTCGGTCTGTGGGCGGAATCCACCATACAAAGTTATTATAAAATTTGTCTTTGTCTGCACAACTACAATAGTGGAATTTCCAAATTTAATGGGGATTGCTCATACAATAAAGTGCAACTTCCAGCAAAATCATGGAGGTATACAAGGGAGGAGATGGGTATCACAACAGCAATGCTTTCTTCATTTAATGTCGGCTGCTTCTGGAATAAAATGAAACTTTAAGTAAAATATCTGTGGTATAGAAATGGGGAGATGGGTACCCACATACAAAGTTAAGAGTTAAACCTTTTGTTAGTATTGTATAATTAATTTATTACATTAAATCATTAAAAAATAGTTTGTTTTCCTAAATTTTATAACCATTGAGTAATTTACAATATGAAAGATTTGTGAGTCTGGCAGAGACGACTTTTAAGCTAGAAGTAAAATACATAATAAGATAAACTACAAAACATTTGAATGAAAATGCATTTGCTATAGAATATTTCTGAAAGCAGTAGCTATACTTATAGCAATAAAATGTTAATCACTGATGAAAATACCAAAATCAACCAATTAAATACTGTGCAGAAACAACAAACTTAGAATAATATGGATTCCGTTTCTTTAATTTATGATTCACCTATAATAAACTCATATGTATGTATATTATTTATATAAATATAAAACTGGAAAATATAAATAATTCTTGAATTAAAACTGAGTCACGCTGGATTCTTTAAGTATATAAATTGCATAGTATGTTAATTTTTATATGGATGAAATGCTTTTAAATTCTACAACTTATTGGCTTCCGTCCAATACCGGAAATCAGGTATACTAGAGACATACAAACGAATATGTATGAGTGTTTGTTTACATAAATATATGTAAACATTGAGTGGATAACACTTATGCTGGAGTAGAGTTATTGATAAAATTTACATGTGTATGTGTGTAATTGTTCTGCCTTTGAATGGTTTCTTGAGACAAGTTTTTACTGTATGTTTTTATGCAGTTTAAATGCATTTTTTGTCCACATTTGTATGTAAGTACATACAGTTTTAAGATTTGAAGGAAATGTTAAACAAACTGTATGTACTAAAGTTATATATGTGAATGGTAGGTAAGAAAACGACAGCGATAACGACATTGTTGACAAAAGGAAATCCATTAAAATTTTACATTAAAATGCACATTAAGTTCACGCATGTATACGTAGGCAGAACAGAAGTTGCACGTCGTCAACTATCTTAACATAGTGTTAAAAATGAGATGCCCTTGAAATAATGTTTCTCCTAGAAAACACTGAAGGCAAGAACGATAATTGTTTTTATATAATCCCTCGTGTTAATCAAATGCATACATCATAAAGCTTGTCATCTTAAGTTGTAATCTGTGTGAACAAAACTACGACACATTTAAACAGGGTGTCATGGAAAACATAAAACGAAAGAATTTGGCATTTCTTTTTATTAAATATTTAATCTAATTTTTAAAATTTTTTTTTTTTTTAAATTATGTTTAATAGAGCCCTATTTGTATAATAATTGTCATAAATTTTTTATTGCAGAAATCTTATTGAAAAACGACTCTTAAAATTCTTGCGTTTTACGTTTTCAATTTCCATGACACCCCTGATAAATAGAGACCTCGAAATTGATACTATTTTGAAGAGAAGGTTTTAAAAGAAGGCTTTAAAATATACATATAATAGGTGGCACATGAACAAACAGTGAAACATTTAATAGATTGAATTTCTATTTTTGATTCTCTGCTTAAACTAAACTTGCCTGGGAAGTTTTGGTGCATCCACCGTATTGCCCGTACATTGCACCCTCAGATTATCATTTGCTTCGATCTCTGCAGAACTCTCTTAATGGCGTAAATTTGAGCCCCGTAGCGGCTTGCAAAACGTAATTGGATTATGATTGTTATTTTTGTCAAGCTAATAGGGCCTAAATTTCTTCAATGTAAATAAAATTGGATTAGTTTTTCATTCAGAAAAGCGAGAAGTTCTACACTGATGGAAAAATGGCTTAACCCCACAAATGCATAGTGTTATTGATCAAAACGGCACAAATTTGATTTAATAAAGCTCGTTTCAAATATAAACAAGTAAAAGTGCTGTATTCGGATATGCCGAATCTTATATACCCTGCACCATGGTGCGAAAATATAAATAGTTCGATTTAGTGCCACGCCCACTTGTCCAATTCTTCTCACATTTTGTCGGATGTTATGTATTGATAACCAAGATGCTTGTACCTAATTCGGAAACTTTGGCTCTTGACGTTCTGCAGATATACAGAAAACTTTAATTTCTTTGTATGGAGAGTGACACACCCACTTGTCCAACCCCATCCACATTTTGTCGGATGTTGTGTTTTGATAACCAAGATGCTTGTATCAAACCTTAGCTAAAGCAATTCAGCAGATATACATAACAAATAAAAACAACAACAACAAGGGAATTTTTGGTAAAACGAGAGGCAGTGGTGGTTTTTTACTCATATCCCAGGCATTTTTTGACAGATCTTGCTGAATTTCAATAGCAAGCAACACCGGACTATATGCGACATAAATGTATTACAACATAACCCCCATTATATCTTGGGACTTCGGAAAACCTATTTCAACGGCCAGACAGACAGACAGACGAACATCGTTAAATCAACATTGCTACTTATAAGGACCTAGAATATATATACTTTATAGGGACTAACATCAATATTGTAGAATTTACAAACGGAATGAAAAATGTATATATACCATTGTGTTTCATTTTTCTTAAATTTGAAACCGAACTTTTCGAACACCTATTATGTGAACTGATTTTCAAAATTCATTTAAACCTTTATAATCGTATTAATATCAATATTTCATATAATAAATTTTTCGCTTTTGAACTTATTCTTCTGTCCACTTAACTCCTATCGAAGCTTAGGGCCCCTGTACACTGAATGAAAAATGCTTCATATATGTAATGAATCGTTTTCATACAAAAATTTCACTGGTTAAAGGAAAATTTTCATTGTCCAAATGGAATTTCGTAGTTATAATGAAGTATTTTCTTTAAGATCGATTCATTGGATTTCGTAATTACGTTAAAAATTTTCATTGAATATATGAAAACTAAAGTTTGTCCAAGTTAAACAAAAATTTTTAATTGGGATCATAAAAAACAATATGCAAACATAACTATATTCATAAATTAATACAAAATTATAGTATCCTTAAAAATATGTTTAATTGTTAATTAAAAAATGTAAGATTAAATTATTTCATATATCTGATGTAATATGCCATTAAATTTATGAAATCAAAAATTTTTTTATAAAAGCAACATATTTCAATAATTGATAAAAAAAAATTATTTTTAACATTCAAATAACTCTATAGTCTCAATAATCAAAAGTATACAAATATTTCGAAAAACCATGCCTTCATAAATTTCAATTTTCATTATGACAATGAAAAATGTCATTATAGTAATGAAACAAAAACGTTCAATCCATAAATACGTATGTTTTTAGTTTTCTTTAATATGTACATACCTAAATACATATAGTATGTACTAAGTAAAGAACAAATAAATGTTCTCCTTAAAAAAACACACCCTTATTTTAAACTGTTGTCAACCAAATGATGTATACGAAAAAGCTTGTTCTCTCTTTATGTGGTCTTTTTTATTATGCGTTAGCAAATAAAATCAACGTTGTTATTGTTGTTATGTTATGACAATTTAATCTCATATTTACGCTCTTAATTGAGTAATGGAGTAAACATAGTTTTTTTATTCAAAAACTAGACTGCCCCAGTAGGCTAGCTGGTAGTGTGCCAGTCTATCAGTGCCGAGGTTGCGGGATCGATTCCCGCCAGCGACTCTGGATAAAAAAAAAATTTAATAAGAACAACTTTGATAAAAAAAATAAATTCAAAAAAATTAAAAAAAATGAAATCTGTAGATTTTCTTCCAGTTATTCTTTCGCTTTAATTTTGATCCACGATATTCCACTTTCTCTTTTGTCTTTTCGCAGACTAGTTCTCCATTCTGTTTTTGGTTGACCTCTTTAACGGTTGCCCTGTGGGTTCTAGTCTAGTGCTTGCCTGAATATTTCATCTGAATTCTTTCTTAAGGTATGTCCGATACACTTCCATTTTCTTTTCCGCTTTTGAACGCAATCTAAAATTTAGCAGGCATTAAGGAAAAATCATGAAATTGCAATTAAATCCATTACAGCTCTGATATACATATATGTTCTATTTATATAATATTAATGATAGTACCTATCTTTTTTGCAGATCAATTGTTTCCCTTCATAAAACTTGTAAGTATTTTTTTTAATATGCCTTTTTTAACCCTTTTACTGCAATGTGGATCATGCATCCCCCACAAAATTAAAAAAAATCGTCAAAAATACAATTTACGCTCTATTTAAATAAAATAAAAAATGCTAAAATTAAAAATATAGAAAATAGTTAATTAACATTTTTATTGAAATAAATAAATAAATAAAAGTGCATTTAACTTTGGCTTTATCGCTCGATACATAAAGAAACAACTTTTAATACAATGTATATCAACTAAAAGTATGTGTATGAATTTTTTTGATAAAATGTTAATAAGAAGGGTATCAGTAATATAAGTAAAATATGCGAGAAAAAAAGATAACCTCAAAAATTTCTTTCACGCGATAAAGAGTTTTATTTTTAAAGTTAAAAAAAGAATCACACCACATGACTGAATTTAAAACTTTGAAATAAGAATTTGCTTAACTGAGAAAAAGTTAAAGCCTTAAGATATATTCACACTTAACAATTATTAAATAAAGAAGCGTGACCACTAAATTCCTAAACAACAATTTACTTTCTTTTTATCATTGGTTTTTGATTTACCAAACTTTATTTTTTTTCAAATAGAGGTAAAATGCAGAGTTCGAAAATAAACATTAAATACTGTACTTTAGTGTTCTGTACGGTAGAATTAGTGAAAACTCAAATGCTCATAGTGTTTGTGTAGCAAATATCTTAAAAAAAAAGTTGCTCGGATTGTGATCTTCGTACACAATAGAAATACTGTACTAATCCAACTCAACATAATGATTATAATATTTTATTGCGCTCTGTTTTTCGTAAATAACCACAAACTTCGTTTTGTTCGGTTAAGCACGTTAATGTTCGTTCACGATATGTGTTTACGACGAGAAAAACAAACAAAAATTACAAAAACAAAACACTTTTACAATACAACTACACACACATGCTACTCGTGCTGCGATCGTGCAAATTGCCAAGCAACAACAATACTAGTAAGAAGCATTGCTAGAGTTTTTTGTTTGCTCATTCCTTCATCAATGTGAAAAAAACACTACAGAACATTAAAATAAAATGTTTGTCTACAGAACCACTACAACTTTACTGTTTAATAATGAAAAAACAGAACACTACATAATATTTGTTACTTCTGTGAAAATAGTTATGAACGATATTAAGGGTTGTGTAATAAAATTGAAATCGTTTAAAATGTTCCGTTTATTTTTGAACACTGGTAAAATGTGTTTTTAAATTGTTAAACAGATGTTATGTTAAATCAAAAGAATGTTTGATCAAATTAGTGGTTACGTGTAGGGCGTCACAATTTTGTTTAGTGTAAAACACTAATAATTTTTATTTTAAGTGCAATTATCGTAAAATTTCAATTAAAGGGTCAAAGACCTTTTAAAAAAGGAACAAACATTTTCATAAAAAAATAGTAAAAGCTGCTTCATATAAATCATGTTTTATTAAAGTACTTTTTGTTGGTACTTTAAAAATAATTTTGGTTCATTTCTTTCTCCGACGTTCAAAATTTATTGTGAGTTAAGATTGCGTTCCTATCGATTTTTTTTTCTTTCTTTTCAATGCAATTGTTTTACCACAAGCCAGTCTGTCAGTCATGTCTGTCTTTTTCTGTTGTAAAAATCTTAAAGAAAACAAAAACAACAACAACTAAAACAATAACTACAACAAACTGCATGAACACAATAGGAAATAAAAAAGGGGAACTCCAATGTGAATTATGTCGCGCCAAACGGTTTCTATTTTATACACTTTAGTTTTGCTCCATTGGAATGTTGATGGAAATGGTAATGGAGTTAGTTGGTGATGGCAGTGAAGAAAATGCTGCTTTTAGTTTTATATATGAATTGTGAAACAGAATGATGTTTTTGTTTTAAGACTCATACTTACATCACGTTTTACGTATGAGTTTCATCAAGCATCAGCACCATCATCATCTGTTCTTGTTCATTTCTTTGTGCCACTATTCTTCCATTGTCATTGTGTAAGAATGTCTGCAGGAAGCTGTATAAAGTGTTTTACTAATATTTTGTCTTATGGGGTTAAGCCAAACTTGTGTGAAAGAAAAATAATAAGTTATAATTGGAATTTTAATTGAATCCTTTTTTAAAATAAAAATCTAATCAGCTGAGTCTTAAATTACATGGCAAATTTGTGAGTGTTTACAGTTAGTTAAATCTTATTTCCTATACTTTTTATTTTTTCTTAACATTATTTTTTAGTTACAAAAAATTTTTTATATCGGATAATACCTACGTTATCGGTAGTTTTGACTACAATAAAAGAATAAGATCTTTTACAAAAATTTACACAAGTTGATTAAATTTGTGTATCTGGTTGATAATAATTTTTTTAAATCAAACTGGCAATATAATTTTTTTTTAAATATTTGTTCTTTCCAACAGCACTATAAAAACTTACTGTCTGTCCCACGATTTCGAACGAAACCTTTGTACGTCTAACTTATATTTAAAACAAAATTTAAATAAGTTAGAGTGCTATATTCGAATATTCCAAATCTTATGTACCTTCACCATGGTGCAAAAATAACAAAAAAAACGCACACTTGTCCAATCCTGCCCACATTCTGTCGGATGTTGGGAATTGATAACCAAGATTCCTGTTCCTAATTTAGAAACAGATAATGTCTTTGTATATAAAACAACATTAAAACAGAATATGTTGAATTTTATTGTTGAAGTTTGTGATTATTAGCGAATCTTTTAACGATGAAACGCAACCAAAAATTTTAATCGCTTTGAAATGGGAGCCCCTGAAAATTAAGAAATTTTACAGCGTCTTGCATTGTGTAGGAGGTGCCACGCCCATTTCTCCAATGTCACCCATTTTTTTAGAGAGGTTTTGTATTGATAACCCAACTATGTGCACCAAATATGGACACTTCTACTCTTACCTTTCTTTAGATATAAATAAATCTAGTTTGTGCCACGCGCACTTTTCTAATCCCGACAACAATTTGTCGGATGTTGTGTGTTGGTAACCAAGAGACTTGAACATAATTAAGAAACTTTTGCTCTTGTCGTTCTTCAGATAAACAGAAAAAAAAACTAGGGATTTATGGACAAAATTAGAGGCAGTAGGGGTTTTTTGTTAAATCTTTGCCATTTGTAAAACGATCTGGCTGAATTTCAATAGCAGAAAAGTTCGGAGTATATGTGATATAAATATAAAACAACCTAGTCCAATTCATATCTGGGTTCTTTGGAAAACCCGTTTCAACACACACGGAAAGACGCACAGATAGACATCGTTTAATCAACTTCGCTACTGATAAGCATCCGGAATATGCACACTTTATTGGGTCTAACATCAATATTGTAGAAATTACAAACGGAATGATAAACTTATAAGCACCATTTTACCTTTGGTGAAGGGTATTATCTAACAAATTAATTACTGTTAACATTACGAATTTTCTTTTGCTTCTGTAGAACTTTTGAGCATAGTTTTTCCACTTTCTGGCAACACTGCTTATAGAGTAGACGGAATTTGAAACGCCCCAGTGGATTTTATATCTCATACATTTTCGGTCTGAAACTATCGACATTTTCGGTCTGAAACTATCGACATTTTCGGTCTGAAACTATCGACGATGTAGGTGCGACCCATCCAAAGTCTGCATTCAATTTCTATCTACTTTTGCAGCGAAGGCCTAGGCCATTAGATTGGTCCAACACAGCATACATGGTAAGCAAATGTGATGCTATTGCGGTGGCAACAATATCGATGGTTTTCTTCCGCAACCACTTAACTCGATTTTTTCCGATTTTTTGTTTTAACCGGAAGAGTAATCAAAAAATACCGCCTTACAATTTTGCAATTTTTTTGTTTGGCGGAATATCGGAATTTTTCCTAATTCTTGGATTATAAAAGAATATATAGCAAAAAGTTTCAAATATTTGGTAAAAAAAAAGTATTTTGTCTCTCCTGAAAAGTAGTTGTTTTTGAGTTACGAGGTTCCGGAAGAAAACCATCGATATATTCATGTTTTTCTTTTGTTATTTGGTTCTATTGTACATTTAACAATGGGATAAGTAATTAGACTAATCCGATTTGGATGCTAGTTGTATGCGCTTCACGAACTTGTTTTTAAATCTTCTATTGAGATTTTTGTTAACAATCGGATGTGTCTTAATTTGTAATAACTTGGAAACTGCTGGGATATTGTTATCTGAGTAAAGACATAAACAGAAATTGATCTACCCATTAAATAAATAGATTAATTCTTTCTTCTTTCACCTCAATTAATAAACTGTTTAATTATTTGTTGGTGACATTTTTGTTTTCAACAACAAAAAGTTGGGATCGATTTAACGGTCTGTAATTTACATACAACTGTCAAATGTCAGCTATTCTCCTTTACTCTAAATGTTGCATTTAAAAAGCTCTTTTTCAATTAATTAGATTAAAAAGATAAAAAAAAGAAGTTTGGGCGTTTTGTTATTCAATAGGAATTATAGTTTTTTTTTAATTTAAAGAGATAAACAACTAAAATAATTTACGATTTTCTGGGCTAATTTTGATTTAAGTCGTGATGTTAAAATGCTATTACTTTTTGGATATTTTTTGTAAGGCATTTATAAAAATATAATGGTGCTATATATAAGCAGCTTCAATTGACAACTTAATTCATTCTGTTGCCTGCATATTTTAGCTGTAATAAATTCTTAACAAAATACAATTCTTTTTTTCCTAATCTGTCTGTAATTTAACGGCATAGAAATCAGAACAATTTTATTTGTCTACTCTATGCAGCTATTGTTACCAAAAATACTGATATTGGGAAAAATAACTTGCTATTATAATAGGAAATTTAAATAATCATAAAAATTTTGTAAAGAAAATTCCTTTTATACCAGCACCAATTCCAATTCTGGCTACAATTTGGTTTATTTATTATTTTTTAAAACTCACTTTGATAGAATTTCAAAACCTAGAAGATTTTTATTAACAATAGAAATTGTTTTGACCGTTTATGAAAAATTTCTAAATTTGTAATCAATCAAAACAAAAAAATACTGCAAAACACATGAAATCATTTCTACGAAATCTTAAACAAGTAGATTTGTAGCGAAATTTGCTGCAAGTTTTTTTTTTTTTTTTTTTTTTTGACAAAAGTCATATTCCAAAGCGTTGTGAATATGACACGCAAAACATAGTGCTAAAAAGAAATTTTTTTTTAGTTACGATACTTGCAAGAAATACAGGAAGAAGCAACGAAAACATAATAAGTCTTAACTCTAAGATCATTTAAATGGCTTTAACATATGAAAATAATTTCGGGCACAAGGGCACCGCGGCTGTTTTTGACGAAGACCATTCTGACAGACTACCGCGTATTTTGATGCGAAAGAAATAATTTACGAGTTCGAACAATTTGTACTGTGTATTACGATTTTCGTCCTATTTGTTTCGAATAAAAGGAAGCTGTTAAAACCTTACCGAAAACAAAAAATCCCTTTTGAAACGGCAACTCTCTATTACAAACAATAAAAATTAATTTCGGTGTTCAACTCTGTGTTAAGAAAACAAGCGTCTGTTATGCAAAAAGCGTGGGTAAATTGTCCGAAAGCTATTTTGTTCGTGACAGAGTTAAAGAAAAATAAATTAAAGTGTAAAACAAACAAATTATGTTTTAATATTTTGTGGGCTTGAAAAAAAAAACAAATGAAATGTACAAATAAAAAGCAATAAGAAGAAATAGTTTACTTTTTCTTTGGACTCTTTCTGAAATGGTATAATATTCTTAAAACCACACCGAAATACCATCCATTTGAATTATAACAATTAAGAGTGCTATATTCGGCCATGCCGAATCTTATAAACCCTTCACCATAGTGCGATAAAAACAGAAAGTAAGTTAATCACCGTATTTTAGATGTAAATAAATGTATTTTGTGCCACGCCCACTTTTCCCGATATACAAAAATCTTTAATGTCTTTGTACGGAAGGTGCCACGCCCACTTATTCCATCTCTCCCATAATTTTGGAGAGGTTGTGTATTGATAACCCAGCTATGTGTAGCAAATGTAGCAGTTTTTCTCTTACCGTTCTTTAGATATAACTTAATCTGTTTTGTGTCATGCCCACTTCTCCACTCCCGCCCACATTTTGGCGGATGTTGTCTATTGATAACCAAGATGCTTGTATGTATGGGAAGTGCCTCGCCCACTTCACCGATCCCGGACGCATTTTCTCAGATGTTGTGTATTGATAACCAAGATGCTGTTGCACATCGTTAAATACACTTCGCTACTTCTACTTCACTTATACATACCCATATCTGTGGCTTGGTGCTAAAAGGGCCAATGTCAATATTTTGTTGTTTTGAGTTAATCGTTGCATAAGGTGTCTTTTATTACTCGCTTTTATTTTGCTGAAACAGCCAAGTTCTAATTTTACCCAGAACAGCTTCATAAAGGCTTTGCTAGCCAATTTCACTAAGAACTCTTCTATAAAAAAAACTTTAATTTCAATTTTCTCAAAAGTTAATATTTTGACATTGGCCCTTTTAGCACCAAGCCACAGATATATCCTTTTACCTTCGGTGAAAGGTATTAAAACCCAATACATAATACGTTTTAATCAAGTAAAGCTGTACAGTTTAATTTTCGAATCGGAAATTGCTTTCGAAAAATTTTACTTTTTGAATCGAAATATGTGTAAGCCCCACTGAACGTCCGATTCCGGGCCACTTCTTCGATCATTACTGGCCGAATGTCTCGACTAACACAGAAAGAAAAACACTCGGGATAAATCAAGTTTTCTATGATTACATTAAGTACGAGTCGTACTCAAAAATTGAAGTACAAATAACACTAAAAAGTACTCAAAACAATCCAAAATCGGATTACTTTTGAAAATCAATCCCGGAATTACTTGAAACAAGTATAAAATTCTTAAACCAAGCAAAAAAAAGATTAAACTTTTCGTTGTGTTTAACCCTCCGACTTACTCATGTTTTGATTTTCTATACACATTGAGAAATGGTCTGGCCAGACTCATTTGTACCACGAAGGGTTAAAAATTAAATTTGAACTCATTTAGTTTATATTTTTCGTTAAATATGTAAATAAGATTTCTAAAGTAAAAACCATATCGGGCATGATGTTGGTGTTGTATCATTCTGAAAGGTGTAATAGGGGTAAGTAAATCAATCATAATAATTTGTTCTTTCTAATTCGGGATTAAATCAACTTTATAATACTTGAATCAAGCACATTATGAGATTGATTCAATATTAGTTTTACTTAAATCAATCTAATTTTCGGATTATTTCAAGTACGAAATCGGGATGGAATATGGATAATTTAAGTATTTTGCGATTGAAAATCCGTACTTGATTCAAGAAAATCCGTACTATTAATACCGCTTTGGATTGATTTGAGTACTGATGGATTGATTTTTCTTTTGAGTGTACAGGTAAGAATCGAGTGGTGCCATATTACGAGTGGTGCGGTAACGATATTCATTGACCGCGACGCGAGCTCTAACTTAATTTTTAAGGATATAAGGCCGTTGATGCCCCCAGCATTTTTCTGGATGTTATGGAGTCTTAACTCAATTTTTCTGGATGTTATGGAGTCTTAACTCCATAAAATTTTGCGATTAAACGTCGTTTAAATTTTTAAACGTCGTTTAAAAATTTTCAAAGTCAATTTGGATAATTTGATACAAGGTATATTTATAGCAGGTAGCCGCGAGATTACAACAATTGTACAATAAAACAAACAACAGGGCTTTTTATTGCTGATATGCGATACGAACTGTCAAACAGCAAAGGGGTTGATAAGAGACAAAAAAGACAAAAGATTAGGACAAAAACTTGTTTCTTGTTTACTATACAACATTTGACAGTTCGTATCGCAAAACAAGCAAATAAAAAAAAACAGCTGGCTTTCCGAGACTACCTGCTATAAATATACCTTGATTTGATAGCGTTATTCAATCATGTTGATAAATGAATCGAATAAAGCGCAGTATCACTGTTCCTTTGACTGCTAACCCTTTAATAAATTCTATCGGACTTAAAGAAACACCATTTGTTTGACAACATTTAACGAAAAAAAACTCCCGAAAGCGGCCTTTAAGTAAAAGTGACAATGTAAATGATGTTAATGGCAATGATGATGTTCATTTAGTCAGCACAACGATTGCCATCTAACATTCACTGACTGCATCTTCCAGCATACAGAAAAAATTATGAATTGCATAGATTTTTTCAATATCAAGTTGAAAAATCATGCTAAAGAGTATGATGAGTTTTCTCAGCATCTTTTTTTCTCTCTCCTTTGTTTCACGCTTAATTGCACAAAAACTATACACTACAAGATGGCACTGGCACACGACCAAGAGACAAGATTCCCAGATATCTAATGATAAATTTGTTTTATTCATGATTATGCGTGTTAATGTAAAAAAAAATTTAAAGAAAACGAGATCAAGTCTTTAAAACAGTTTGCAAAAGAAAAGAAAAAAAAAACTAAACAAATTTTAAATAATTGAGTCAGTCTACAGGCCGGCAAGTTGCCTTATTTATCCTCATCATACACGGTCTATTACAGTATGTGTAGTACCTGTTGCTTGATGTTTTTAAGGCAACTCTTAAGGAATGAGTAAAATTAAATTGTATGTTTTACTACGCAATGAAATAACAAAACAAATATTTATATATTAAAATTCTCACTAAAAACTTGCAATAATTAAACGTGCCACTATTTAAAAAATACTTTTGCAACATTTTAAGTTGTAAATTTTGTTGTTACTTTGTTACTTATCGATGTACCTAAATGCATTTGAGTTATGTATGGATGTATATATGTATGTTGTACATGTTTTCAGTTTCTGTTTCGCTTTTAAAATTGTGTTTTCTTTTGTGGTTGCAATTAAATGCAACTACAAAAAGTTTATAAAACGTCATCAAATCAGCAATGGACACCAATACCAGCTGAGTAAATTTTTCTACTAAATTGCTTGGAAATCTTATTTCATTGTAATTGTCTACCCGCTACAAACAGCAAAAGGTATTATTAGTTACAGCCATACCTAAACAAGAGCGGACAGCGTGTTCTAGCTGTTAAAAAATTCTCATGACCTGTCAATTTGTATGAAGCATGCCGAAATATCGCGGCGGCAACGCTTAGCAATTTAAAAATCCGATTTTGATAGCGCGTTTTCTAGTGAAGTTGGCCGCTCTTGTAAATTAATATTGACAATTAAGCTTTTTTAGGTCAATCTAGCGGTTTTTTTTATCCATTTTTTGTTTCTATTATGTGGTTTTATTAAACAAGATTGACGCTCTTGTTTAGGTTTGACTGTTATTGTTATCAGTGCTGCCACGACCAACTCTTGCTTTTCCGTTCTACATTTGGTACCTTTTGAATTTTCTATAATATTGAACATAGAAACAGAAAGTTATAGGGACAGGGTCCTAAGTGAATGAAATGTTGGTACTTTTTTCTTAAAACCTAGAATCATAAACTTTTTGGCATACAATGATGTCCACGAACGAAAGGCTGACGCTGAAAAAGAAGCGGGTAAAAAAATGCTTGTTTAGAATATAAGTAGGCATACTTTTTTTAAATATACGTTTATAAATATGTAGTACATAAAATATTTATGTATTGTGTTTTGCACTTTTATTTATATGTATATTTGTGTTTGTATTTTTCTAAAATCGAATTAAACGATTTTGTTATTTTTTTTTTCTCTTGACCAGATTGTATGTCACATAACGCAATCACAGAACGTTAAAAAAAAAGACAGCAATACTTGAAATAAAAGTGCTGATGATCAAGTTTAATGGCTTCTGGCAATGCAACTGTTGCTCTTACCAAAGAGTAAATGTGCAACAGTCAGTAACTGCATTATTATTAGTTCTTGTTGATCCAGTTTCATTTAGATTGTTCTTTTCTATTTCTACCTCCTTTAGTTTCTGCTACTTCATATTTTTTGCTCCCCTCTTGGCTTGTTTTAGATATTTCAACATTTATTTTATTTCTTCCACTTTTTATGTTTGAAAAATTTTTTGCTTTCTATACAAGATGCAACTGCGATTACAACGAAAGTTGCTTTTTACCGTGGTGTGTGCACAATTTTCTGTAGATATACAGGGTGGCCTAAAAGGATTGAAGGGATATTTGAGTAATTTTTAGTTTTTTATTTTAAATTAAAATAATTTTTTTTGAACTGGCTAATCAGCATTAACCAGGGACTTCTCGTAGACCCACATTAAATAATCGAGAGGTATTACATCGCCAAACCTTGTAGGCCAATTGACTGCTCTTTTTCTCGAATTTTCAAGCAAAAAATCTCCAGAAAGAAAAGAAAGTCTTGTGATGACACATGCCAGCATGTTAACCGTAACGTCGCATTTTTGTGGATGTAATGGCGCCGGTAGTGCTGCTGGCAAGCTATTTAGAAGTGGATGAGGAGTACTTGCTCTTTTTTTTTGAGTACTTTATGATCAAAATTAGTTACTTACTCAGTACTTTCAGAATTGTAATTTTTAACAAAGTTCAATGGCAAAATTTAACAGCTCTCTGTTAAAATTCATCTCTGTTTTAAAACACAATACTACCCAAGGCAAATTCAAACAAGGTGGTCTTATTTTAAATACGGATACAACACTGTAAAATACTTTAACATTGTGTCAAAATATTACATTACTGTTGTAAACGAATTATCTGTGTGTCAAAAATAGCTGTCACATTTCATTTTGTAGTTAATTTTAAATTGTGTGTTTTGAAATGTAATAATTTAAAAACGTTTAAAATTTCATAGTTCTAAAGCTTCGTACAGACGATGGTCAGATCTTACAATGTTGTCATTTTTCTGACAATGGCACCATTAATTTAACACATCTGCCAAAGGATAATAGCGTACAATGTTCACACAGCTAGACATTTTTAGTCAATTTTAATGACAACATTGTAAGATCTGACCACCGTCTGTACGAAGCTTAAGTGAAAATTATAGAATTTATGAAAGAATCCTTAGAACCACCAGAACAGTATACCGTTTTGACATATGGTTAGTTATCAGCTGTTGCTTACGTGTGAAGTAGTAGAATTTTTTAGCACTAGTCGGTAGGATCTGTCGTGGATTGTTGAAACCCATCCACAGACGGATGGCTCAGATGGACGATGCCAAATGCAAAAAAAAAAAACGGGCACTGTATGACAGTTCGTTTGATAGATAAGCCTTTAGTAATTTCAAGTGGGCTTTTCAAAAACCCATTATTTGTTTAAGAAATTGCCCTAGGATTTTCCGTTGTCCATATTGTCCTACTTGATTAATTGACAAAGCTATTAATTCCCAAAAAGATTCTCGCCTCATGATTTTTATTGGTTTTTTGCTTTACAATGTTGTTAAATGCCTTTCTGTTAAATAATGTAATTTCCCAAGTCTTCTTTAAATCGTAATATGATCGTAATGAAGTTTAAATTATTAAAACTTCTTCGTTTCTTTAAGGCTACCCTGTACAAGAAGAGTACGATGACTACGTTATGTACATGTTGCATGCAACTTGATCAATGGTTCTTTGGCTTTGGTAGATATTTTCTTTCTTTTTTTTCGATTTTAAGCCGTTAACTTAAGAAAATTGTCTTTAGATTTAGATCATCACACTCACCCATACAAATGGATTCCTACTAAATTGGTACATTGATTATCAGAATTTTTCTAATATTTTAGGTTTTATTGCACGAACAGATTAACGTTAATTTAATAAATGAAAAAGTATCTTTTGTTGAATTTAAATTTACCAAAAAAGTGCCTGTTATTCTTTTGGAATAGTTTGGAAAACTGTTATTCAATTTGATGATAGTATCGATTGTTAAGCACGAAATCTATTTATGTAGTGATTACCTACATTTATTTTTAAATTACAATAATTTTGATTAACTGATGTATCTAAAGTAGATTGTTTTTAATGGGAGCCCTTAATATATGTAGACCTAAATGTGCAAAATCTTTTTTCCTAAAAAACAAAAGTTTGTAAACTGTTATTTGCTTTAAAATTTATTTTCCTTAAAAAGATTTAGATCTACAAATTTAAAACTTTTTGTCGAAACTTTATGTGTGTGAAGATAAATATGCCGAGTTAAATATGTTTCGACGTAACGGCTTACGTCACAACATATTTAACTCTGGGTGAAATAATTAAATATGACATATTTAACTATTACATATTTAAATATGCCATATTTAACTATCGCATATTTAAATATGTCTTGTATCAGATATTTTTAAAATTTGATTGTCTTAATAAAAAATACTTTAAAAAAAGCAGAAAAAATATCCAATTAACTTATTAATTATTTCCTAGTAATTTCTATGGACAAACTAAAAACATCAAACAAAAATAAATTGGAGTTGTCACATCCTTCTGTGTCACACATCCGGACCATATGGAAAATGAGGACTAGGGACCACACTATCCTTCTATGGTACCCATATGTCTGAATTGTATTTGTGATTTTTTTAAAAAATTTTCAAAAATTGAACTTTGAAATTTTTTTGGTGTTCACTATGGGATTTTGGCCATATTTGGACAGATCCTTCGTTGTCACTCATCCGGACCATATGGAAAATGAGGACTAGGGACCACACTATCCTTCTATGGTACCCATATGTCTGAATTGTATTTGTGATTTTTTTTAAAAATTTTCAAAAATTGAACTTTGAAATTTTTTTAGTGTTTAAAAATAAATTTAACCCATTTATATTCCATTTATATCACGTATTAATTCCTTATACATATATATATAATTCAACTTTGAAATTTTTTTTGTGTTCAAAAATAAATTTAATCCATTTATATCACGTATTAAATCCTTATATTTTGAATGGAACTAAACTGACTGAAGCTTAATTTTTACGAATTAAAGGTTTATTTATGTAAGCTATTTTAATTTCGGAAAAACTTATTTTTTTGAAAAAAAAACTTAAAAACTTTTTTGCATTTCAAAAACTTGCAAAAAAGAGATAAATCTTACGATATGACAACACTGATACAATTCAGACATATGGGTACCATAGAAGGATAGTGTGGTCCCTAGTCCTCATTTTCCATATGGTCCGGATGAGTGACAACGAAGGATCTGTCCAAATATGGCCAAAATCCCATAGTGAACACCAAAAAAATTTCAAAGTTCAATTTTTGAAAATTTTTTAAAAAAATCACAAATACAATTCAGACATATGGGTACCATAGAAGGATAGTGTGGTCCCTAGTCCTCATTTTCCATATGGTCCGGATGAGTGACAACGAAGGATCTGTCCAAATATGGCCAAAATCCCTAGTGAACACCAAAAAAATTTCAAAGTTCAATTTTTGAAAATTTTTTAAAAAAATCACAAATACAATTCAGACATATGGGTACCATAGAAGGATAGTGTGGTCCCTAGTCCTCATTTTCCATATGGTCCGGATGTGTGACACAGAAGGATGTGACAACTCCAATTTATTTTTGTTTGATGTTTTTAGTTTGTCCATAGAAATTACTAGGAAATAATTAATAAGTTAATTGGATATTTTTTCTGCTTTTTTTAAAGTATTTTTTATTAAGACAATCAAATCTTAAAAATATCTGATACAAGACATATTTAAATATGCGATAGTTAAATATGGCATATTTAAATATGTAATAGTTAAATATGTCATATTTAATTATTTCACCCAGAGTTAAATATGTTGTGACGTAAGCCGTTACGTCGAAACATATTTAACTCGGCATATTTATCTTCACACACATGAAACTTTTACTATTTCTTTTTTACAGAAACTAGAAATAATTAGTATTGTGGTTATTTTATTGAAGTGTTTATGGTTTTAATCCAAATCAAATAAAATTTTTATTAAAGTATTTTTATGAAGAAAGGAATTTTACAACATGGAATTAAGGAATTAAAATTTATTGATAATTTTTCATTATTGACTGAACTGGGAATCGAACCCAGGTTTTCACGAACAGGTTGCCCTGACATGTTTCGATTGTAACCACACAATTTCTTCAGAGGGGTTTGTCATTTAACACTCACCGCCATTGACGACGGCTCAAACGTCAATCTTTAGATCGAAATTTGTTTTTTGAATGATTTTCTATTTTAATTGATTTTCATGTTCTTCCTTACTTCAGTTTTTCATGCTTTTTGTCCAGAACTCTTCTTAAAGTCCAAAGAACACTATTCTGTTTTAGGTTTTTATCTTTCATTTTCTTGTTGACCTTTTTCAGCACAACTTTGAAGGAAAAATGTAAACAAAGAGCTTGTGGCTTAGCTGTTTACAATAATTAGTATTGTGTTAAACCACAAACACCTCTACAGAGATTGTGTGGTAACAATCGAAACATGTCAGGGTAACCTGTCCGTTAAAACCTGGGTTCGATTCCCAGTTCAGTCAATAATGAAAAACTGTCAATAAATTTTAATTCATTTTTATGTTGTAAAATTCCTTTCTTCCTAAAAATTAAATTTGATGAATTTTAGCCTTATTTAAAATTTAAATTAAGAAATATATTCACGAGAATACATATGGATGTGTGTGCTCATATTATTGTTGTTGCAAAATTATTATTCATGCCCCTATTAAGGTTTAAAACTCAACTCAGTAGAGTTGAAACTTAAAAACTTATGTGCCGGTTCACACACGTCAAGTTTGACTTTACAAGTCTTGAGCTTTAAGGAGAGAAAGGAAAAGAGAATGCTATTTATTTTCTTTCTCTCTCATAAAAACTCAAGACTTGAACTTGACTTGTGTGAACCGGCACTAACTTTACAACTGCTATTGATGAGTTGCAACTGCTTGAAGTTTTTGTTAACCGCACTAACACAAAAAAGCAAAATTTCAACTGAACTAGAATTGAGTTGTAAACTGTAATAGGGGCATAAAAAAAACGTGGGTTACCTTAACTGACACCTTCCTGCATAATTTAATAATATTTTTTAGTTTTAACTGTAATAAATAAAACAAAACTGCCAATTATTAAAGCTTTTCTTTCTTTTTATAATTACAATAATCGTTCAATAAAATTTGATCTCAAATAGAAAAATGGATTTTCTTTCCATAAGAAATAGTGCTTTTAAATATAAAAAACTACTTTTAAAAATAACTAAACTGAATTGAATTGAACTCAAATCGACTGAAATAAAATGATTCAACAAAGGAAAATAGAAAACCAGCCTTCATTTATAAATTTTGTGGCTTTCATTTACCAAACTTAACTCCTGGCATGTTATTATATTAAAAGACAGACAATCACTGCATTTGCTTATCTTGGGATTTCGACAGGGTATCGCAGAGAAAGGAAAAAATAGAAAAGAAAAAAGCTGGAATAATAGGATTTTTGTTAAATGTGATTCCAATCAAACGATTTTTTTAAGACTTTAAGCCACGTTTAAAATTTATTTCTTTGAACACTAAAAACTGCTTAAGAGGCGTAACTAAACACGAATCTTTAATAAACCAAGAAAACAAAAAGAATTGCAGGTTATATTTTTTTTTTTTTGCTGAAATATTTGACTATGAAGACTTAATAACAAAAGCCTTTCCAAATGGCTGTGGTTAGACAAATTTTCATTGCAAAATAGAAATAATGATTTTGCTTCCAGCCAGCAGCACTGAAGACAATTTTCATAAACAAGTCAGGTTTTTAATTGCAAGTTTTTTTTTTAGAAAAATGCTTTATTTCCATATATTTAGAAGCATATTTTCCAATTCGGCAATCAGTTTTACTTTAAGTTATGATTTTAGATTTTGGAGGGCATCTCTGATTATTGAAATCCTGTTGTCAAATATTAAGTGAATATTTTCGATTAAAGTCTTTTTTCAATTTGCAGTTAAAATTCCACGAAAAAAATCAATAATTTAATTTTTTATCAAAGCATTTGTTATGCATTTTTCTTATATAATTAAATTCTTTTTTTGCATATACATATATTAAAACTTTCCCTGCTTATAAGTCATTGTAAAGGGTCTTTCGTTACACAGAAAGAAAAAACTCGTACTAAATTGGAAATGGGATTACTTTAAAAACCAATCCTGAAATTGTTTTTAATAAATATAAAATTTCTAAATCTAGTAACAAAAAGTGACCACGTTTGTTGTAGAAACAATAACAACAACACCACAAAAGTTGATAAAAACGATTTCCTTGTTTTGTGTTTAAAAAACAACAATAAAACCATAAGAAGAAAAACTAAATTTTTTTTATTTTCATGTGTAAGAAATTTAATATTTTATAAAAAGAAGAACAAATTCCCGAATTCTATTTGTTAAATTTATTTAGTTAAATACACTTACCCATTTTCAAAGTAGAATGATGACAAAACCCATATCGGGCCGTTCTTCTGGCGCCTTATACCTGCGAGTTCTTCTGGAAACAAGGGGGAATACAACAAAGATGAAACAAAAATGTGTAACGAACGGGTAGGTTATATGAAAATAATATTCTCTCTCTCTCTCTCTGGGGTAAGTGTTTAGGTTAGAATCAATCTCAATACTCTTTTGGATTATTTTAAAGTCAATCCCGTTTACGGATTTTTTTAACTACGGATCAGGGATTAAATATGGCTAAAATTAAGAAATGGTCTGGCCAACGTTGATCTCAATGAAAAAATTTACCCATGACGCCGCCAGTCTAAAATTCATACCAAACATTTACGTTTTCGGAATGCATTTAATGCGTTTGTATTTCATGAAAATTGGTATCAGCTTGAATTTAACAATTTTTTTTGTTGATGTACCTTTTCATCTCTAGAAATAGATCTCATCGCTGAAGATAATTTTTCAATATATAATATATAGCTTAATTCACCTTAATGTGATGTCCATGACGATTTGGTAAAACTGACTGAATAAATGACAGCCAATTTGACAGATGTATCTTTTACAATATGGCCGCTTTCAACTGACAAAAATTTAGGAAACCCTATTGGAGGACCCTTTATAATAATGTTGTCATTAAAATAAAGACAAAAGACGCCATTTACACAAAGAACTTTGTAGAACTTTAACAAGCTAAAAATATTACTAAATTGAACTATCATAATCAAAAATTTCGTATAAAATTCATCTTACAATATGACAATATTCAGCCTGCTTACGGTTGGCGTAGGCATAAAGTCCTGAGTCGTTTTTTGTAATAGATTAAAGTTACACACAACTTGTGTCCTTTATTCTACTACAAAAAACGACTCAGGCGTATACGCCAACGCCAACCGTAATCAGGCTGATTATTTATTTATTAATTTCATATAAATATTTATGTAATTTTTTTGAGAAATATTTTCTTCGAAAGCTCAATACATATTTATT
This sequence comes from Pollenia griseotomentosa, assembly GCA_963931875.1. Taxonomy (NCBI): domain Eukaryota; kingdom Metazoa; phylum Arthropoda; class Insecta; order Diptera; family Polleniidae; genus Pollenia; species Pollenia griseotomentosa. The sequence goes on along the minus strand of OZ007563.1, from coordinate 8,984,300 downwards.
TTTCATTGTTATCACCGCTAATTTTTGTAAATATTACGAAAAGTTAGAAATCGTTTTTTTTCAAATTTAATTGCTTTAACGGTTGTTTAAACATTATTTTTTTTTAGATTTCTTTCACATTTCAATTTCATGCTTTGTGTGGCTGTGAAAGACTTTTTTCAACTTTTTCTTTGATTTTATTTAGTCATTTAAATATTTTTTTTTTTGCAAATATAAATACAAAAAAAACTTTTTATATTTGAATTTGTATTAATCATTTGTGGTTTCTTTTTTTAAAAATTCTAAAAGAGATTGTAATTTTAACAAATAAAAATTAACAATAGATTCAAATAAGCATTTATAAATACGTCAGTCCATTTTTTCATTTCTTTTGTAAATCTAAATTAATTAATATTCACGTTTTTACCACTTTCAGATGTCTTTTCCGTTTATTCCGCACCTTCAAAATTAACAAATGCTAATTTTTGTTGACCGTTTTACTGACCTAGTACAATTATTTAGTCTTTTCTATTGTCATGTAAAAATTTAAAAAAATAACATTTTACTGGGCTCCTAAAAAAAAACACTTAATGACAGATAAGAAAATATTTAAATTTTATAAAAAAAGAAAAATATTTGATGAAATTAAAGTGGAGAATACTTACCATATAGCATTTTGCATTGAAAAAGGTCAAATTTTATACCAGGGCAAGTTCTATTTAAACATTTTGCAGAAAATTAAGTTTTTTCTTTTATTCTAAAAAGTGTTTGTTTTTATTTTTTACTTCTCCATTAAAATTTCTTAGAAACAACGTTGGCTTAAAGTTGTGGTTATTTCTACTTTTACGGATACAGCGGACACCCTCTAGACAACATTGTCTATAAAGAAACTTTTGTCTGGTTCATCTCAGCGTTCAAAGAAAAAGGGATATTTCCTTGTACAGACACATTTTAATGATCCCTCAGGTGACCGGCCATAAAAGATGCCATATTTGGAGGTCGGCGAAAAAAGTTTGTTAAGAAGTCCGTGAAATAAAAATCCGTGGAAATTTCTGCTCTCAGGGGCATTTTTTTAAAAGATTATTTAAGGAACTTTTTATTTGTCCAAAATTATTTTCAAACTTAAGATTTTTTTGGGTAGTGTTCAGAATATACTAATATATTTACATACATATGTACATTCATATGTATTGATATTCGGGACAAATAACGTAAAACTACCCAACTATACTCGCTACATTATCTGCCTTCTAATAAATATGGCAACATTTTAATTTGTTTTGAGGGTGATGTCAAGGTTAATCGCATTCAATGTACCTGGTGTTGTCAATATAACAAAATATAAATAAAAATGCACGTGTAAGTCTTTTTAACTAACCAATAACAATATTAAATTCGATATCTTTAAACTAATATTGAATTTAACTCAGAGATTTTTTCAAACAACAACATCTAACAAAACAATTGATTGACTTGCGGTTTTTAATGAACTGATTATAAGAGTTGTTCATTTTTAATGTTAGTAGATTTCAGAATTAATTAGAGTGAGTGTTAACAGTGCAACGTTTACAGTTGTGAATTATTTCATAGATTAAAAAACAAGTACTCGACTGTGAACACCCCAATGCTTACAGATGTTTGTAGTTAACTGTTAACATTCATACGAAACAAGTATATATGTATAGATACATATATACATATACTCGAACATCAGTAAATACTAAAATGGAAAGTCCAAGTTTAATGTTACTTTTGACAAATTTCTCTGTAATTATTGGAAAAAGGCGAAAAAATACTTTAAAATAAAGTTTTTTCTGTTTAATTTTAAAGCAATAAAATTTTATAATTTCTTTATTAGTGTTTCAAACAGAGTTGAAAATAGATAAAATCTCAAAGTTAATACTAAAATAATCACTTGGAATAACTAAATTAAAAGCGAAAACATTTCTCGAATATCACAGTGCAACACATAAAATGTGAAATTTCCCGAAGTACTTATCGAGACTAACAAAACCCCTTTTCGGGTTTGCTTACAACGCAGGTTTACATGAAGATTTCTGAAAATATAAACCAAAGAATTTTTTTGTATTTTCACCACTGCTTCTGGCATATCTTTTAAAGAAAAATTTAAATTTTTCTGAACGTTGTATTAATTTGTTGACATTCTCTATTTTGTTTAAACTACTTTCTTTCCTTACGGCAACGAAGCAAAGCAAGAGTAAAACTTATTTTGTACGTTTTTGTATTAGGAATTTGCAGCATTCGCCAAACAGTGGCGTGTAGAGCAAAGAAAATTCAGAAAGGGGGTAATCCAAACCCCACACCTAACGCAATTTATTTAAAATGGTCGGTAGATCAAACCAATAATGAAATGACGATATGTTGAAAAAACTTTACGCCGTACTGCAGACCGCTGTTTTCAAACAAATAGCAGCGAATGAATTGAATTATGGCAGGCCTCTAATAAACACCAAAAAATAGAGTGTAAAACAAACCACCCCGAAAAACCTGCATCTTGTGCATTTGCATCAAAATTACTACAATGTCGACAAAATATTTCTTTGGCAGTATATTGTCAAGACATTGCCACATTATTGTAAGATCTAACCACCGCAATCTCTTGAAAAACCAAGTGTGATTTGATTTCCAAGTTGATTTGTGCAGGCCTCTAGTGTTTATGCATTCCGTTAAGACTGCAAAAAGCGGATGCTTTTATTAACTGCGCGTGGCGTGAGGGGTGTCATGCAGTGTAAGCGAATGTTTTGTTGTTTTTCCTGGTCATTAGCTACAATTCTGCCAAAGACAGGAAAACAAAATTCGAATTATTTTCCTAGACAAAATCGTGAGGAAAATTTCATGTTTTATGAAAAAATCAAGTTTTAGTCAAAATATTCATGAGGCCATAAATTCCAAACAGCCGCTAGCTAAACTATCAAACCCCATATAAGGTTTTGTTAATTTCGATAACTTCTTAAAAAAATTCCACGAGGAATTGGTACCTGATGACCTCAAAAATGTTGTACAGTGTATTTTGTAGGAACCCTGCAAACAAATGGAAGATATCCCCTAAGGCAATAGTTTAGCAATATCCCCAAATTTTCATCTAAAAGAAAATAATCAAAGTAATTTTTTATTTTCTAACCAAAAAATTTTATAATATATTTGTACGTCATAAATAAAAAATTTAAAATTATAAAATCTAAAATATTCTGCAAAAGGTAAATATGTACAAATATAAAATAAAATAAATCTGTTAAATATAAATCTTTTTCCTTTTTAACTTAATCAAAATGGATGCAATTTTAAAGGAATTGGTTGGAACATATGGTGGAAACTACATAATTATTTCAGTTTTCTTAATTTAATTATAAAATATATTTTTTGTAATTTTTTTATTTAAGTAATTAAAAATGTGATATTCAATAAAAAGCTGTTCTTATTTTTACAAAAGTAAATTTTTTTTTTTTAAATGCAAACTCTTCTTTTTATCTTTCCAATGATATTTTGGCGATATCTTTCTATTTTCTTATTAGTGCTTATCTGGCAATATTGCTAGTTTATCATCTAGAAGAATCGCTTTCGTATTGCTTAGGAGTATGGCTATCGAGACACGTTTCTTCCCGAAGGAAGTATCTTCCGCAATACGAAATCGATTATTGCCGCAATAATATTTTTCATCCAGGCAATACGTTTGGCAATACATATGGAGTATTTCTGTGTTTGCTGGGAAAGTAAAAAAAATGGGAAATGAAATAATTTTTTATGTCTTATTTCAAAATATTAAATATATTTTTTTATTTGATATTTTAAAAAACGATTTATAAGTCAATTAATTCCTTTAAATTCTGCTTCATTTGTTAAAAAAAAAACAGTTTTAAGTGAAAAATAAGCGATCTGTTGAGTTCGTTACCAAACATCATCAAGATTAATGTAGTGCCATTATTAAAAAAATTAACTTTTTTTCTTAATGAAAAAAAAACTATTTCTTAACAAAACATAAGTGTAAATTGCTCAAGATATAACGCCAAACAACTAACTACTTCACACATGTATGAGTACAATTGAATACTGTAAAAATGTATCTTGTGGATGCTCAAGAAGATGAACATGTATGAAGGAAAAACGTTGAATGATTGTTGTCATTTAGATAGGGGAGAAAATTATCATTATCACCAGCCATAACAATCACCATCATCAACAGCAAAAGCAAATATTTAAAAACATTAATTTTTATTGTTGTCGGGACTAATGTTGTGCCTGAAGTTAAGTGGACAAGTTAATTTGATGTGCAACATTTAGAAATGAATTGCATTGCAATAATCATGAATTTCGAAGCATTAATTTGATTTTCTTTATTAATTTGCTTTCATTTATTTTCTTTATTAAGTGTGACTCTTTTCCGAGCCCCCATTCATTTATGTTTGTATGTATCTCATTCTTGTCTCAATAAATCCGTTTAAAACTAAAAAACAATTGTGCATTTTTAAGCTCGTACAATTTTATAAGTTCGTTTTGTACGTTTTAAGTTTCATTCGCCCATGTTGCCAACTTGATCTGACATGATGATGTGTGCGGTAAAGATCTTCAAATAACAACAACTACCTATAAAGAAATTAAATTACATATTTTAAACTCAAGCAGTTGTTTAACATGTTGTTTGCATCTTAATACCGTGTAATTGTAGACAGACAGTTCTTCCGCTCGTACAATTTATTTAAAGCTTAAAATTCTTTTTACTAAAAACCAAAAAATAAAAAATTTTACGTCTAAGAACTTTTCTTCATTTCAGTTAGCAACATGGGTTTTCCGTTTCTAGTATGTACAAAACGTACCGGTACTAGATTCAATTAAATAAACATTTCTTTTTCGTAATTTGGTCAATCTTGTAGATTTTTTTTTAAAGCCATTTGAACGAGTTTTAAATAAAACATTTAAAAGCATGTGCGTTTAATTGATTTTCAGCAATGTTTGCTAGATTTTAATTCTTAGGCAATAAGTATAAAGAAATTAAAAAAGAATTAAAAATCTATCTACATTTGGTTATAAAGCAATACTAAAAATCAATTTACTGAGGAAAACCACTTAAGTGTTTTTAATAAAGGATTGCAATAAAATTTTATAATTGGCGACACATTGCATTTACATGTAAAGTGACAGATGCAAATTATGAAAAAAATAATTACAAATACTATAAGTACAGTGGAATCACAAATATCTTAACTTGCGTAAAAGTTAATCACGCAGTTAAGCTAATTAAACGTTCTAAAATGATAACACTCAGTTAACTTTTCTGAGCCTATGCATTTGTTCATTCACGTAATTGGCAGTTTGGCCACTTCTTTAAAACTCTTATACGCTTTTTACACTTGCTCACATCTTACATGGGGTCTTCACCTGACAATTTTTTGTCATAATAAGCGTCAAACTTCATATAGAAAAGCTGACAAACATTTTAGAGTTTTTTTTATATACACTTTGACTTTTGGTATGACAAAAAATTGTCATCTTATTTGAATTTGAAAGCAGTAAAAAACATCGCAAATCAGATAAGATAATTTTATAATTAAAATTGATTAAGATTTTCCGGTAAAACCACATACATATTTACAATACTAAAAACTTCATTATAAATTAAAAATCGTTTTTAGAGCATACAAAAATTAAAAAAAAAAATCTCTTTTTTAAAAACCAAGATTCGAACCAGGGGACTCACACTTTCTAAGCTTAACAAACCCCCTAGACAACTGAACCATGAAGAAACGTAGTTTGAATATGATTAAAATTAAATATGGCCTGTTTATTGGTTCACAACTCAACACACAAAGGCAGTGTTGTCATACCGTATATTTATCTGTTTTGGCGAGTTTTTAAGTAGGAAAAAGAAACAATTCCCAGTTTCTATTTGTTAAAATTATTTCGTTAAATAGATGAAATAATAAACAATTTAAAAAAAAAAACGTTTATTATGGTCATAACTTTTTCGTATCTGAATCAATTTTTCCGAGTTTTTCAGAAAAAACTACTAAAGATTTCCGATCTTTTAATATATAAGGGATAACCATTGGTCATATGACAATCCAAAAAATCTGGTTTTTATAAAATTTTTGATATTTTTTATACGGGCGCGGTACCTGCCCACTATACAGAAAAAAAGCAATAAAAATACAACAACAACAAGGGATTTTTGGAAAAAATTAGAGATAGTCGTGGTTTAATATATATACTTTATAGGGTCTAAGATCAATATTGTAGAAATTACAAACGGAATGACAAACTTATATATACCCTTTTCCAGCTGTGGTGAAAAATCCTGGAGGCAGTAGCTGCGAACACATACAAAAAACACACACAGGAAAAAACTTCGTAAACTGGAATCTGGGTGTTTGAAGCAACTAAATGTTAGTTAACCTTAGAACATTTCGGTTGACTTTTTCGCGCTTTTACTGTACTTAAAAGTTAATTATGAAAATTAATTTTAGAATTTGCATAAAAAATTGTTTTAATATGCATTAAGGCATTTTAAAATGTTAGAATTTTTTTAAAAGATATCTCTTAAGACTAGTGTGGAATAAATAATAGAAATTAAAAAAAAACAATATCTTTTTAATTTCTAGGTTTGTTTATTAATTACATATTTAAAAACTGCGGTTGGGCATAGTTAAACTTTTTCTCAAATAAAAAGCAATTAAAAATGTAAATGTACTAAAGGCCGAACAGCAAAATCAGATCTCTATTCATGCCTATTAGAACTTTTCGTTTTGATTTTTTTTAGCATAAAATTTCACTCATTCACAACGTAAGACAAAAGAATTAATTATTCGATAATATCAAAATGCTAAAAAGTTAACTTTTCAAAATTAATTTTGTTCTTTTTGAATGTACAGAAAAAAACACTCACGCTCACACTTCTATTAAAAAAAACTATATTTGATTGAAAAATGATTAGGATGTGGTACAGAATAAATCGATTTGCTAAACAAAATATGTGTTACTATGCACACTATCAACTTTTTTAAAATAAAATATCAAAGTTATTTTTGGGAATACATAATTTTTCATTAATAAGATTTTATTTGTTGTACTAAATTTCCAATTTTAATTTTTGATAAATACACTGAAATTTCACCATTTCACCGGTTGCTTAGGCCATTTTCTTGCGAAAACATTAAAGAAAATTCTCTTTTAATTTTGTTTTTTCTTAACCCACTAATGGCCAATTCACCAATTCTATTCAAATAATAATTCATAGTTAAATATAGTTTTTCATATAAATTTATTTTTATTTGACATGAAAAACGAATTCTATACATAAATTGATATTTAAATAAATTGGTGAAAATGGCCATTACAACTAAAATTAATGTTGGGAGAATATCCAACCAATTGTAGTAGGGAAGGATAAACTCACTGTTTATTGTTGGTATTTTGTTTAAGCTTTGATATCGTGGCAAATAAAACTTGAGTGTTTGAAATTCTCATGCACTCTGCTGTTTTATTTGCATAATATCTTTAGCTTTTCTAAAGTTTTTGGGAAAATGGTTTCCTGATGATAAAACACCAACAAACAATAAAGAGTTACCAAACTTTGCGTTAAACTTTAAAAAAAGGCTGTGCCGAATATTTGATAAGTTCCATTTAAAATTTTGTCATCTTGAAGAAAATAAGGATCTTAAAGGATTTAGTTGTGTCAATATGTTTACGACTTAAAAATTTTATTCTTTTTATAAATTAATGGCTACTTTTAAAAGTCTTATGGCGGATTCATTTCCTTCAACTCCTACATGAATTAAATTTTCAGAATTGTCCATCTATAAACATTAAACAAAATGTTCCTTCATTAGGATTGAATATTTTGAAAGACGATCTAAATGACTAAACAACAAAATAGAAAATAACAAAATTCATGAACCAATAGAGATTTACTTGTCTACAGTGGAATAAAAAATAAAAAGGCAGTAATAGATTGAAGTATACCCAGCAAACAAGAATTATTATTATGAGATTCAATATTTCAATTGTGGAAGTTGCATTTAAAATGCTGTTTATAAGTATGTATTGATATGAAAAAGTGTTAAGGCCCAACTATAAGCTGGCTTAAGCAACTTTACGAATACATGTAAATCATATGTGTTAATCTATATTGAACTTAAAGAAACGTTTCGTTCAGTTTTTTGAAACTTTCATTTGATAAACCAAGGGCGAATCAGATGTTTTTGATTTTGATTTTTTAGAAGCATTTGACGATCTTTTCTTTATTTTTACGGTAGCTTATGCATATTATGGTTGTGTCTTTAGTTAGTTCCCAATAAAAAATGTAGCTTCGAACGAAGCAAGTTTGTAAGGAAGAAACATAAACGTTTCGCTTACCATTGCGCTTACGGAAGACATGAATTTTATATGGCGAGTTCCCACTCTGAAGCAATACATTTTTGACACATAAAGCGCATTATTCAGCGCATATAAAAATTGTTGGATGTGACGATCAGCCTTACACACTGAATGTTTTGATACAGTTATTTTTTAGTATTCTCCCTTACAAGCCTGCTTCGTAGTAAGGGAATGCCGTAGCACTTGAAATGTTTTTTTTTTATAAAAGTTGTTGAGAGTTCTTTCACTTACTTTACTGCATTTATGTATGTCTTATTGCGTAGCGCATAATTGTGCGCTTAGTTTTTTAAATGTACCATTACTGCTTCGCAAAATGATAAAATTTTTTATTGGGTTAATAAATTCCAACGATATAATCGTTTAAAAAATCATCAAAATTATACAAAATTATACCTTAAAAATTCGATTTTTTTTTTTCGTTTAATAATGCAAAGATTTATTTATCATGTATAAATTAAATTTTTATCCTTGTTATTTTTTATTTCGATGTAGCGATTTGATGGTTGGGTTTTGTGCTATAGACATTTTTTAAGCTAAAGGTAAAAAAGAAATAACGTTCTAAAAGAACTGCAAATTTGTAATACAAAATTAATGTCTGTAAAAAATTGCCCCAAAGTAGTTCATCTGCTTTAGACCAGAGATGAGAAACTAGTTTCAAATGTAATATATCGGGAATTCGTTGTCAGAAACTTTCATGGTATAAAAGTTGATTTTGCTGAGCAGAGACGTACAAAATTTTTAATATTCAGATACAAAAAATTTTTCGGTAAAACAAAATTTTTGAAACATCCCGGCTGTTTAAAAATTTGGTAAAGGGTGATTTTTTAGTCGTTTGAATTTTAAAAATTGAAGAAAAAACAAAAAACACGGAAAAGTTGCAAAAGTAAATAAAATATTTATTAAGGGCGATAAATGAATGCCTTCCATTTCCTTTTTAAAGATTATTTCCTGTACATTTTGGCCACGGCTACGACGTAGGTTGTCCTTCCATTTTAGTATGTTTTTCCAGCATTTGGGCGAGTATCTCACCAATGGTGCAAAAAAAATATTTTTTAATGTGTTGACAACATTGTACAATACGCAGATGTGTGCCTTGCTTTTGTTTGCTTTTATATGTATGTATTTAATAAAAAATTGCGTAATATATTTGTTTTTTATATTGCCCAACTTATTGAATAATATGGAGCAAATTGACAATAACAACAGCAATAAATAAAGAAAGAAGAATTTTAAATTTGTACAACAAGAAATATTTATGTGTTGTTTCCAGGTGACAAGCAATTGATTGTGTAGTTAAATTTATATAAAAATTTCTCAAAAACTGAGTAAAGTCCATATAAATTTTTTCTACACAATCAATTGCCTGGAAACAGCATATTTAAATGTAAATTTTGAGCTAAATGTACCCACACATTTGCATTATTATTGTTCAGTAGTTAATATTGTACAATAAAATTGCATGTAGATGTATTATATTAATAGGTTGCACAATTTATTGAATATTATTAATAGTCTTGATTTAAATTGCACAAAAAGATATATTTTTTAATGTATTGACAACATTGTACAATACGCACATGTGTGCATTGGTTTTGTTTACTTTCAGAGCCATTTTTACAACTTTATAATAAGGTTCCTGGCAGTTAACGTGAATAATAGCTATCGCGAACGATAAAGTGACCATTAAGTTTTCTCTATTATTGCAACTTTCAGATTAAATAAAAATGTAATTTATATACTGTGGCGACTTCTTTTGGTTGTTTAAAATACGTAGGGGCAACGACTAGCTTTTGGTTATTTCTTTAATTCATTTAGGTACATTTAAATGTCACTGAGGTAACCATATCTTCAGCAGAAAATATGGCAGCTTCGAATTCTTAAGTTCACTTGTAAAGTTACCATTGGGATAAATCTACTGTTTCCTTATCAAACACTTCTTAGGTTAGTGCTGGTTCAAGCTCTTCAAGTTTTTACCGTCAAGTCTAGAGTTTTTAGGAGAAAGAGAAAAAGAAATGGCATTCTCTTGTCCCTTTTTTCCTAAAAACTAAAGACTTGACGGCTAAAACTTCAAGGGTGTGAAACAGAACTTAATGGTAACCCTTTTATATATTGAATGACAAATTGCACCATAATTTTATATTTTATATTGCGCAATAATATTAGCAATAAGTACAATAAAGTCGATGGGTATATTACAAAAGATTTGTGAGTCTGCGTAAAATCTATAAAAAATACTAATTTATTAACACTTAATTGTCAATTGGACCAGATCTATTTCACAACAGTCTTTCCTGTTTTTAGTTAAGAAAACGGTATTTCAATAGAGACTTCTGGGGCCTAATTCTGGCGATTTTATTTTGAATTCTGTCCGATACGTTCAGTATCGAAATTATTTTTGTAGTATGATGAAACTCAAATTAATGCTTTAAAACAATGAAAAAAATTTCCGATTCGTTCAGTATTGAATGAAATAGTTAGAAATAAAATTGCCATCGAATCGAGATAGTACTCCATTACGACTGCCAGAATCAGGCCCCTGAACTTTTACAGTTGATTAATGCAATTTACAGATAAAAAGCGCATGATTAAATACCCTTTATATATGTCTATAATGTCTTTTATGTATATAAAAAAGCATAAATATAAACGATATTTATTTCTATCAATTTAGAACTAGTTTGGCTGGGAGTGATATACAATTTTCTTTGAGTTTTTATTCACAATTATAATTTATTTATAGCTAAAGGCTGATAAAAGTTATTTTATTTTCTTTCTTTGTAAATGGTTGGCTGATTGACTGACAGCCATGAAAACAATGCAAAACTTGCGGTTTTTAGTGATTTTTTTCATTTGGCATGCATGAGCAATGTAAAATTTATTTTATTATTTTTTTTTCAGTTAAAAATGAAATATTTTACTTAAGTAAAAAAAAGAGATATACCAAGTGGTCTGTCTAAGTAAATAAAATATAAAGCCATTAAAAAATAGTTTCAAAACTTTTTGTGAAAAGTGTCTAACATTTAAAATATAATTGAGGACTTCCATAAAGAAACGATATGATCATACATAAAGTATTTCTGGATAAGTCAATATTTTAATAAGTTAATACAATTATACACGACCTTAGGAAAACTGGGTTCTATCTTACATGTAGTTAAGCTGCAAATAGAACCTTGTTGTCCTAAGGTCGCGAAATGTCTTTGAAGTTTTTAAAAATCCCTGTTTTGTGTCAGTTGTATTTTATTTCAATAACATTTTTAGATAGGTACCTATGTGTTTTTTTATTTTAAGAAGTCTTTTAAAGAAACAAACAAAACAAAAAAGTGAAATTATATTGTTTTGTTATGGAACTCTTCGCTTCCTTATCCTGTGTTAATGTAGAAAAACATTTTAAAAACTAAAATGCTGCTTTGAACAGCTTTTCTTGCTGATTGTTTTAGAAAAATATCACTAATTGTTTTAAATCGTAAATAATGTTTAACTATTAATGTTTAAAAAACACAAAATTTTAAAATAATATTAACATTTGATGACATGTTAATTAAGATAATTAAATTCAATAAAAAAGTGGTAAAAAAATAAAACCGCTTTTAACAAACAAACAAAAAATGTACAGAAAAACAGTATAAAATACCAATCCAAATAATTTGAAAGGAGATTTTACGGCTGTCTTAAAAGCGTTAGATTTTCAAATATTTTGCATCAACTGGTTTGCGAAGACATTGAGACGGTGTCAAAGAAAAATGTGTTTGAAATCAATTCATAAAAAAAATTTTAACACAACCTGTGATGGCGTTAAGATATATTTTACATCAATTTTGTTTGTTAATGTTATTGTTTATGTAAAGATCTAATTAATTGTATGAATTATTTAAAGTTTTAATACAGAAAAAAAACGCGTTAAAAAGATTTATTTATTTCTTGAAAATGGTTAACGAAGATAACCAAAATATCGGAGATAATAAATTGTTAAAATGTAATAAAAAGATGCTTTACTTTACAATTTAAAAATATTTAGCCGTAATAAATAAATAATAACACATAACCATACAGGGGCCAAGTTATGGCATTCGATATTGGTCGAATTTCGATGGAAATTTTGATCAGTATCGAATGCCGTAATTTGACCCCTGTATTTTAATCTGTAATACTTTTTTGCTAAAGCCAGCTTTTGGTTAACATTGAAGCCTTATATATGGCCACATACATACTTAGGAATGATTTAGTACACTACCAGACAATCTTGTATCTTCATTCGAAAAATAAAAAATGTTAATTCGCCGATATTGATATATTGGCAAACCTTAAGTATCGCCAATATATCGGTTACGGCCAATATATCGCTACAGCCCTAATACAACATCTTCAATAAACGATTCTGCCTAAAAGTAGTTCAAGGTATTTTGATCATCAGTCCCATGGTCTACCATCACAAAACTTTGCTATGGCATAGTGGTTATTATACACAGAAAAAATTCTCCAACCTTTTTCACCAATTAATCAAAAATAAAATCAGTTTTTATTAAAAATTTAAACAAGTGAATTAAACGTTTAATTGATACTATTTATTTGTTTACTGGTGGAAATTTAATTAGTTTTTTTAATACCTATCACAAATTTTTTAATTGAAATCAATTTTTATTTTTTTCTGTGTGCGCACAAGACAACCAGCTAATCGATCGGTATGCTTTTAGGTCAAAAATCAATATTTCTGTGTTACACACATCAGCGCAAATGCATAATACTACTTTAAATTTAATGCATTTTGCTCTTATGCAAACAAAGTTAAAGTACACATTAGTTAACTAGCACATTAAGCCCAGCAAAGTGTATGGGCTTAATGTGCTGGTTAACTAGTGTGAACTTTAACTTTTCTTTAAGCACAGCTTACTTTGGCTTAACATACCTATGTAGAGTTAAATCGAAATATAATTCGCAAAATTGAAGGCAACATGTTTGTTATATATCTATTTAGATAGATATTTAAAATAGAGAAGCCATATGTTATCCGGAGTTTAAACATTTTTTTTTGCGTTACAAAAGCACTTGTATGCATTATGCACTTCATATTTAAAAAAAAGTGCTACAAAAATCATTTTTTGATTAAAATATGCAAAAAAAATATACAAAAGGTAAAATATGCACTAAAAATCGATGCCCAAATTTATAAAAAGTTCTAAAACGGATAAATATATTCTGTCTGCCTCCATTCTTCGCACATGAAACAACATTCAATTGCTTATTTACCGTATCCCTGATGATTAATTAGTATTCTTTATGTGTGCTATATATCTTAACTAAACTGTAAATCAACTTAAAACTAATGGCCGTTTTTTAAGACGTTTTTTTTATTTCAATAGCTCTCTTACAATTGAATTCATTGCATTTTGTTAACTGTTTTAGTGAAATTCATAAAATTTTACGGTTTGTAAATTTTATTTAACAAAAAAAAATTAAAACAGTAGTTGCTTTAAATGTTATACATTTCTTAGCTGACTAATAAGCCAATTAAAATTAAATAATTGCTTAGAAAAAAACTTAAATACAAGAAAAAAAAATCTCAAATTTTCCACAAGAAAAAAAAAACGGTTAAAAGAAAATAAAAATTTAATAAAAGAAAACTTTCTATACTAATTTATAAACCATCTGTCTAACAGCAGCCACAAACTCAGCAAATGTTATTAAAAGAAAATTTTGGTAACGAAATTTAATGTACAATTCAAAAACTAAAAAAAAAAATGTTTATTATGGCTCTTAGTTGCTTTGACTAGTCATCGCAACTGTTTCGGAATAAAAACTTATAAAAAAACACATTTTAAGTTAAGTTAAATTAGTTATCGAAAAATCTACAGTATTTGAACTTAAAAGAAGGCAAATTAAATTAATGCTTTTTAACAAAAAAAAAAAAAAAACTTTTACTTTTTACCACTAGTAACTTTAATTTATAACCGTAATTTGAAATGCTAAAAATGCAGTACTAAAATACACAACAGACAACGCCCAATCCTTTGTTTGGCTAAATCATGAAGAATGCAAAGAAATACACACGCACACACATACACAAACACCCACACATGCACCCCACAGTTGCATATCACAGTTTGCATTTATTCCTAGCCACCTTAAGGGAGAGCTCAACAGAAGCGCTCCGCTCCTTCTTCTTCGTACATAAAATAATCGTAAACTCTTCGAACAAAAGAAACAAAAATGTTTCCTTTTGAAGCAATTTTCATTCCATTTTTATTCATTTCTTCCTTCCATTTATGTATTTTTTTCTTCATTTACTTGATATGTCTTGTTCAGCGTTTTTGAAAGTTTACAAACCATCATTGTCTTCTAACATTCTTAATTAGTATGCAAATCCACACACCCAGTCCACTTAAAAATAAATGATTAATAAAAACAAAGAACAAGAAAACATTTAATTTTTACTATTTTTGGCTTAAACGTCAACATCATTAATAGGCAGGCAGGCAGGCAGGCAGACATCCCACCACAGAGACAGCTGCAGCAAACAGAAAACAAAAGCAAAACAAAATGAAATAAAAAGCTTTTGCTTTAAAAGGAGTTTTTAATGGAAAGTCTTGATAAAATTAAGTTATAAAGCTTCTACACACCCTACACTCTTCATTAACAATACATATATCCTTTAAAACCTTTTGAATTCTTAATTTAAGTAATTTCCATTTTATTAGCCCTCTAATTATTTTTTTTTTTTACTTTTTAAAGAAAAGTTTTAAAATACTAACTGGCTTATGCAAAAAAAAGTTAAAGTTACGTTAGCTTGCCAACTCCTTAAGCCTATACAATTAACACAGGTTTAGTGTATTGGTTAACTAACATGAACTTTAACATTTTTTTGCATCAGACAGTATGATTTTTGTATTGTTATACTTATTTTTTATGCCCTTTATTGAAGGTAAGAGGGTATATATAATTTAATATCCACACCACAATAGTGGAGAGGGTATTATGCACTTGTGATGTGTGTAACACTTTAAAATATTGGTCCTAAAGTATACCGATCGACTTAAAATCACTTTCAAAACATGGATAGATCCATATTTATAAGTACACATAAGGTAACCATTTTTGTAAAAGTAGGAGCACGAGGGGAGATGGGGAGCAATTTCTGCCTCTCAGAAACTATTAAACCGATTTGAATGAAATTTAAAACATAAATAAATCCCTATTGATATAGGCACACATTACAAGTGGTCACAAAATCCATTTGCACGAGTTTGCCAATTATTGCTTAGACACTGCAAAACTTTACGTTACTCTATATTCCTGCCATCCTATGACACCTACAATGCACAAGATTTTAATACATGGCGCAACTGTAATGAGCGAGGGATTGTTGCCTATCGGGCTATTATCAGAAGAAGCGTCTGAGGCACGAAATAAACATTTTCGGCTTTACAGACAGAATTTTGCTAGAAAGTTTTCGAGGATTCAGTGTAACAAAGATATTATAACTAGACTTTTGCTCAGTTCTGACCCACTGATTACTAGCATAAGACCAACTCAAAAAAAAGTCATTACCCTTTACGAAAAAAGCAATTTCTTATATGCTTCCACCTGTATTTGGCTCTGAAGAGAATTCAGATTCGGAAGAGGATTTTGAAGAAACAGACGAAGAAGAACCATGGCACTCATCATCATCTTAGTGCAAAAGAGAAGTTATTTTAAATAAATTAGTTGTTATTATTTTAAATAAAATTTGT
Organism: Pollenia griseotomentosa; assembly: GCA_963931875.1. Lineage (NCBI taxonomy): Eukaryota > Metazoa > Arthropoda > Insecta > Diptera > Polleniidae > Pollenia > Pollenia griseotomentosa. The sequence goes on along the minus strand of OZ007563.1, from coordinate 8,968,206 downwards.
TGTTACTATTATAGATAAGTTATAATTACGACTTATTTAATTATTTTCAGATAAATTAAATACTATGAAATACATAAAAGTCACATAAAATCTTAAAAATTAATATTTTTTTTTGACATATTAGTTCCGGGGGGTGGGTTTGGAGGGATACCTCCCCCTGCTCTTAAAAGTTAAAAAATTTATTTTTTATAGTATTAAGGCGTTAGTAATCTATTTCTTTTAACATATACATTTTTTTTAAATATTATTTTATGTATCCGCAAAAGGGGGCGGGGGCGGAAAGTGTAATTTTACGATCTCCTGGGTCCAATTTTAGGTTTTTTAACTTTCGCCGGCGTTCAAAGTTGCATTTGCACAAACAAAAGTATGGGAAAACTTTAAAAAAAAAATGCATTTTTCAGAGGTTGAATTAGTTCTTCTAGGGGGAACTTTTTCCTCCTTGGTTTGATTTTATTTATTTTTGAGGTTTACTTGCCTATGACAAAAACACATATTTCTGCCAAGTTTCATCGATCTAGGGGCACTCAATAACTTTTAACAAGCAATATAAGCCAAAACAAGAAGTAATGTCCGGCTAGATTGGCAAAAAACCCCCTATGTGCGCCCTTCAAAAAATCTACGTTTTTATTATAAAAACTAGCTTAAATTTGTGACAGAATGCACCGATTCTCATTATATTTTGCACAAATTCTAGAAACCACTCCACCAAATTTTGTGATAGTCGGTCCATAATTTACCATAACGCCCATATTTATCCCACTCTCAAAAATAATTAAAAACCCTTAACAAATATAGATATTGTGGTTAAATTTGGTTCAATTTAGCTTTTTATGGTTAGAAATAACACCATATAATTGTAGGATAGAAGGTCCATAATTTGCCATTGGTCCCATACAAAAGGTCCCCATGAAAAGCAATTTAAGAAGCATTCAATTCTTAAAAATTTCTGTGGCATTTTGACAAAACATTCTTAATCGAGATAAGATAGCAAAATAGTTTTTATAAAAAACTCGGTGAAAAAATCATTTTTATCAAATAATAATATAAACCAAAATTAAAGAAAAATTTTGTCTATAATACAAAAATTTAAAAACGTTAATACTGTTTATTTTTAATGAAAATTCGTATGATTAACAACACTTTTTCATCTTTTTAAATTTGACTTCAGATGTTTTGTCAAAATGCCACAGATTTGTATTACTGTATAGAAATTTGGTATAATTAAGTTTTTTTTTAAACTATAGATCACTCTACTAAATTTTGTGACTGTAATTTGTAATTTACGGCAGCTTAAAATACGCTTAAGGGCCATATAGGCTGTTTTCCTAAACGTGTGTTCACAATGTATCAATACCGTGTTAATGCATTGTGTACTTAAATTTTTTCCTACGTTGTATTGTATATGAATATGGTTTGCATCAACATAATTTTAACTGCTTTATTTGCTTTTCTCTGCGCATTGACAACTACAAAGTTGCATTTCGGAACTAAATGCGTTGTCAAAATTTTTATGGTTGCATTAAAGAACATGTTGCCATGTATTACTACAATGCAACAGGCGTTTAGGAAAACAGCCATACACTTGTCAAATGCTTGTCCAGCAGGCGAGTTCACTTGTCTACGCGTGCTGGACGTAATATTCGCCGTCATATCTAAATTATTTGATTTTCCATCCAGCATCGTCCGTGTGGCCTTAAGGGCCAAATACACTTGTTAAATGCTTGTCCAGCAGGCGAATTCACTTCTGAACGCGTGCTGGACGTAATATTCGCCGTCATATCTATCCATCCAGCATCGTCGGTATTGATACTTCCACAATGCTTAATGAGTATTTTGATCAGTGTATTTGGGTCTTTAGAGCCATTAAACTCTACCACACAAGTCGTACGTATTTTGGGGAAAATACAACCCTGTCATGGCAAGTTACTTTTGTTTTTTTTGAAAATGTTTAAACAATAATTAGATCAGTGTTACATTTTCGCTAAAATACGTACGACTTGTGTGATAGTGATAATGGCATTTAATGCTACTTCTTAAAAAAATCATGATATTTTATTTCAATTAGGCAACGAATTAATATACTAATAGGACAGGTTTCATAAAGAGTGGCTTATATTTTATAGATCCCTTAAAAAACCCACTTCTAGAATATTTGAACTCTCGATGGAGGGCATTAAAGATTCGGCACATCCGAATATAGCACTCTTAAGTGTTTTTTTTTTATTTTTATTTTTTTTTTTTTTTTTTTTTGTTAAAAAAAGCCATTTGTCAAAAACAAAGATTATAAACAAAATTTTGGCATCCAGCAATTATAAAGCTAAAAAAAGTTATCAGCAGGGTTTTTATGCTCACCTGCAATAAATTCGCCTGGAGTTTTCAATTAGAGTAATTTGCACGTTATTTTGTGCATATAAATCAAAAGTGCTTTTTTCTTAAATGTATTTGTCTGCCTTAATGTTCAGGTACACAATTGTGGTTACCTGCATAAAAGTGCAGCTAAAGTAAAGTGTTTTAAAGAAGAATAAAAAACGTTTTTATTAATAAATTGATATTTTATTAAAATTTTATAAAATTGGATATTTATATGAAAAAGTGGTCACCATATATTTTTCATGTGTGCAGGAAACTTTGATGTCTTATATGAAAATATTTTAAAGCTGCCCAAAAATATGATAAATATGCAGGTAAACAAAAGGCACGTAAACAAGGATTTTGAAGAATAATTACAGAACATATGTATTTTGGGCAGTTAAATCCAAGTGCAGCTAACTTTGATTTTTTGTATAAAACTAATATCAAAATGCCCAAAATGTTGGGCATTTTTATCAAATGTTCAGGTAAAGAAAGTGCGCTAAAAAAGAAATTGGTATGGGATTTTAAAGAATAATGACAAAAATTATAAAATAAAAGTTATAGTTAAAATCAATTTGTATTATTTAGAGCAGACATATTTAAATGAATAATTTTGTTTATACAGGTTTAATAACACTGTACGACACGATTTTTCGCCCATGATCAACCTGAATAGATTCTAAAAATATGGCTTTAAAAAGCCCAAGATCTGCCCATTTAGTTTTTTTACGAGCAATATAATTCTAAATGTGAATCCAGCTGTCTATCTGTCAGGGAGGTCAAGATTACAACCAGTAACACTAATGTGTTAAAAACGAGCAATATCGGGAAACGGGTTCAAAAATTATGACAATATATCTCAAATTTCGCTACAATTTCATATATTTTTGCTTTATTTACATTAAAAATATAATTGCTTGTAAAAAACCTGAATGAGCTGATCTAGCAAAACTGGGAGACGCGTGTATTTTTAAAAAGATATACATATTTATTCTAAATTCAGAATCTACTCAGTTTGATCTTGGTTGAGGCCAAAAGTTCAAATTTGTCGTACAGTGTAATAATTCAGAAGTTTACACATAAAACAATGTATGGATTTTTGCAATAGTTTTATGATTGATTTGTAACTTCATTAAACAAAAACTTTTTGTTTAAAATATACTCGTTTGTAAACGAAAATGGCAAAGAGGATACTGCTTAAATTAAGCAACAAACTTAATGAATTCGTTTGTAAAGTCATGACATGAAATATGCACTAACTGTTCAGTTCAACTGAAAAAGAAAGATTTTTAAAAATTGTATTGTATTCATTTACATTCATATGAATGTATGTCGTACCTTTCAGACATGTTTCTCTCTTTTTTTAAATTTGGAAAATCCATTTGTTATTTTAGCAAAGATGATTTTAACAATAGATTGTTGTTTCCTTTGAGTCTCGACATACTAATAGATTTATTTTCAAACAAAGTAAAAAAATAATTCATTTTCTTTCTATTTTTTTGTCATAAACATGTCATTTTTTGTCATGGCATATTTTTGTTTAGATTATTTCATGGATTTTTTTTTAAGCACAGATAAAAGTGGTCGACGTACGACGTAGTTTTATTTTTTACTTTTTATGTTTTCATTTTAAAGTTGGGCGTTGGTTGCTGTTGGATGTTTTAGCAACGTTTTATGAAAACGTTAAACTTAAAAGTTTATTAAACTCATCTCATATTTTTATGAATGAGTGCTAAGAAAGATTCTTGAAACAATAGTTTATTAAATATCTAAGCAATAATTAATTATTTAATGTAATTTTAAAGAGTTCAATTACAATTTAGTTGAATTTAATCAACTGATTAATTACTGAGAAAAATATAAATTTAAGGTTTAAAAAATTCCTTAAATTATTGTTTTTTGTGAAAAAAGTATCATTCATCATAAATTTGCATAAATGCCATTAGTAGATAAACTATCAATTTAGACAAAGGCATTGAATTAAACCCAAGAAGAAAAAAAACAAATTATATTTATTGGTTTTTTCCCTAGATATATAAACATGCATACATACACATACTTATGTATGTACACATGAATGTACAAATGAAACGAATGCAGCATGTAGTCATATCAATAACTTATAGGATTTCTTTACTATGGCCGCACCAACAGACCGTGATTTATATAAAACTAAAGGAAATATGCTAAAAATATATGAATAAAGAGCATGAAAAGAAAACAAGATACATATGTATAGAAAGAACGAATTTTAAAAAACCACTACACTAAAACACATTCACTTAAATTATATCTGTAGAATACAGAATATGTGCGAGGACAATGAAAACCACAAATTATCACTAAAACTGGGTGTTTGAAAAACATGTTGCATTTAATGTACTTTGGTATACAAGTTTTAAGGCACTTGAAATCCATTTTAGAAAATTGTCAAAAACTCAATGACCTATAGAAGGCATCGTAGGCCGCTTTCACTCTACAATTTATTTATAATCCTTCGACTTGAGTAATCTTATTTAATCAGGATAAAATTATGTTAGATTTTCTAAAATTCAAAAAAATATCATTAAACAGCAGTTAGGTAGAAATGGCAGTCAGTACTCATCTGACACACTTAAGCTTTGTTTACAACTAACAAATATTGAACATACGTTAAGACCTAATGCCAGACGCCTCCTTGCCTGTGCAGGGCAGTGACGACCTCCTCCTCATTTTCGTCATCGAAGCTGCGACAGAAATCACAGCGTACGACTGCCAGGCAATGTGCATGCCTCCCTATAAGACAGCGTTCCATGACAACAGATACCAAAAGTCATACGTCCCTTTTGGTCATCGAGTCATGGTTCACCCGTCACCCATGCCTGGCAGGATCATTAAGTGTTCGCGGTCCATCTGTCGTTAGCAATATCGATAGTCGATCACCGAAGTTTGAATTTGCAGAAGAGCCGAGACACTACAACGCGTTCCATATCAAATGGATTCCGTAAGGTAGTGCCTAGTCTAAAAAACTAATCCACCCTTATTTTCCCCTGTATATCCCAGTGCGCTGGGCCCATATGATATATTATATTAAGCTGCCTAGCCATCACGTCAAGCGATGAGCAGCAGTCAAGGGCTGTTTACGTTCTCAGGGAGAGAGAATCCAAGCCCATTACGGCGGCATGACTATCAGTGTAAATATGCTTAGCAGATAGTCTAAGCCAGTCTTCAGCTTTCTTGATCGCAAGTGTCTCCGCCTAGAAAACGCTCCAGTGATGTGAAAGTTTTCGCGATAAATTGAGGTAGAGCTCCCCTGAGTGTACTTCAAAGGCCACTTTCTCTGGTATCAGCATTTTTAATGACGAAAGCACTCCACTGCTAGGTGCAATTTAGGTGATTTGCCGAGCTCGTCGCCTTTTCTTCTCCCACCAGATCCGAGGGTGGTAGGTGCGGATAAGATGTGGCGCAAACAGCTGTTAACCAAAATTGTTTTTATTTACAAGGTGCCCTAAAAAAAAACAACTGTTTAATTTTTGCATCCCTGCAGATAATATCTGTGCAAATAATAGGACTAGTCCAAACACGCGTGTAAGGTGTAGCCCATAAGGCCCTAGGACTAGTCCAAAAGAAACCCAAACGTATGGAGAAAAGCATGGTCTATTTAACATAACGATGTCCTAAGGCAGGACCATATAACCCAGCTTTGGATTACAAAGGAGTTTTAAAACGAAGTAAAAACTAATCCTCTGGAGTATACTATGGAGTAGTTTCAAAACTTGTCCACTAGAGTATGTATGAACATAGTTTCAAGACTACTTTGTTCTAATGCAAAACTGGGTTATATAGTCCACTCCTAGGACATCGTAATGTTTAATCGACCACCTTTTAACCATATATTTGGAGTACTCCTACTCCTTTATGGACTACTCTTTTCATGCCTGTATGGACTAGTCTCGTTATCTGCAGGGATTGAGTGTGGTTTTTGTATTGTTTTGATATTAAGGCCACCTCATCAAGTAAATACACCATTAAAACTAAAATAGCCTTTAAATCAGCAACTTAGGCTTTTTAAGTATCATTTGAAAAAGTACTGAAAAACTTAATTCCGTATTTAAACAAAAGTTAAAGATTTATTATATTTAAATACTTAGTCAATAACTAGCCCTAAGATATTTTCAAAATCGCTCTTAAATAAAATTTTTAATTAAGTTTTACAACATTTGTTTGAACACCCTTTTTAAATCTATAAATATAAACATAACCTAAGATAAAATTACAATAAAAAAAATTTGTTACATACAGAGCTGTAAAAACCTGCAATCAATTGGCGTTGTAATCAAAATGATTTCAACAAACTGATTTCATTCTTTGTTTTCGAAATGATTTCAGATCTGGAACGAGTGCAATACTTTTTGATTGCAATCATTTTAAAATTTTTAGTTTCAGAAATCATTGAATGCAATCAATTTAATTGCAATCCATGCGATTGCAATCGAATCTAATTCACAACTAAAGTGACAGCTTAACGAAATAATGTACACTTGAAATCTAGTGGTTGTAAAAATTTACAGAGTTAGTAATTCAAAGTTATCAGCGTAAGCTTTATTTCTAGAACAGGGAGTTTTATTTAAAGAGAAAGAAGGTTTTGATTCTGATTTCATTTTGATTGCAATCACTGAATTTGATTGCAATTAAAGTCAAATCGATAGCAGTGAAATTTGATTGCAATCAATTATTATTCAAAAATCAAAATCAGAAAAATTATTGTATGATTTAAAAGTGAAATCATACAATCAAGTTTCTGATTTTGAATGCAATCAAAAAGTAAGCAATCATTACCGAGAAATCATGTGATTGCATTTAAATCGATTGCAATCGCTTACAGCTCTGCTTACATGCATGCGTACATATAAAATTTATTTACAAAAATATAAATCCTGAAAAACATTTCACTGATATACTAAATTTTCTTTTTCTTTCTTTTTATATTTTTAGTTTGAAGATTAAAAGTCATAACTTCTTGTCCTAAAGATAACACTGAACGGAGTCCAGCTTAAAACGGAAGTATCAACGACGCCATTTAAAGGTTAAAAATCGAAATTTGTTTTCTTATCAACTTCTTTTAAATAAATCGTCACCATTGCTCCCACACCGATTATCAACTCCATTAATAACACCATGAACGGCCAGAGTTATGAGTTAAATCATACAAATGGCGACATCATATCACAGAACCAACAAAAGGGTTGGTGGACCATTGGTCTGATCAATGGTCAGCACCGTTATATGACGGCTGAGACATTTGGTTTTAAACTGAATGCCAACGGTGCCAGTTTGAAAAAGAAACAGTTATGGACATTAGAACCATCCAATACTGGCGAAAGTAAGTATCAATAAGACAAAAAAGAAAAATAATTATAACAGATTCTTTTGCAAGACAAAAAAAAAACAGAAAAAATAAAGAGTAAATACAACTGAAAGATAAAGAACGAAACGTAATAAATAACTTTGCACACAATTTATTATTTGTACTGCGTATGTCTGTTTGTTCCCAGACATTGAGCATGATTTATGATCAAACATTTTTTTGTACAACAAAATGTTTGTTCAGTTTTGTTGCATAGAAACTTAAACATGTCTTAAGTCCAGAATTGTTTGGTTTGAATGAATGCTTTTATGAAATATGCATGGCCCAGATCGTCTGCATATATTTAAGTATCTGTGTATATTGTTTTTCAGCTTTCGCGGCTACATGTTTGTTACCGTTTTTCCAAACTATTAATTTTCAATTTCCTATTTTTTGTTCTTGTGTCATGTAAAAGATCAATTTAAGTTTTGTTGTAACATGTGACTAAACAATTGCAAGATGCAACGTACAACATGGAGTTTAGTAGTTTAGGATTTTTACTTTGGATTTTAGAAAAAATTTAAAAGCTGCAGACACATTTACAATTTTCATTCATGTGAGTGTAAGATTCCCATCCACAATTTATTCACTACTGGTCACTGTTTTGTCTTGAAATAACGGCGGAAATTAAATACATGTTTACTAAAGATACAAGTTAACGTTTCGATTTGTTTTTAAGAGTGTCAGAAAATCTACAAACGTTGGTCGTTATAACCTTTTGAAGTGCTCAAGCCGAGCCAAGAACTTATGCGTTGGTTATTGCATTTTGGCATAAAGACAAAAATGAACCTGCTGTCAAATAAGATGCAAAAGAAATTTCCTATTGGGGCCTTTGACCTGATGAACATTTTAACGTTGAAGAATCTATTTAGCAATAACTTTGCCATTATAAATAATTAATAACAATGGGTTATCAATTTTCAGTTTCAAAAGTAAAGTTAAATACAACACACATAAAGCTATGAGTTCGATGAAAATTTTATTTCTTTATAATGCCTGCCATTACGTACGAAATACAATGTCATTTAAATGACCGACTCTAGATTGTTTGAAGCAATCGATCTTTTTGAGGTAGTTTTCGACCACTTTTCGCACATTTCGGGCGGTATCTCGACGATACCTTAAAGAATATTGGCGCTCCAAAGTTAGAGGTTTATCTGCAGAGGTTTATCTGCAGACACGGTCTTTGACGTAGTACCACAAAAAACTCTAACGGCGTCAAATCGCATCATTTCAATTGGCCACTAACAATTGACGTCGCCAAAACGTGCCGTGGAAACTTTCAATGCAATGAAGCCAAAATCGGCCGTGTTGTGTGGCTCGTGGTTTTGTCCTGTTGAAACCACGTATCGTCCAGTTCATACTCTTCAATTGCAGGCCAAAAAAGTCGGTTATCATACGGCTGTAGCGTGGAATCGAATAATACGGAAGGCTAGCTGGTAGTGAGCTAGTCTATCAGCGCCGAGGTTGCGGGATCGATTCCTGCCAGAGAATCTGGTTCCTGCAGACAAGCGTAAATCTTCGCGGGATTAGTTTAGAGATTTATTAAAAAAAAAAAAATTCTATATAACCACCACTTCTTTAGTAAGTTTGAACTATTTTTATACTTTCTTCGGTTGTTAAGCGATCCATATTCGTAAATGGCAAACCTTTCACGAAGTACATGACACTTTATATGACTCTCTTATGTCCTGGTGAAACAATAATAAACCGATTGGCTCATATAAAATACTTAAAACAATTTGTATTAAATATAATTTTGAGTTAAAGTTGGTCCTCCTAGCTCATGTGGTATGAACAAATCATTATTTTAGGGAAGAAAAGTTATTTGTCTTTAACTCGGTCATTTATAAATCGATTTTGCAAATCTTCACTAACAATATTTTATTAATATTATCACAATTTTTTGCTCATATCTTAAGCTTCGTACAGACGGTGCACACTGGTTCATATTTTGAGAAGGCGGCCAAAATGATTTTTTTTATGTTCTCCGATTTTAAAATTTTTTTATTCATGTGAAAGTAAATACTAGTAAACCTCGGGAGCCAAAAAATTTCAACCCTATTTCAACTATTTCATTGAGAACAGGGTGGTCCGAAATGGACTTTCTCAATATTTGGTTATAGTTTTGAATTTCTGAGTCAATTTTTGAAGTTCTTATGCTCATAACTTTTTTGTTTTTTAAGATTTTTTGACAGAATAAGTTTTGTGTATTAGTTTATTTTATTAGCTATACGTGGTCTAAAGCATTAAACTCTGCGACCTCTAGAACTATTTAATTTTTTTTTTTTTTAATGTCAAAATTTCCCGGAAATTTCCTACTTTATAGAGCATAAGTCCTGAGCGTCAAAATGCGTCAAAAAAAATCTATACTCTCTTGTAGTCCAGAATCTAACCTACATTTCTATACCCCATTGTACACACATCTGGATACGGCCTTGCGAACTACAGCAATTTCTGTGACCCAAGGTAAGATATTCGGTTCAAAAAATAAGTCCTGCAAGGAAACATAACTGAAATTAAAGAAGGTGAATCTTAAAGAATTTTCGACAAATAAAGCAGTTCAGGCCACATAAATTATCTAGCACGTCAGGTTATCAATTAATTTGGAGAAGGTAAAGGTATTGCCATTGTTATGAACTTATTGTGGGTGAACGGATGCTGCAAAACGAATAGGCGACATAAATAGACTAACACGTTAGATTTCTGAGTAAGTTAAAAGGTTAAACATTAGTAAATAGCCGCAACATAAACTACATAGTTTAATTACCTGAAAAATTGCAACTTAATTTAAAAAATGGAAGAGCAGGTAAATGGTTAAAAAAACTAGCACGCAGTTATATTTTACGTGGAAATTATGATAAAGGATTCATTTCTGCATCAAATTCAAACAACGCAAAATAAGACAACAAAAATTGCAATAATTGAAAAAAATAGTGGAAGCGAGCCCTAAACGCACAAAGAGGATTTTAAAAAGTATGCCTACACCAACTGAAGAAATGAAATTTACTCCAGAAGAAGCATTTCCACTATTTTTGGATTTAAAACTGACAAAAAATCAGTATAGAGAACTGCGAAAGCGAACCAATGAAAAAAATTGTGGAATCTTTCCAGCATATCGAGATTTAGTTTCTGTCAAAGAGTGCTTACCTTCACAAACGGCTATTAGTGTAACTTCAAGTTCAGCAGAAGTAAAATTGCAGGCTCTTCTCGAACACACTGCAGAACAATTATTAAATACACTTGATGCTGACTGTTTAAAAAAACTTAAAAATTGCAGCATCACTTTATTTTCTAAATGGGGATGTGATGAAAGCTCTGGTCAGAAACAATACAAGCAATGTAATTCAGAAAATTCATCTGATGCTAAATTATTCATAGTATCTTTAGTTCCATTACGTTTAAGAAAAACTTATATTGGCTTAGAGCCGTCAACCAGTAGAGTTACAGAAATGGATGTATGGAAAAATGAAATTCCCTCTTCAACAAAGTATTGCAGACCAATAAAGTTTGTTTACAAAAAGACAACTAAAGATGTCATAACTGAAGAAGTTCGAAAAATAAAAGATCAAATTAAAGAACTTCAACCGGCAATATTTAAATTTGATGACCAATGCATTGAAATTAATTTTCAAATGTTCCTTACAATGATCTACGGAAAAGATGCACAAGCATTAACCGAAACAAAGTCTTTGTCAAGCTGTACCATATGCCAAAAGACATCAAGTCAATTAAGCCAACCCCCATCACAAGACAATAGTTTCAATGAAGCATACGAATTTGGAATGTCCCCTCTTCATACCAGAATTCGTTTTATGGAGCATATTCTTAAATTGGGTTATGATTTGCAATTTGGCCCGTTAGGCGAAACAGTGAGAAAAAACAAAGAAAATGTGGAAAAAAGGAAGCAAACAAAAAAACAAATTCAAGAAAAATACCTCCACCTAGGCCTTATAATTGATCAGCCAAAACAAGGAGAAGGAAATTCAAATGATGGAAGCACTGCAAGGAGATTCTTTTCCGATCCAGAAACTGCAGCATCTAACACAGGAGTTTATTTTGAATTAATAAGACGATTCCAGATCATTTTACAAGTTATATCATGTAGCAGAAAGATAAATGCAAAAAAATTTGGCCAGTATGCAAATGAAACAGCAATTCTTTATAACAAAAAATAATCTTGGAGACATATGCCAACCACAGTTCATAAAATTTTATACCATGGGGAACAAATAGTTCAACACAATATGCTACCAATTGGAGATCTATCTGAAGAAGCGCAAGAAAAAGGAACAAAGACTACAGATTCTTCCGCGAGCATAACACAAGAACAATGTCCAGATGTTGTACTAATGAAGATCTTATTACTATTTTGTTGTGCACATCAGATCCATATATGTCTAGTATTCGACAAAAATGGAAATCAACCTCAATCGAATTAGAGGAAGAAGCTAAACAACTGCTGGAAAATGAAACCCAAAGCTATTTAGAAGAAATTTTTACTAATATTGTTTAATTTAAAATTGTTTATAGATTATAATTTGTTTTTGATTTAAGTATATGGGGGATTTCATGTCAAGTGACCCAATTTTGAAATCGATGTCTTCCGATTTGGATGAAATTTGCACCAAGGTTAGTCCTATTGGATAGTAGTTTAGACACAAATTTTCAACAAGATCGGTCTAAAAGTTTCTGAGTTAGTGGGGGTCAAAATTTGACATTTTGGCCATACAGGTGTTCTTTCTTATTTATGTAACTTATTACCTATTGGTGTTAGCAAAATTTGTCCCAAGTAGCTTCGATAGCTATTTGATCCATCTTTTGAAAAAATTTTTTTTTGTTTTTTTAAAAAATTTTTTTTATTTTTTTTTTTAAATTTAAAACTTTTTTTTATTTTTTTTTTTAGCGGGTATGTTTTTTTTTTTTTTTTTTTTGTTCAAAAGAAAGCTTATGTCTTTTCCTTTAAGGTAGTTTTGGTCCCTTTTTGGGATGCGAGCGGCTTATGTATAAAAAAAAATTATTTCTAACTCTAGACAAGGGTTTTTCAATTTTTAGCATATGCAGTGTTCTTTCTCATCCATTTAACTTATTACCTATTAGTGTTAGCAGAATTTGTCCCAAGTATCTTCGATAGCTATTTGATCAATATTCTGAAAAATTTTTTTTTTGTTTTTTTTAAACTTTTTTTTTTTAATTTTAAATTTTTTTTTTAAATGCAAAATTTTTTTTTTATATTTTTTTTTTATCCGGAATGTTTTTTTTTTTTTTTTTTTGTTCAAAAGAAAGCTTATGTCTTTTCCTTTAAGGTAGTTTTGGTCGCTTTTTGGGATGCGAGTGGCTTATGTATAAAAAAAATTATTTCTAACTCTAGACGAGGGTTTTTAAATTTTTAGCATATGCACTATTTTGAATTTTTTCCTATTTGTGTTTAAGTGTTTCTAAAGCCTTAAAAATAAAACGTTTGCAAAGAAACTAGACAAATTAACCTTTCCGACGGTATGTTACAAACCCAATTACTATTTTATACCTTCGATACTATAATGCCCACAATATGTTAATCCCAGGAATAAAATCACTTTTTTCTGTAGAAATGTTGACAAATAATTCTTTTTTTAATTTTTCCAACATAAATTTTATTAAATTATTTATCTTTATCTTTTTATTATTATTATTAGAAATTATTATTATTATTATAATTATATATTAATTTAATTATTATTACAAATTAATAAAAAGAATTTAATTTGTCAACATTTCTACAGAAAAAAAGTGATTTTATTCCTGGGATTAACATATTGTGGGCATTATAGTATCGAAGGTATAAAATAGTAATTGGGTTTGTAACATACCGTCGGAAAGGTTAATTTGTCTAGTTTCTTTGCAAACGTTTTATTTTTAAGGCTTTAGAAACACTTAAACACAAATAGGAAAAAATTCAAAATAGTGCATATGCTAAAAATTTAAAAACCCTCGTCTAGAGTTAGAAATAATTTTTTTTATACATAAGCCACTCGCATCCCAAAAAGCGACCAAAACTACCTTAAAGGAAAAGACATAAGCTTTCTTTTGAACAAAAAAAAAAAAAAAAAAAACATTCCGGATAAAAAAAAAATATAAAAAAAAAATTTTGCATTTAAAAAAAAAATTTAAAATTAAAAAAAAAAGTTTTAAAAAAACAAAAAAAAAATTTTTCAGAATATTGATCAAATAGCTATCGAAGATACTTGGGACAAATTCTGCTAACACTAATAGGTAATAAGTTAAATGGCTGAGAAAGAACACTGCATATGCTAAAAATTGAAAAACCCTTGTCTAGAGTTAGAAATTATTTTTTTTTATACATAAGCCGCTCGCATCCCAAAAAGGGACCAAAACTACCTTAAAGGAAAAGACATAAGCTTTCTTTTGAACAAAAAAAAAAAAAAAAAAAACATACCCGCTAAAAAAAAAATAAAAAAAAGTTTTAAATTTAAAAAAAAAAATAAAAAAAATTTTTTAAAAAAACAAAAAAAATTTTTTTCAAAAGATGGATCAAATAGCTATCGAAGCTACTTGGGACAAATTTTGCTAACACCAATAGGTAATAAGTTACATGGATAAGAAAGAACACCTGTATGGCCAAAATGTCAAATTTTGACCCCCACTAACTCAGAAACTTTTAGACCGATCTTGTTGAAAATTTGTGTCTAAACTACTATCCAATAGGACTAACCTTGGTGCAAATTTCATCCAAATCGGAAGACATCGATTTCAAAATTGGGTCACTTGACATGAAATCCCCCATATGTATATTTGTATTAATATATAAAAATAAAATACACATACATCTCAAACCAAAAATAAAAGTTGAATTACCTAAAATGTTATTAATAGCCAAGAATGCTATTTGGGCATTTTTCAAAATATTCCTTTTCAGTTTTATCCTTATAACAACTCGTCTCGTCCCAAAAAAGCCAACCTTTGGCACCTGTGAATATTGCGACTAAAAAATTTACAGGGGCCAAATATTGGCATTTTCTGACAGGATCTAAGTTCGACAATAAAAAATTAGTATCAGTTGTAAAATACAAGAGAAATGTTAAATTATAAAAAAATCATATTTGAAATATTCAACTTTTACACCGAAATTCAACAAAAAAATGAAAATGCATTTTGAACTCCCCATAACTTTTGCTCCTATCAGTCGAATTTTACGTTTTATAGCGCAAATTAAAGCCTAACATCGCACCTATCGAACAAAAAAAATACCGATCCAGTCAAAAGTTATGGAATTTTGACCGCCTTCTCGTAAAATTTCCCACTGTGCGGTGGTCAGATCGTACAATGTTGTCATTAAAATTTACAAAAAATGTCTTGCAACTGTGTGAACATTGTACGCTATTTTCATTTGGCAGATGTGTTATTTAATGCATCTGACAATGGTACCATTGTAAGATCAGACCATCGTCTGTACGAAGCTTAAGTCAACTGTATGAAGATCAGACTGAATTTCAAAAGCAAACTTTTTAAAACTTTATTTTACACAACATACGGATAAGCGGGCATCGTAAAATCAACTCCGTTTCTCATAAGGATCCAGAATATACATAGTTAGCCTGATTACGTAACAGTAACACACACAGTAACAGTAACTCCGGCGCATACGCCAACGCCAACCGTAATCAGGTAGAATACTTTATAGCATGATTAAAGAAACAGGTGGCATTACTACGATTCTTTGCTCTTTTATTGCTTGTCCAATATCATGTCAATGAAATTCACCACTATTTTATAAGAAGTTGTCGATGTAGATGTTAACTTGAATTTGTTGTCAAATTTGCGTCGATGTCGACACACTTTCTTTAACTTTTATTGGAGTCGTCGCAAAATTTCCTGTCGAGAATACTTTTTGACTAGAGTTGTCAAAACCGATTTGCGAAGTATTCGAAAAATCGATTTTTTTTTGTATTTTGTCGGTTTTTTAAAAAGGCCAATTTTCGAAGTATTCGAGAAATCGGTTTTTTGGTCTCGAATAATCGACTTTTTCTTATACATATTTAATTTTTTAAATATATCGCATTCGATGATATTTTTTAGTAACAACTTTCGTTATTCCCAACAGTATTTAAATTGTTGTCACTAAACATAACATATTCTTCCCAGTACCAAGCTATTGAACTTGCAGAAGAATTCAACAACACGGACTTTTCTATAATTGCCAGCAGTATGAGTTAAGCGAGAGTTCGAACTCTAATTTGACTGAACTAGTGTTGAGTTGTAAACCGTGATAGAAGAGCCGCTTAGTGCTACCTTAAAAAAATTCAAAACCCATCTAAAAGGTCAAAAACAATTAATAACAGTGACTTTAAAGAGGATTTTGAATACAGAGATAAAATTTCTAAAATATCTTCCAAATAAGATCTGCTTTACATGGCATTACTGACAATTAACCCAATCTCAACGATTAGTGAACGTTTTTTTAGTAATTGTCCTCTATTAAAACTTAGTTGAGAAATCGAATCGAGTCAACTTTAGTCTAATTACCAACATAAAAAGATAGTTTATGGCCACAAAGACTATACCGGAAACAATTCACCATTTTCAATAGGATTCGTCCTTGTGACAATTGAAATAAATGTATTAAATTTTATCAATATTTCGACCTGTACTTTACATGGACAGACAACCAGCCGATCGGCATAGTAAGACGTGGGTCTAGGAGCAATATTTTTTTTGTGTTATACACATCAGAACTAACGCATAATGCCGTTTCCACTATTGTGGTGTGGGTATACAAATAAATAATTTTTTTGTTTTATTTAACTGATTTCTTTTTACATCTTGCTTAAATTTTATGTGATAATATACCTAACAAGTATTATACGTTTTATTTCTAAAGTACGTACAAATTGCTTGTTATGTTTTACTTTTTTATTTTTATTTAATAAATAACTAAAAAAACCGATTATTCCAAGCCGGTTTTTAGCTGCAAAACCGAAAGTCCGATTTTTTCAGCAGTCGGGTTTTCGAAGTATTCGAATATTACGTCCACCACACGTTCACGTGTGAATTCCGCTGTTGGACAATCAAGCTATATTAAGTTTCAGAAGATTATCTAACATATGGCAATACCTAGTCCAATTATCTGCTTTCTTTTTAATTTAATGTTAAATGTTGTATGCAGTGTTGCCAGTGGATTTTACAAAAAAAAATACCTACACATGCTAATAAAAATCCGATTTTTCCCTACGCGTTGAAAAAATGTCCCCTACCAAAAACCCTAAGCATTATTATCATTAAAATAAAAGAAAAAACATTAGTTATAAGAAATAAATTTTATTCGAATATGTATATTAAAGCTTTGAAATAAAATAATTACAAAACTAAAAAAATAATACATGTGTATGTACTTTTAATGAAATTTAATTAAGTCTTTCCACATTAGGTGTGATCCCGTACTCAACGTTTGGAGCTCGCGGGATCCCAATCTTACCGAAACTGTTCCTATACTCAAAGTTTGGTAAGGTGGAGGTTTTAAGAGAAAAATATTCTTCTTCTTACATGAAGTAGCCCGTACTTTTTTTTGGGCAAATTTATAAAATTGTTAAACAATTAGCTGTGTCAAAAAAAATAAAAAACTGCAAGAAGTTAACCAAAATAATTTATATAAAAAATATTATCAAAGTAATTTTTGGGAATACAAAATTTTAATTTTATTTATTTTACAACTACAATTAATATTGGAAGAATTCCAACCAATTGTAGTGGGGAATGTAAGAAAAGATAAACGCACTGTTTATTGTTGTTGTTTTTGTTAAAGCTTTGATATAGTTACAAGTAAGACTTTTGCTTGTAAGTAATTCTTATTCGCTTAACAGTTTTTACTTGTTTAATATCTTTAGTTTTTCTAAAATCTTTGCGCATAGGAATAGCTTATCCCTTCAACAATAAATTTCAGTGTTTTTATCGAGAATAAACATCGGGAAATAAGCACGACTAACAAAATCTTGTATAAGAAATATTTATAAAATAAACTATAGAAAATGTTGAAATATGTAAGTAAATGCTTGAATTTTAATTTTATGCACATTAATGTGTCATTTATGTATGTATTTATTTAAACATACATACCTATTTCATATTAACGTTTTCTTTTGGATCAGAAATTTGATTTTTATTGTTTCCGTACTATTATTGTCTATTAGTGAGATAAATTTTTGTTTACTCTCGTTTTACCGAACTTTACCCAAAAAGTACGGGATCACTCCTACATTCATATTAGTGTCGCCGACTTTTTAACCCCCAAAAAACTAGAAGTATATTTTGAAGCTATTTTTTTTCAACCGTTTTGGACAACAAAATATCATTAAAAAAACGCTTTTTACTGCATTTATTTTATAAATAATACGATATGAAGAAAAATCTCTACATTTTGGAGATTATTGAAGATCTGTCCCCTACTTCTGGAAATACTGCATGTACATACATTTCGTCTGTCTCATGTAGAAAGGCCCTAACTCACATAATCGCAACTTTACAGGAGAACGTAATTAAAAAAAATTAACTGCCTTTTTCCAATGTGCGAAAGAATTCTCTCTCATTTAAAACAAAAACAAATTCTAAACTATTAAGCTTTTATTCACTTAAAATGCTTGTTAGACCATTTTTTATACCATTGCATTAAATTTTTGTGACGAGGTGAATGTGTGTGAAATGTATTGGCATCACTAAAAGAACTTAATTTCGAAAAAAATGCTAGTTAGGGCTTTTCGACATGTGACCAACTGCATATATGTATACATATTTAATTTTAATACTGAAGTCAAAAAATCTGGACTTCACAATATTTAAGTCAAGTGCCAGTTTTAACACATACAAAAACATGAGTCCACAAGCATTCGTTCTGCCATGCAGCAGAAATTCTGCAGTAAATTGTCAACAACTAAATTCAATGCAAATATAACAAGTAGGCAAAAGTCCCCTTCAATGTGACACAAAAATTTAAAATATAAAAATGCAAAAAAAAAATTAAGAAAACTATGGGACATAAAGATGGTGATGGACAACAACAAGCGAAATTCATCTCGAGCTTAATTTTGTTTTCTGTGAATTATTTATTTTATGAAATGCGTTCACTCAAGTGGCTGCTTGGATGATTGCTTGAAAACTAGTGAAGTAAGTCAGTCATTCAGTCAGTAGTAGAGTAATTGACACGCTTATGCATTTAAATTAAAGATTTGTGCTGAAGTGTTATTGTTAATCATTATTGTCGCGCTAAATAAAAAACAACAATAAATAAATGAAGATGCTTGATATTATTGTTGCTTTCCAGTCAACATTTTATGAAAATAACCAACATACCCAAC
This sequence comes from Pollenia griseotomentosa, assembly GCA_963931875.1. Lineage (NCBI taxonomy): Eukaryota > Metazoa > Arthropoda > Insecta > Diptera > Polleniidae > Pollenia > Pollenia griseotomentosa. The sequence continues at coordinate 8,949,123 of OZ007563.1, read as the reverse complement.
AAACAAGAAATTACACCTTTGATATAAAATAAAACATTTGATTTTAAGAAAGGTATAAAGGTATAAATTATTTGTGAGTAAAAAATGAATTACAAAGTGTACGATTGCGAAAAAAACGAGAAAGTAAAGAATATACAAGTTTCTTGCACGATCGCAGTGCTGCGACATGGCAGTTTTCAAAATAAAAAGGTGCCAAGTATTTCGTCCTTCCAAGAATTTAAGGAGAGAAAGAACGATATTTCTTCTTTCAGCTATGGTGCCAAATGTTTAGCTAACAGTTTATTTAAATAAATAATGAATTTAAATTAAAAAAAATATATATAATTAAGGAAATATTTTTCATTTAGGTGCCATATTGTATTAAAATCCTTTTTTGAAAAAAAAAAAATTTAAAATAACGTTCGTAAGAAAATTGAAAATAAATGCATTTCTTAATTTGAAAACAATTTCCCCTTTTTGTTGGGAATGGTATAATTTTTTAATCTTTATGAAACGTTTGTCGTTTGTGAAAAGTTAAAATTTGAAATAGTTTTCAATTTGAAATTAAACCTCCGTGTTTGTTGGGTAAGCATATCAGTATTTTTCAACTCATTTACACGATTTGTCAGAAGAAATTGTTTCTTGTATTTTTAATTAATCAATATTAAAGCGACAGCGCGATTTCGGAGGTTTTTTTTATTACTCAAGTGTTTATTCAGTTTTTGACCACCAAAGAAGAAGACTTAGCTCATTACTTTTTGAAAACATAATCTTCCATATTTCTGCTGGGTAAGTTGTTTTAAATTGTCAGTAAGAAGTTGACTTTTTTTTGAAAAAATAATCGTTCAAATGCTTGCTGGGTTAGTTGCTTTTAAACCGTTTTTAGTAAAGGGTGTTTTTTTTTAACCCGATAGAACTTGAAATTGTAAAAAATAACACAAAAAATTAAATTGTAATCAAAATTTTTTTTTTATTCGAAAGATCAATACGTGACATTAACATTTGAAAATGATTTCGGGCATATGGGCACCGCGGCTGTTCTTGACGAAGCGCATTCTGGACGTCCAATTTTGGGCCACTTTTTCGAGCACTGCTGGCCGTATGTCACGAATAACACGAACAATGCTGGCCTCCAAGGCGTCAATTGTTGCTGGTTTATCAGCATAAACCAGTGACTTCACGTAGCCCCACAGGAAATAATCGAGAGGTGTCAAATCGCACGACCTTGGAGGCCAATTGACAGGTCCATTTCTCGAAATCAACTTATCGCCAAATTTTGATTTCAATAAGTCGATGGTTGCGTTCGCCGTATGGCACGTAGCGCCATCCTGTTGAAACCACATCTCCTCCGGATCAATGTCATCCATATTTTCAAACAAAAAATCATTGATCATGGTGCGGTAACGATCTCGATTGACCGTAACGCGAGCTCCGGCCTCATTTTTGAAGAAATAAGGTCCGATGATGCCACCAGCGTGAAAACCGCACCAAACGGTGCATTTTTCTGGATGTAATGGAGTCTGTAGGGTCTCTTGTGGATTGGTCTCGCTCCATATGCGGCAATTTTGCTTATTAACAAGCCCGTTAAGCCAAAAATGAGCCTCATCGCTGAACACAATTTTGTGACGAAGTCGTCTATAAGTTGCGCGAATCGACGACTGATTTTCAAAGTAAATTTGGATAATTTCGTAGCGTTGTTCAAGCGTGAGTCTATTCATGATGATTTGTCAGAGTATACTGAAACGATAAAAAAAAATATTTCATCAAAATTTAATTTTTTGTGTTTACAATTTAAAGTTCTATCTAGCTTAAAAAAACACCTTTTACTTTACTGCGAAAATATTTCACAAACTCAATCTTTAGTTCAAAATCTTCTTAGTAAATAATAAAGAAACATTTGGCAATTGTTCATTTTGCGAAAAAAGTAATTTTTAGCATTGGCGTTCCTTTAGGGAACATTTATTTTATAAAGATTTTTGAGGACACCTAGGAAGCAAATAAGAATACGTCTCTGACTTTTGTCGACAGAAGAAATTTAAAATCTAAAAAAGGACAACCAAAGCATATAAAAAAAAAACAAAGATGAACCCCAAACATCTGCAGCATGAAGATGATTTTTATACCCACACCACAATAGCGGAGAGGGTATTATGCGTTTGTCCTGGTGTTTGTAAAACCTTAAAATATTAGTGTTAGCAAGGCCCACCTTAAAGTATACCGATCTGAGTCGATCTAACGATGTTTGTCCATCAGGCTGGCTGTCAATGCAAACCCTGTGCGCAAAGTGTAGGTCGCAATTTGGTTTTTAATGGCACAACTTCCGAATAAATGATAGCTACTATGTCATGACAAAATGCTGTGCTGGTAGGTCCAATATTAACCTTAGGTCTCATATAAACCTCCTTCCTAAAATTACTTATCCAACAAACACGAAGGTTTGATTTCAAATTGAAAATGATTTGGAATTAAACCTTTTCTCAAATGTTTTTCAAATTTCGATTTTAATACAATGTGGAACATTCAAAATCAAAGTTTGAGTCGTGTTTGATGTTTTTTATCAAAGGCTTGACTTCATGTTTGTTGGATAAAGGCAAAGAAATCTAATGAAGACGAAGATATGGATGCGTTCGTAAATGCATCACTGCGCTGCATCAGAGAAGCAAACTTTTTTTAAAGCCGATAAAAAAATAATTATAATATTTTTTATTGTGTTTTTATTGTGTGACTATTATTTTTGTGGAGTTTTTCACAATTTTTTGGTGCGCATTAACTTCACTGATAAATATATAAGCATTTGAAATCACTGATGCAGCGCAGTGATGCATTTACGAACCCACCCTATCTAAATTATATTCTGCACAAAGAACATAAATTTGTTTTGGCGGGTCCATGATTGACCAAAAGTAACAAATAGTTCACACTCTAGAAAATTTGGTTATACACTGTGGTGTAGGGTGTTATATCGCCGTTCTTGACCGACTTTACTTTCTTGCTTGTTATCATTCTTATAATTTATAAACCCATACCTAAACAAGCACAATGTGCTTGGCACATGTAAGGTATAAAGAATATGTTTGTATGTTTGCATGTACATATCGCACACTAATTAATATACGGGCACAACTCAAAATTTATCCAAATCCTTTTTTTTCATTAACCAAATAAACAAATCAAATTTGTAACATTTTTTAACATATTTTGAAATTCAACTTGATTAGAAAATTGTTTTTGAAGCCAGTATTCTGAATCTCCTAAGCATTTTTGAATATTGAGCTGTGCTTGTTTATGATTTAGTGTGCGATATGTTTGTTCAGAAAAAACATTTTTTATTGTCTATATATGTACATAATTACGTACATATGTACATATGTATGTACATAGAGGTAGGTAACTACCAGAAACAACACTTACTTTTGCGTTGCTCCTCGCTCAAAACTACATTCTGGACAGGCCAGATTTGTTGTTTTTAACTGTCTTTCCGCGATAGGCAAAGCAACAGGCCAGCAATCTTTTAGTTTAGTTTTTATTTTTATAACTTATGTAGTCTAATAAAATATATCCAATTAACATAATTGCCGGGGCAAAAAAAAATAAAAATAATGCGAATGAAGGCAACACAAACAAACGACAGTTATAAAATACATAAAAATGTGGCTAGAAAGATAAAAATAAAAAAGGAAATAGCAAAAAAATTTTTGTTGTTGTCCAAAGTGCAATATCGCAGCTGAGCCGGCTTAAGGCCTCGTTACTCATAAGTCAATATTGCGTACACGTAAACGTTGCTGTCGACTTCAATGGGTGGTAACTTTATAATCAAGGCGGATTCAACTACTGGTGGTGTCGAAACTACAACAATCCAAAAACAACAGAAATAACATAGGGCTTTTTGCGTTGCATTGGTTGTGTTTACGGCCCGAAATATCAAACATTCTTAGCAAAACACTAACAAATCAAGACAAATAGGTTCGAAATGTCAAAAACTGATGGCGTTTTGACACCACCTGTAGTTGAACTCGCCTTACTTTAATGCGAAAATGCGTATTTAACATAAACAATTTTTTTTTATTTTAAGGCATAATACTTTATAAAAAAGAATAAATTGTGTAATTATTTATTAATTTAAGCACTTCTTAAGGGCCAACTACACTTGTCAAATGCTTGTCCAGCCGCCGTGTACGTGTACTGGACGTAATATTCGTCGTCATATCTAAATTTTTTGATTTTTCATCCAGCATCGTCGGTGTGACATATACAAACACATGTTCACTAATACTACCATAATGCTTGATGAGTATTTTGATCAGTGTATTTGGGCCTTAAGGGTCAAATATACTTGTCAAATGCTTGTCCAGCAGGCGAATTCACTCGTGAGTTGGACGCAATATTCGCCGTCATATCTAAATATTTTAATTGTGCATCCAGCATCGTTGGTGTAACACATACAGCCACATTTTCACTAATACTACCACACTGCTTGATGAGTATTTTGATCAGTGTATTTGGGCCTTTACATTTAAATATCTTTATAATTGTGGGACGCACATAAAAAGAATAGCAAATTTTAATTCTTTTCTTTTGTTTTCAATGACAGGAGAATAAAAAAAATGCTTGATATTGTGTTTCCTATCATCTGATGCGGGAAAGTCGTGATGAATTTGTTTTTATAAAAAAAGGTAAAACAAAAAGATTTAGTACCTACACAGGATTGACTGAATCCCGAAAATCCAGGGATCGGAATTGGCAACCCTAATATGTATGTATATCTTTGCAATATGGTTATGTCTATAACAAACTGACTTCTCAAATTAAATTTTGTTGTACTCGTACGTGATATAAACTACAAAGTAAGCTGGAAATACCTATAAGAAGTTGAAGGTCACTTGAATTATAACTTTTAGCATAAGCTTTACTAATTCTTCTTCTTAAACTTTGTAAACAAAAATAAAACATACGTGGGTCGCTCCAAAAGTATTAATAATGTGTTAAACATGGTCAGGCCAGGCCATTCACTGAAATTAATTCAAATTTAAAGTGGAAGTAATTCCTAATTTTTCTTCTTCAAACAAACGAAATGTTCATTAAAAAAGCTAAAACTAATTCGATCGGAATTGTAGCTTCGAAATTAAAACCATTTTTATTGGAACGTGTAACAGGCCGAGTATTGTACGTCCAAAAAGACAATAAATGTATTTGTTCCTCACCACTATCTGTGTTTAACTTAATACTCCTTAAATAATCATTTGTCTCTAAATGATTTCTGCAAAGTCAATGGCATAAAATAAGGAAATCTTCGCTAGAATAAAATTCATAATTTTCGACGTTCGCACCGGCAGTAAACATTCAGTGTTCGGAAACCATGAGTGTGTTAATTATTTGTAAAATACAAATACAGTAGAATCCCGACAATTCGTAATCGAAGCGACCGACAGATTTTAAACGAATTAAGAGTAGTTTGTGAAATGAAAAGATTTTGTTCTAACGAGGTTAAAATTAAAATAACAACGATTGGTCAATTTCACCAAGTTCAGTTATAATTAACATTAGTTATAATTGTCGAAACAATATGTTTTTTAACTGAAAGTAATACCCCTGACAGACATAGGAATTGTATACTATACTATCATGGTATACTACATGTGTGTCAACCTAAACTACAATTAAATCATGAAACAAAGTGGTATATTGATGGTTTATATACTACTGTAGTATGCATACCATGGTTTTGAAACTATATGTCTGTCAGGGGTATAAGAGTAATAGTTAGTTTTAACTGAACTTGGTGAAATTGGCCGTTATTGGGGTTGGAATTTAATCAGGTATTTATTTAAAGACAAATGGTTAAAAAAAGTATTTCTCTTTGAAATTGTTTGCGTCACACTCTTCACTAAAACCAGAGCTAAAGTAATCTTTAGAAACAGAAAATAATATGCCACTATCAAAAAAAAAAATTGTAACCAAAATGTAAAATGTTACTTTACTAAATGCAAAAACACTATTTTAAATGCACTTTGGTTAAAAAATATTACATATAAGTATGTGGGTGTGTATACTAATAGATTTTTATAAAATTTTGACAGAATGTTATTGAGGGTCTGGAAGGTACAATAGGTTTTATAATTTTTCGAAGTTTTTAGTGGAATACTTAATTTCGTCTACTACTCATATATCATTTAAACCTTGCTCTTAGGGCCATTATTATAACTTGGCGTTAGTTAAAAGTAGAATTTTATCGGACGTATAAAAAGTTAAACATTATTGCAACTTTACGTTAATCTAAAGTGAGCTATAAATTACAGGCCCCTATTATGGTTTACAACTCAACTCAGTTGAGTTGTTATTAAGACAACTGGTTGTGATCAGTTGTAATTTTTGTTATATTTTTGTTCACCGCAAAATAGCAAAGTTGTAAACCATAATACAAAAATTAAGAAATTACAACTCAACCGTAATAGGGGCCTAAGGCTTGTTTCTATCTGGTAGGTTAAAGTAAATTTTTAGGAATAAAAAACTAACGCCAAATTGTAATAATGACCCTTATTCTATTTCAGAGCCATTAAGAACTTTTACATAACTTCTTGCTATAGTTCTGACAGCGATCTTTTTAAAAACTTACATGCACTGTGACTCCCAAACTGTATGATGCTTCAAGAAAACTTAAGAAGAAGAGGTTGATTTATTTAATCTGCAGTATTCGCTTTCCACAATAATTGAAATTTATTGCAATTTCAGAAATCAGAGTTATTTTATGTGCTTATGTTTTTATTGAACATTAAGCAACACCCTCGTATGCAAGAAAAACAATTAAAATGTTTCAGTGGTTTAATATAAAAAAAAAATCAGAAATGTAATATAACACCAAGTTTGTGGTTCAAATAGAATTGTGTTAATGTTTTATTTAAATTTTAATATTTTTACAAAAAAAAAAAATTTAATTCTAAAGAAAATCACATTTAAACAATTACATGGAAAAATTTTTAAATAATTAAATATTATACAGAAATTAATGAGTTTCATTTGGTATTATTTTCATAACTTTTTTAATTTTTTTTTTAAGTTTAACAAAAAAATAAAAGCAGAAATTTCAACTTAGATTTCATGGAAAAATGTGATATAGGTACATAGTTTTTTTTTAAAAATTACTTTTAAAATAATGTTTCGTCAAAAGAGTGTTAAATTAATTTTAGCTTTTATTTTTTTTATAAAATTTTGTTTATTTCCTCTTATTTGTTCATGGAAAATATTAAAACTATTATAATGAGTAATAAACCGAATTTTATGAACTGAAAGTATGGATTTTAATCACAGTCATTTGTTTAATAAAAAGATTTAAAATGTTGTTTAAACTTATTATTGAACAACTTTAACCCTACGTTTCGACATGCAAGTAATTACTTGCAAGTAGTGTGTACGTATTATCAACGAAAAATCGAGGAAACAGCCGATTGGCTGAATGTACAAAAATTGTGTGAATGTTAGTGAAAAAGGTGAGTGTATTGAGTTTTTCAAATTTGCACTTGCATGTGGAAACAGGGGATTAGTAATCAAACATATTTAAGGGCTAACCCTACGTTTCCACTTGCAAGTAATTACTTGCAAGTAGTGTGTACGTACTATCAACGAAAAATCGAGGAAACAGCCGATTGGCTGAATGTACAAAAATTGTGTGAATGTTAGTGAAAAAGTGTGTGTGTATTGAGTTTTTCGAACTTGCACTTGCATGTGGAAACGGGGGGTAAAAAATCGGTGCAAGTTAAACTATCTTTTTGGTTTAAAATGTGTTTAAACCAGCAAATCGATTAATCAGTAAACATATAAACCATCTCAAAACGCATAAAATTGGGCAATACAGACCATATGAATGATTTACAGCTGTTGAATTTAAACTTAATATAAATTTTAGTTAAGTTCAACCACACCAGCGTTTAAACTTTTATAAGCAATAAGAGTTTAAACGATAATTATTCTTAGATCTATTTAATTCAATAATAATAATTTTGTAAATAATCTATGAGCCCATTCGTTAATTTAAAAAAATTTTCCTTCCAACATTAATGCTTAATGTTGGTTTACTTTCAGGTATTATCTATCTAAGATCTCATCTTAATAAATATCTATCGGTGGACTCGTTTGGCAATGTGTTGTGCGAAAGTGATGAACGTGATGCTGGTAGCCGATTTCAAATAAGTATTGCCGAAGACGGTACCGGACGTTGGGCACTGAAAAATGAATCACGCGGATATTTCCTAGGTGGTACACCTGACAAACTGGTTTGTACTGCTAAAACACCCAGCTCTGGTGAATTTTGGACTGTGCATTTGGCCGCCAGGCCACAAGTTAATTTACGTTCAATTGGTCGTAAGCGTTTCGCTCATTTATCAGAGTCTCAAGATGAAATACATGTTGATGCCAATATTCCCTGGGGTGAGGACACCCTATTTACATTGGAGTTTCGCCAAGAAGAAGGTGGCCGTTATGCGTTGCATACATGTAATAATAAGTAAGTTGATTAAATCGTATAATTGAAGAAAACTTTCGACTTTGAATTAATAATAACGTTTGTTGTTTTTAATAATTATGTTAATAGATATTTGAATGCTAATGGTAAACTGCAAAATCTTTGTAATGAGGATTGTTTATTTAGTGCTGAATATCATGGTGGTCATTTGGCTTTGAGAGACAGGTGAAGAACTTTTTTTGTTTTTTGTTTTTTGATCAAGTTGTGTTTTACAAGTTTGTTAATCTTTTTTTAGACAAGGCCAGTACCTTTCGCCTATAGGCTCAAAGGCTGTGCTTAAATCCCGTTCGTCAACAGTTACACGTGATGAATTGTTTTCCTTGGAAGATTCTTTACCTCAAGCGTCTTTCATAGCCGCCATGAATTTACGTTATGTTTCTGTGAAACAGGGCGTTGATGTTACGGCCAACCAAGATGAAATTGGTGAAAATGAAACATTCCAATTGGAATTTGACTGGTCGGCCCATCGTTGGGCTTTACGAACTACTCAAGATCGTTACTGGAGTTTATCGGCAGGTGGCGGTATTCAAGCTACTGGCAATAGACGTTGTGCTGATGCTCTTTTTGAATTGATATGGCATGGTGATGGTTCTCTATCCTTCCGCGCCAATAATGGTAAATTTTTAGCCACTAAACGTTCCGGACATCTATTTGCAACCTCCGAATCGATTGAGGATATTACAAAATTCTATTTCTATTTGATTAATAGGTGAGTAGTTTTAAGAAAGAAATTTTTAAAGAACAAATACAAATTATATGTTTATTGTTTTAGACCCATATTGGTACTTAAATGTGAACAAGGTTTTGTAGGCTACCGCCAGCCCGGCAATACCAAACTAGAATGCAATAAGGCTACTTATGAAACCATATTGGTAGAGAAATCCCAAAAAGGTATGGTTTACTTTAAAGGACATAGTGGCAAATACTGGCGCATTGATGGCGAAGGTATCTCAGTAGATTCAGATGGCCCTGCTGATGGTTTCTATTTGGAATTGCGTGAACCTACTAGAATTTGTATTAGGTAAGCAATATAAAATTGAATTTTTCCCTTAATAATTCAGCAATAAACTTCTTGTTATAGATCCCAAAATGGCAAATACTTGGGGGCCACTAAAAATGGTGCTTTTAAACTCTTGGACGATGGTACTGATGCGGCAACACAATGGGAATTCTAAATCGTTTCTCAACTTAAGGGAGAAACTTGAAAAAATAAATTTTTTAAACTTTATTTATTGATTTAAGCCAACCAGGAAGAGTTTGAACTTAGAAAAGAAAACTCTTTATTATGAAATAATACTACATATAATGTATAACTATATTCCATTAAAAAAAAAACAAATCACTTAAAATATAAAATTTTCTAATGAAAAGAATATTTTTTCATACCATAGAAATACAAAGCGGAAGTTTTTGCTGAAATCTTACGAAAAATACAAATAAAACACATGAAAAATTTGTGTTAAAGTAAAACGCACAAGAAAATTTTGTAATTTTATATAAAATAAAAAAAAAAAAAAATACCTAAAAATTATATAAAAATAATAATTACATATTAACAAAAAATAAAAGAAACCGAAAATGCCAATAATTAGCGATTCCTTCCGTTGCTTAATTATAATTGAAATAACATTTACATACATATATCTACAAAAGCAAAAAGCAGTGAGTGAAAATCTAATCTTATGCGTATTTTACAATTTTAAAAACCAATTGAAACATTTTCTTTTTTAACGAATAAATCATACACGTATAAAGCTTTTTAGCATATTTTTTTTTATTAATACAAAACGTAAATCAATCATCATTAAATTAAATCATTGAAAACGACACACCACTCTAAAACACAAGGAGGGGAGTATATTTTGTACTAAAGTATACTTTAAAAAAAAAACCTTATTCCTATTTAAAACAAGAAAATATAAAAAATAAGAACATTTAAAATTTAAATCATTTTATCGATTGAATATAGAATCATCATTAGTTTTTAAGCTTTTATACTCTTATGTACTCGTATGTATTTCTCTATATGAAATCTAATATTTTTGTTTTTTTTTTTTTTTTAATAATTAATTGTGCAACTCACTCTCATTTTCTCTATTAAAATAATGTGTATAAGTTAAAATACATTTGCAAAAAATAACCACAATTTTATAAATAAAAAAAAAAAATTATAATAATAATATTGTTTTTAAATTATATCTATCATTCACATTTGTTATTTATTTTGCAATATAAACTTTTTTGATTTCATTTTTATTTATATATTATTTTTTTATTATTTTAAATATACAACTATATATTTTTTACTAAAAGTAGTCATGATGTGCGAATTTTTGCTAAAAATTGCTTAAGACTCATAAATAAAAATTTTATTTATCATAGTTTTTATTTTTTCCAATTTTTTTTTTTTTAATTTTTAATATGTATTTTAATATCAATGAAAGAGCAAACAATAAAATGAATTTTTAAGTAATTATTATGTATGTGTGAAACTAAATGATAAACAATGTCATTATATCAAATAAATAATTAATTATTATGATTATTGTATTCAAACCTTAAAATTTTTGGTTTTTTTCTTTTAAGGAAAACGTAAAGTTCAGCAAGAAATTTAAATAATCAGGCCTGTTCTGAAAACCACTTGATTTCAAATCACATGTGCTTTTAAAATCACGCGTGTGATTTTGTGCTGTTCTGTTATTCACACCGTTTTTGTATTTTTCGGTGTGGTTTTCAATTATCGAAAGCACAAGCAACAAACACAAGAGGAATGCCCTGTTTTTAACACCTGACAAAAACTTTGTTCTACAAAATTATAGCTAATTTTTTAACTCTTTTTTTTTTTTTTGTTTTTTTCCGACAATTTGTTTTTTTAACCGGTTTAGCGATCTCAAATCAATTTTAGGGTTTGTTTCAAATTTGGCAATTTTTCGCGAATTTTAGCCATGTTCCCGATAGAAGCGATTTTTTCCTGTCATTTTTTACAGCTTTTACGATTTTTAATAAATATTACACTTTGCTATTATGCCGCTGTTGGCAAATTAGCGATCTTTAATTCAACTAAAAAACAAGCCTGAAAACACTACAGAAGTAACAAAAGCAAATAATATTTTTGTAGTGTCGTCGAATTTTTAAATGATTTGTTGTAAATAAAACAGCTTATTTCACAAAAAATTAATAAACAACACATTAAATATTTTATTAAAGTAATTTTGTATGACGGTCATCTTACAAAAGTCGCAAATATAACAAATTCCCTGCAAACAAATGGAAGATATCCCCTAAGGCAATAGTTCTTTATAAATTGAATGTATTTAACTCAACAATTTTAACAAATAGAAACTGGGAATTATTTCCTTTCGTAGGTTACTTAATATTATATTCAACATTTTTTTATTTTTCTGTACATACAATATACTTCATTGCTATCCAAAGGATAGCTAAGGTAAAATGTAACAAGAAAATACAATATAATAGTCTGATAGTGTATAAAAGTCATTCCTAAAAATTTAAGGAATAGAACTATTACAAAAAAGCTTTATAAAATACTAAACTGAAATTTAGCTCATAGAATAAATTCGAAAAATAAAAAAATGTTGAATATAATATAAAGTAACCTACGAAAGAAAATAATTCCCAGTTTCTATTTTTATCTTTTCGTAACTTCCAATAGTAAATTATTTTCCTTTGAAAATTATTCAATATCGCTCCAAATTTCATTAAACTTATTACGATTCTCTTTAAATATTTCAATGGTAGCGTTAGTTGTATCATGAGCCTGTCAAAATGTCGAATTTTCCTTTTAAAATTTTTTTTTAATAGGTTTATCGTTTGAAGAGCAAAATTCCTTAATTAAAGTCAATATGTATTCTAAAGCTTCGTACAGACGGTGGTCAGATTAATTTTACACATCTGTCAAATGAAAATGTGCTTACAATGTTCATACAGTTGCAAGACATTTCTAGGCAATTTTAATGATAGCATTGTAAGATCTGACCACCGTCTGTACGAAGCTTAAGACCGTAAAGCTGGTTAAATTTATTGGTTTTTTGTTTACTTTATTTTACTCTTCTTTTTTTTAAAAATGGTAATCACCATAGCAAGACTATTGTGTTGTATACACTGAGAAAAAATTTCGTTAAATGTAAACACTTATATAAAAGAAATGTATTGAGGAATATTTAATCGGCCTTTTAAAATAGCAATACTCTCACAACAGTGTGGAACAAAAACATTAATTTAAAAAAAAAGGAAATAAGTCTGGGGTGGGTTTTGACCACCTAATTGAGCACCATTGAGTTCAGCGTACTCAAATTAGGTAAAACGGGAGGGTGCCCAGCTTGTTTAAAAAAAGTGTAGAATTCGAGTACAGTGTAATTAAATGCTTCTTTGTATTTTTCGAAGAAAATTAAAGAAACTGCAGTGATTTAAAAAGAACTGTTTTTTAAGAAAAAAGCTGCAAGACTGTTTTGCACTTCAGAAAACTCAAAAAAAAGAAGATAAATCTGGGGTCTAATCACCGCACACGATATCGATCAAAATTGATCGACATTTTTATTTTGGTATCATAGCACTCGATATCGAATGAAATGTATCGTAATTTGAAATGATAGCATTCGATATCGAGTAACCAAAGACATAACATATCTCGAGTTTTCATTCGATCATTGTCTATCGTATGCAGAAAAATACTATAGTTTACTCGATACGATAGATAACTTGATATCAAATGCGGTGATAAAACCCCTGCACTTTCTGTGGAGCTCATAGCCTTGGTGAGATATTTCGAGATATGACGATAGTCTGACCATATCCTAAAAATGTTTATAGCTAAAGTTCTAAAAGTGATTTAAAAAAATGGTTAAAATAATAAAATAAAAGGTTTAAATAAAATGTTTTCAGGATTTTTGTTAAAACTTTATTAACAGTAAAAAATTTAATTTGAAACTTAATAAACTTTAGTGACTCATTCGTAACAAAATTGAAATAAATGGTAAGATTTAAACAATCGGATAGATTTTGGAAGAATAAAAAGTATTTCAATTTTGTATTTAATGCACATCTTACAGTTATGAAACATTTAACTCTGAAACAAAAAACCTTTTTCTAAAATACCTATTAAGAAATAAATTTATAGTTACATTAACATTTTATAAAATTATTTACAAAATTTGATATATAATAATTTTTTTATAAAACTAACCGCATATTCGCCGATTTCGAGTGCGAATTTTGTTCGCTTAGCTTACATTTAAGATTAGAACAATATTTTAAATTTAACTTTTAAATTTAAGTTAAGCGAAAGAAGTTTTCATTCGAAATCGATGAACAGTTAACTCATTTTGAGTTGTGTGACCAAAAATGTTCTTAAACCGAGCTCAAAGCATGAGTATAGAAGTGTTTCTCTTCCCCCAGACCGCGTTTGATAACATGGGGTGTAGTTTTGGGCACCATGCTTATACAATTGATAATCGGACAAACCGAAACACACAGAGTGCAACCAGTACAGTCATCGTTTATGTGTGGAATGTGTGTTACTGGATCAAATTCAATTGCTTGATAACCGGAATCGGCACAAGTCATATAACACTTGCCACAGTTTATGCACAAATCCTAAACCACAATGAAATTTATTATAAATATGTACTTGATGTATTTGATTAAAGTAAGAAACACCTACGTCATCAATCAAAGCCACTTTTTGCTGTTTATTATCCAAATTTTTGTAAGTATCAATATGCGGCAAAGCACGTCCAATAATATCCCTAACCTTGGGAGCAGGTTGGTAAGCATGACCTCCATTTTGTAAGTTAATACCAGTATCATCGCTATCTATCTTCCACAAGGGCCCTTTTTCTTTACGTATTTTTGAAAGCATGTCTTCTCTTTCTTTTAAATAAGGGCCGAAGAATCCCAAAGTCTGCAAAAAAGATTTACACATTTTTACATAAAATCAATCTTGGGAAATTTTCTTTTAACATACCTTGTTGCCCTCACCAGTTAAATGTACTACGGGTTTACCTTTTTGGTGTTTGGGTGTTGGAGGAGATTGCCCATCCCAGAAGGGGGCGTTATTTGGTGGAGGATTGGCTTTAAGGTACAGCAAAGCCTTTAGACTGGTGCAATAATCTTCAATTAAGGTGAAATCTTGATTTTGCACAGAAGAGCAAACTTGTAAAACCGTAGCACCTGCTTGTAAGAATTGCAATGCCACTTCACCTGAATCAATGCCTCCAATGCCCAAAATGGGGAAACCGGGTAATTTGTTGGCTATAGTAGATATTGCTCTCAATGCCATGGGTCTTGTAGCATTACCCGATACACCACCATAAGTTGTTTTCTTTTCGGCACCAACTGCGGGCCAGGGTGAAGCATCAGCACCGAGACTCATTAAACCTTGAACTGTATTAATAGCAGAAACACCATCAGCCTGACCTTTTTGGGCTGCCATGGCTATACTTACAATATCAGTAATGTTCGGAGTGAGTTTGACAAAGAAGGGAATTTTTACAGCTTTGCGTACCCATTTCGAAATGTGTTCTACTAAAACGGGATCTTGACCGCACGCTAAACCCATACCAGATTCTCCCATACCATGGGGACAAGATAAATTTAATTCCAAAGCATCCGACCCACAAGCTTCGGCTTTAGTAGCAATTTCAGTCCAATCGGCTTCATTATATTGACACATTATACTAGCAATTACAATTTTGGTAGGGAAATCACGCTTTAACTCGGATATGGCACGGAACCAATATTCTGCCTTCTTTTCCGAGATTAATTCAATGTTAAGAAAGGATCCCTGTTGCGGACCGTAGTTATAGCCGGAAGTGGTACCTCTAACAATACGCGGCGAAATATTCGTTACTAAGTCCTTGTCTAAGCCAAAAGTTTTAGTGACCACAAAGCCCCAGCCTTGTTCAAAGGCTCTTCTTATCATAGCGGCGCTCGTAGTAGGTGGAGCTGAGGCCAAGCCAAAGGGGTTTTCAAACTTAATGCCACACATTTCCACGGAAATATCGACATTATCAATATCTGTGTGGAATAAAGGCAACTCTGCGGGCGTGTCTAAAGGCAAACCCTCTAAATGGCAATGAATGCTCCAAGCAGCAATTTTACCATCATTTACAGATTCCACAGTGGTGTCGGCAGATCCTGCCAGATCACCGCCACAAAATACTTGTGGAACTAAAGTTTGCAAAGTCTTTGAGTTGAGTTTAGGCATGTTCCATTTGTCCAATTCTACGGGAGCCATGGCTTCTATTACATCCGAATCATATAGACCCGAACCAAAAGCGGATATAACAAAGTTGGCTTTTAGTCTTGTTGTTTGTTCTTCATCTTCAATCCATTGATCACTCTCATCTTGTTCGGTACGACAGAATTCCATACCAGTAATTTTATTATCCTTTACTAAAATCTTACGTGGAGAGAGATAAGGTAAAAATTCACATTTCTCCTCTCTAGCCAATTCAACTTCTTCGGGCACGGCTCGTATTCCAGATGATCCTTTTCGGAATACCACAAGCACACGTTTTGCACCACATCTTAGGGCTGAAGTGGCACAATCAAAAGCGGTATCGCCAGCACCCAGGACAATTACGTTTCCGAATAATTGAGGTAAGGCTTGATTAGCTTTGCAAGCACACAGTCCAGGCTTGGAGCCGTTGGCTACTTTGGGCAGAAATGTTTTAGACGTGTAGAATCCCATAGATTCATCTAAGCCTTTGAAAATCGGACTTACTTTAGGTTCGGGCAAACCAATTCCCAGAAAGACCACGTGATCGGTGGCCAAAAGATCCTTAAGAAATACGAAATAAAATTTTGTTAGAAATTGACTTAGTTGTTTTTTTATTAAAGAATAATTTACCTTAACAGTTAAGTCCTTCGTGGAAAGAGCTCTATTAGTTTCAAGCTTAACGCCTAAATCTTTGACAAGTTGTATTTCAAAATTGACCACATCAACCGGCAATCTGTATTCGGGAATTTCCGAAGAACTCAAACCGCCAAAATAGTTACGTTTCTCATAAATAGTTATATTTTTATATCCTAAACGTCCCAGAAATGTGGCACAAGACAATGATGCCGGACCACCACCCAACAAGGCGATTTTCTTTTCCAATTGCTTGGGAGCTTTAATGCCAGGGGGCATAATCTGCTTAACACCCATTTGCTTGAAGACATCAGTGGCATATTGCTGCAAACCTCCAATGTTAATTGGACCCTCTTCAGAGGCCTGCAGATTGCAACCGCCCACACACAAGTCACTAGTAGGACATACCATACCACAGGTCAAGCCCAAAGGATTGTCAGAAAATATAGCCTTGGCAGCACCATAGTAATTTTTGTTAGCAATACTTGTAATAAAACTCTTAATATCCAGTTGAGTGGGACACGATTTTTGACAGGGTGCATCAGCACATTTCAAACATCTGGCAGCTTCTTTAAGCGCAGCTCTTTCAGAAAGAGTTGTATGCTTAATATCTTCAAAGTTATTGTTAAGTATAGGACCAGACTGAAATAATTGATTAGTATAAGCAAACAATTTTATCAAGAATCCATATTCAAACCTTCCATCTCAAATGGTAGAGAAAAATTATTTTTCATATTTTATTTAATTATATTAAACTGGTTTTGATATCGCGTTTATCTTCTTTTAGTACTTTTTTAATTAAAACCTTGACTTCTATGCTTCTAATAATGAATGGTTTGAAAATCAAACATTATAACTGTAATAATCGTAAAAATATTTTTAATTTAAGAAAGAAAAAAAAGAAATTTAAGACAAACAGATTCATATCTGAGTTCTTCGGAAAACGGACACACGGATAGAAGGACATCGTTAAATCAATTTCGCTACTCAGAAGCACCCAGAATATACATATGCTCTTAATAGTAACAGCCTGTTCATCGATTTCGGACGTTAACGTTCGCATAGAAAATTACATTTAAAACAAAAACAGATTTTTGAATTTAGAAAGAAAAAAAGAAATGATCCACGACTTAAACTTTTTTTAATTTGCGAAAAAAATATGCCGCCAAAAAAGATTTGGATCATTTCTTTTTTTCTTTCTTTAGTCCTATTTTCATCCATACATGATCTAGAAACTAAATCCGCTATCATATTAGAGAAACCACAAAATTGCATTTATATATATTCCAGAGCACCGTGTAAAATACATCTAATTTACAAAAATCTATATTACAGTCAAATCCCGATAATTCGTACCCCGATAAATAGTAATTCCCGATAATTCGTAATAAGCTGTCGGTCCCTTGAAAAAATCTCGTTGATTCGTAAAATGTCCATACATTTTGGTCCCTTCGCTAATTCGTAATTTTTTCTTCAAATTAAAGCGTAATTGTTTGCTAATGCTATGTTCATACGACGATATAAACCACTCGTTTCGCTCTCTGAAACTAGTTTGCCAAACATGCTGTTCAAATATCAAAATGAATTTTTTTTGTGTTGTTAGTGTGATTTTTTTTTTTAAATAGGTAAAAAAGTAAATAAAACTTAAAAATATATTATTTAATACTTTTATTAATATTATTATGTTATAATAATCACTTTATTTTATTAAACATCAAATTTTGTTTTTGTTTTTTTTCTTTGTTTTGATTTTTTTTGAGAGCTAGTTCAGTTAACTAACGATAAATGTTATCAAAATTGGAGATGATAATACATTTTTCCTGTTTCGCAGCCTGTTTTAAAATGAAACGACCTGTTTCGCTCTCATCAACAAGTCATTTCAATCATGTTTGCGGAGCGAAACAGGAATAAGAGAGCGAAACACGAATATTGCTGCTCGAGTGAACATGGTATAACTATACCATGTATAATTCGTAATAAAAACAAAAGAAACATGGAAAGAATGATTTTTTATTTACCGCTATTTGTTTTTTTGCGTGGGTTTTTGCTTGTGTGTGAGTTAATTTTCTTAAGATCAGTTTGTTACATGAATAACTTTATACATTATTTTTATTTTATTTTATTTTTAACAATTGTCTTTTATGTTTTTTTTTTTATCGTTTTAGTAAATAAATTGAAAACCCCCGTTAATTCGTATTTATTTTATTTTGCCTTCTTTAAATCGAAATCCCGCTAAATCGAAAACCGAAATTCGTAAGAAATGGCCGGTCCCTCGCGATTACGAATTATCGGGATTCTACTGTATTTACATACAAAGATGATGTACTTGGCAAAAGAAAAAACTTAATACCCTTAGTCCCAATTTACACTAGGGACATTTGTTGCCGGACATTTTTTGAATTCTCTTGTAATCTTACCTGAAGCGTTTACATATGAATTCAGACAGAAAAATAATATAAAGCAACAAGATGTAAACTACGAAAAGTAAGAAAGAGAAATGAAAAAATGTCCAGTACAGATAGTCATGTACTACACACTCTACCTTTTCGACCCCTCGCCTTGAAACTTCGTCTGTCCGCAAAGAAATGTCCCTAATGTAAATTGCGACTTATTGCCCTATTTAATACGAAGGGATACCACCACATTGCATTTTTGTCAAAACGCGAACTAGCACGAATTTTAAAAAAAAAGCTGAGACGCGTATTTATACAAATCGACTAAAGATTAAAATATGTTAATTTGGCATTTTTATTACAAACAACCCCGAACAAAAAATTCGAAAACCGTCCTTTTTTACAGAATGTTCTTAAAAAAATGACATGGACAAATTGTGTATACAGTTGGGCGCGCTCTAAAAAGCCTTTCTTATGATACCCATATTGTATATGTATATAAAACACATTTTATTATTATATCCTAAATTGTTATATTCGAATTTAAAGAAAAAAAATTAAAGATCCTGAACTCTTTTTGGGCGCTAGTAAACATTTTTGTGGCGGCAGCACGCTACTTTGATTTCTGCAAAAAATATGCAAAATAAAAACTGAGACTATGTCAGAAGCAAATAAGTGCCCATAAATATTGCACGATTTTTGTTGCTGCATCTTTTGTTTTTTGTTTAAAGTTGCCTTGGTGTTTGCATTGCGCAGTTTTTCTCGCAGCAAATTTTCCTGTTCCACCGAACTTAAATACATTTTTTGTCATATTAGAGAACAAATGTAAACGGGCACTATCATGTACGCTTGTGACCGAACTTTATAAACTTCCGTAAAACAACCATTTTGACAGACATGCACAATTACATGTGACTTGAAAAGTTAACAAGTCAGATGTAAAAAACATGTCGTGTATTGTGAACTTTATTTGTTTGTGTATTATTTTTAAGTTATGTTTGCTTACTGTATGAGTATTATTTTATAGTTATTGGCATAATTTATTGCTGTAATATTAAATAAACCATTTAAAATTGTATCAAATATAGAAAATTATTTAATTATTTTGTCTATGGTTCAACTAAACGGGTTCTAAATTTTTTGCTGTGAAGCCTATAATGAGCTCATGTGTTCTGCAATAAATGTTAGTCTGAATTTACATGTTTCATCTTTTGATGCTCAACTTCTTTTCAATTCCCTTTTGAAAATGCCAATATGTTCACACGCAGCAATCGGTTTCAACTTTTTCGGTTCAAAACAACAACAATTTTATTTACGGCGAATCAAAAAGAAAAAATTTACATGCAGTCATCGTTGGCAATATACCTACGAATGAAAACACAAAGCGAGCTGACCGAGTACAGGCATCTCTGTACCAACCCCTTTTCCTCTTTTTTCTCTCACCATAAAACACGAGAGTTGAGCATCAAAAGATGAAACGTGTGAAAGCAGACTTAGTTTTAGTATGTTCCTTTATGTGCATAACTCTTTTTTCTACTAAACCGATTGTACTGGCTTTTAGTTCCAAACTGCTTGGCGAAACTGAAAACAATTTGACAGCAAAATTGTTCTTTTATTTTCGATCGTTCGAAAGGACACCCATGGCTAAATCAACTTAAGCTTCGTTCACCCTTATTAAATATTTGATCAAGTAAGCATGTCCACTACTTTTTTTAATAGTTAGTGAAATTTAACATGGTCTTAATATCACTTAAAAAATAAAACTAATTATAATGCCAGACGCAGCAAAAACTGTTTGCTGTCAAATATTTGCCAAGTGTGAATATTAAAAAAGTTTCACACGGAATTACAAACTAAGTGCACATACACTTTTTACAACAATTGCCTGCTTCAGTTAATATTTAATTATCAAAAAACGCGTTAAAGATTTTAGATGGAAGATTTCTAATTACAATTTTTTTTAATCATTTTAAAGAAGTTTTCACTTACAGCACAGCTACGATCTGGATTACGTTTCCAATGCTTCTTATTAACTTTGGTTTCGGCAGTAGGCACCACAGTACATTTGGTTTTCACTCGAGGATTCAGACTTAAAAGGTTCTGAAAGTAAGATAAATAAACATTAATAAATGTAAACGTATTTGATATTCTATTACAATATTTGAAATTAATTTGCCGTTACACCTTCTTACCTCAATGTCCGGTAAATCTTTGCTTAATAATGTCGGTGGACTCATGTTAATGTCGTTCTTTGTTTATTTTGGAACTAAAAAACAAACAAATAAATAATATTTTTATTGCAACAATTACGTATTTAGTTAATTAAATTGACATAGTTTAATTCTTGATTAAAATTACGCACAATAAATTTCAAGTTTTTATCAAGAATAAAAACTGGGAAATAAGCACGAATAACAAAATCTTTTAAATTATAATTTGTATTCCTAAAAATTACTTTTGATAATAAACTGGCAAGTGCACGGCCTAAAAGACTACCTGGCAACATGCTTTTGCAAGTAAAAAAGTAACACTCAAATATATTTAAAATTTAACAGAAACTCGTATTTCTTTTTTTAATAAAATTATTTATTGAATTATTTAGCAAACAAATTTAAATACTTTACCGGCTTCTTGGCATTTATTTTATTATTTTCTAGTTTATAACGAAAATTGAAGTAAAACCTGCTGGTGAGTTTCTAAATGGCTGCACTCTAAGGTTTTGATAATTATTTGGCAAATTACCAACCGAATAAATTTTTTTTAAGCAGCGTCATTACATTTTGCTGGTTGTAGCAGTTCGGGGTAGGGTTTGTTAGTTAGTCAAGGTTTCTTTGAAGAATGTTTTTCAAAATGTATGAAAAAAGACCGAATCTGATGTTCACTACTTTCGCAGGAGACTTAAAATATAAAAACCAGAAAAAGACCATATAAATCAAGGTCAGCAATATTAGCGGTGTCCAAAGGGGAAGTGCGTGACAGATTTTCAGATGGTCTGCAAAGGATAGTTCTAGTTTCCACACAGCAAGAGAAACAATGGATTTTTTGAGAGAAAAGTTAGAAGATCGCATTAGATCTCGTAAAGGAGGAGTGAATTGACAACCAAGATCGAGCGATTTGGCACCTTTGGACTGTTTTTAAAATCGAAAGTGTACAGCAATAGTCCCACAACAGTTCAAGAGCTTAAAAACAATATTACCGGGCAGATATCCACTATTGACAACAGTTTATTTAAAAATAAGATAGAGAATTTTGGTAAAAGATTGAGATCCAGCCGAGCCACTAGGGGTGTCCCTTGACCGACATAATTTTTAATTTTCAGCCGAAACCTGTTTGTAATAAACTGAATTTAAAATATTTTTAATTTCTCAGAAAAAAACTACTTTATTTTATTAAAATTTAAATCATACTTCAATTTTGGACACCCTATAGTGGTGTGGGCAAGAGAAGAATGTTGTGCTTAACAAATAATATATACATATGCCAATAAAAAATATGTTTATGCGTATATAAAAAATAAAAGTCATTTAGACCCCTTCCAAGTTTCTTTTTTTAACATTTTTGTTTGGTTTGGTTAATTAATTTAAATACTGAAATAACAACTTTAATATCGATACCAAAATACGTGTCGATTGCCAACCACGGATTAATCTTTTTTTTGGCATTTTTTTTTAAAATATTAACAAATGACTTGACTAGATTAGTTCATGAAAATATGGAGATTACAGTAGTTAGTTCTATTCACTGCATTGCTACAGAACATAACAGCTGCATTTTGTTGGTAAACATTTTTGAAATACAATTCATCTAAAAATTATTAAAACAGAGACATCACAATAAAAAATAGAGCGTTCAACGAAGCAGGTTCACACTATGAAAGTTTTCTTTCAGAAAGTGAAACTTTATTGGTGAGAAGGGAGACAATAACAGTATGTCATTTTCCTCTCTCACCAATAAACTCAGACTTTCTGAAAGAAAACTTTCATAGTGTAAACCCAGACTAAGGGGAAAAACGTAAATGTTT
Organism: Pollenia griseotomentosa; assembly: GCA_963931875.1. Taxonomy (NCBI): domain Eukaryota; kingdom Metazoa; phylum Arthropoda; class Insecta; order Diptera; family Polleniidae; genus Pollenia; species Pollenia griseotomentosa. Next base: position 8,926,342 of record OZ007563.1, on the reverse strand, counting down.
TTCTTGCCATACCGCCTACGGAAGACATAAATTTTATATGGCGATTTCCCACTTTGAAGCAATACATTTTACAATTTGAAAAACACATTGTTCCAAAGATAACAAATGAAATTAAAAGGTTTGTAAGAGGTAGTCCGGTAGATGCTATTTTTTTGCATCAACCTTGACTGATATAGACGTTGTTTTTAAAAAAAGCTTCTGATTGTGAATCAGAAGCATGCTAAAACGGTGCACTTTAATTATTTGTCCAACCTCGGTAAAAAAAGTGAACGAAACTTTTTAGAAACATGGTAATTAGTAAATAAAATCAGATATATACTCTTTGATGACTCACTAAGCGCTTCGAGTGTGTCAGAAACTTATTTCCTAAGCCGTTAAAAAATGTTAATATATTTATTTAAAATATAAATGTTTTTAGACCAAATTTTTGGTTATTGTAGCATTTTTATTTTTTATGTATTTTTAAAGAAAATTAGTTTTTTTTAAATTTAAATTTTTTTTTTTTTTGTTACAAAAAGGGCAAATTTAAAAACAATGCAGGCACGGCTTAAAGACTGTTGCCGAGTTTCGGATTTTTATTTTAACTGAATATGGTCAACCGTTTTCAAGTTATTTCAATATATGTATGAAAGTGCCTTAATTTTTGACATAAAGGCATATCTCGAAAAGTAGAGCTGATAGAGAAAAATGGAGATTAGATATGAAATCAGCGACCTCAAATTAGATAAAATTTACAATCGAATTCCAGACCGCAAAATGACTGCTCCGCAGTGTAATTTTTGCAGTATTTAAGCGTTTCTTTTACTTACATTGCAAACAAGTTCCCTTACGTTTTTTTATAAAAGTTTTTTTCATTAATTAAAAACAAATTTACTTTGTATTATTAATATTGAGCGGGATCCCGGGAAATTTAAAAAAAATTCCCGCTTTCCCGGAAATCGAAAAACTCCGGGGAAAACACTCTAATTACTGTATCTCTACTTTTTAAAATTTACTATTAGTGCTTCGCAAAACATGAACATTTTCAATTGGGATGTTATTAAAACAAAAATAATATTTGTAAGTTTCGTTCGGTTTATGAATGGCTGAGATATAAGCAAAATCTCCAACTGCCTCAAATGTTTACTCCCAAAACTTAATTGTTTTGAAGTCATTAAAGAAGACATTAAACATCCAGATGATATCCAAATTGCCGATTTTCAAAATTTTTATGAACTTATTTTGCAATGGCCAAGCGACATGTATTCACAGGCAGATTTTAAAAAAGATTTCTAATCGTTATATTGATGGAATATTTTTATTTTTGTTATTTTATGAATGTATGTGGTTTCTTATTTGTAATCTTAAAAAAGAGATCAAAACGTACCGAAATGTTCTTATTGTTCCTTTATAATAAAAGTTTTCGCTAAAAACTTTGTTTACTTTTATTAAAATTTTCGAGTTCATAAATGAATCTTCAAAGGTGGTAATCTTATCTTTTAATGAAAATATATATTATAAAACGTTATGATTAGCTGAATAAATTTCATATACTAAAGATATAATTTTGCTACTTAACCACGACAATTCAAAAATTATTTTCGAAAAGGGCTTATCTCCGGAAACAGTAATGACGATTTTCTTCTTCAAATATTATAACATAAACAAAGGCTTATAAGTTAAAAATCCGCTCCAAGAAGTCAAATAGCTTAAGAGAAATTCAGTTTTTTGTGCCTCCTCAGGTATAAAAAATACAAACACTTTGTTTTTTTGTACCTGAACCCTTTTCGATCGAAATTCATGATTCAATTACAAAGCGTAAGAATGCGAATAAAACGGAAAAGTAAAGAAAATTTAAGTTTGGTGTACGTACCTTCGCGGTGCTACGCCATAACAATCTTCAAAACAAAAAGGAGCCAACAATTTTGTCTTTCTAAGAATTTGAGGATGGAAAGAATACTATTTCATCTTTTGCTGACAGTTTTTTTAAATAAATATTGAATTTAAGTTAATAAAATATTTTTTATTTACAATGTATATTTTGCATTGTATTATAAAGTCCACATTTAAAAAACATTTGAGAATAACAGCAAGTTAAAAATAAATGCATTTCTCAATTTAGAAATAATTTCACCTTTTTGTTGAGAATGCTATGATTTTCAAAACACTATCAAACGTTTGTGGTTTGAGAAAAGGTTTTTGGAATTTAGTCTATGTGCCCAAAAATCATCTTATTAGGTAAATAGGTCGGTATAAGGTTAAAATTTAGTCCAAACTTATTTTTTAACAATATAAATCATCTTACCAAATTCTATTGGAATCGGTGCATGTTTAACCATAGCTCTCATACAAATGCTACTCCCGAAAACAGCTTTTAATGCCACAACTTCCTAATAAATGTTGGTAATAAATACATATATACATATACATATACATAAATTTCTCTTAGTATGTGAATTTCACACAGCAACTTTTGTCAACAAAAACTTGAAAAGTCAAAAAAAAAAAAAATAAAGTTTTCAACTGTATTTTAACATTAAATTAGAAAAGTTAACTGCAAAGCTTTCTTAATTGTTTTAATAAAAAACTGTTTGAAAACAGTCTAGCACTTTCATTTTTACCTGTAAAACATTTAAGCACTTTTTTAGGCGATTTAGTATATTTACTCTGTCATCTTATGGCAACAATGGTTGCAAATGGTTAAAACCTTTAATTTTTATTTTATCAGTTAACAATAATTATACCAACACCACAATAGTGGAGAGGGTATTATGCATTTGTGCTGACGTTTGTAACACTGTAAAATATTGGTCCTAGACCTGCGATCGGCAACCTATAGTATAAGTTGTCAGGACTATTTTTCGTCCTCCAAAAAAAAAAAAAAAAATTTTACCCCAAAAATACCCTGATAAAAGAAAAATTCCCCAAAATAAGCCCCTGAAAAAAATGCACCATTTTTAACGGATAAGTTAAATATTTATTTGAGTTTTACTTGTACTATGATCTACAAAAGATCATTTTTTCGTAAAGATAAAACGTATTTGTATTTTAGGTGTATATATTATATATTATATATATATTTTTTAATTTTTTGTAGTGTTAAACAATATTTAATTATTTAAGATGAAAAACAAAAATTTCGAAATTTTGATAAAAAAATTTATTATTTTTCCAAAAAAATTTATTATTTTTCCAAAAAAAAAAAAATTATGTTTCAAAAACGATTTCTCATATTTTCTTAATTTATTGCGGAATTTCGGTTTTTTTAACTATTTTATAAAACGAAACCGTTTTTGAGTTACACGAATATATGTTGAGCAACCTCCTCCATTTTCGAAATAACGGTATATCTCGAAAACCAGAGCCAATCTAAAAAAATGGCGAGCACCTCTGGGTTCAGCGTACCCGAATTATGTTAAAACGCCATGTGCCCGGCTTGTCTGTTTTTTCAACTAGCATAGTGTTATTGATAGAAAAGCTTTAAACTTTGCCGGTGCTCATTGATATTAAGTGATGTTGCAAAAATCACCACCCTTATGTAATGGGTGATTTTTTAAGCGTAGTTTTTTTAAAAATCTAATAAAACTCTAAAATTTGCAAAAATGCACATAACCCCACAAGAAATAGTCAAGAGGCGTCAAATCACATGATTTTGGCGGCCAACTCACAGGGACATTTCGAGAGATACACTGCTCACCAAATTCTTGAAGGATGAATGTCCATTGTTTCACGAGCTGTGTGGCATGTGGCCCCGTCTTGCTGAAACCTCATATTAACCAAGTCCAACTCATCCAATTGGGGCAAAAAAAAGTCCGATGATGCCACCAGCCCATAAACCCCACCAAACTGTCGTTTTTTCGGGATGCATCGGTAGCTCTTGTACGGCATGTGGCTGTTCTTCACCCCAGATGCGGCAAAACGCGGCGCCCTGATTTTCCTTCATATACAGAATCACTTTCTTTATTGGCACAATGACCATGCCTATGGGGTTAATCGGTCTTCCGGAATAGGATCTTTGTATCCATAAAACATCCTATTATGTTGCTATTCAGATTTACTTATGTTTTTGCAATCAAAAACCAACCAAACAAAAACTACTTCTAAAAATAGCTTTTATTGCCATAACTTCATTATAAATTCCTTATACAAAATTGTCCATGAAATAGGTCCCACATAAGCCCCAAGCCTAAAATCTCATATCGATGAAGATATCTTAATAATATTCGGCACAAAGAACTTTTGCATGAATCTTTACTTCATAACATTATTTTGTTTAGGCGGGTCCATGTTTGCCCATGGATCCCAAATATTGTTTTTATAAACTGTGGTGTAGGGTACCATATGGTCAAGCTAGGCCAACTTTACTTTCTTATTTGTTTTTTTTAGGAGAGAAAAAGTATTTGTTTTATTTGTCTGGCTAAAATTATAGAAATAAAAAAAAATTGTATATCCCCAATTAAGGTATGTTCAAACCATAGATGGGGATGGTGCACTTATTTTGCAGTTTTAACTCACACTTAGTGATAGTGCAAAAATATTGCAATCATTTTGTTGATATTGAGTGATGAATTGAAAATTTGCAGCCTCACTAAACATGAGTGATGGTGATGTTAAAAAATTTTGCACTCAAAAACAAAATAGTTTGATTTAAAAAAAAGCAATCATCAGCTTATTGCAACTTTTTTTTTCTTCACTCATTTGAGTGCAACTTAAATTGTTGCACTAATTTTAAAATTAAAAACTTGTTTTTTCATGACTAAAGCCTATAATTTTACCGTTATTTGCAAAATTTCATTTTGTTTAATGTTCTTTACTTATGCATATCCTCAAAAGAAATCAAAAACCATGCGCATTCAAAGTTACATTTTTTTTAGTGAAAGTGAAAAAATTTGGTAAAAAAGAGGGCAAACTAATTTTTTTGTTTTCTTTTTTTTTGTTATTATTATTGAGGTTTTTTGTTTTCTTCTTTTGTTTTGCAGTTTTATTTATTGATAGTGCACTGCTGATTTAAATCAATATTTAGTGCACTACCCCCAACTATGGTTCAAACCTAACAAAGATTTGACGAAAAAATTCGAAAAAAAACGTGACCAGTAAATTTATCAAACTTTATGTTTATTTTTTAACAATTTCTATTAATTTACTAAGATTTATTTGTAAGAATATAATTGTATAATGTAATTAAGAAACTGTTAAATGGTATTTGATTTAGCCAAACGTTTTGCATATGCAAATAATTTTTTCATAAAACTAGTGGTTACGTGTAGAACGTCAAATGCTTAATAGATGTGAACATTAGTTTCTGATGTGCACCACTGTCTATGGTAAATTTTTATTTGTAAAAATTTATATTCAATTGTCCATTAAAAAAAAAAAAAAAAATAAATACAGATGAGTTTGCCAAATATCTGTTACATCTGTGTCACATACAAACGTATTAAATTTATTGTGTCTATATATGAACCAATTAAATTAATAGTTCTTCTTTTTTAATAGAATAACATCTAAAAAATTACTTTTAATTGTAATTAAATACTTTAAATATTGAATTTTAGTATACATAGGTACATACAAATTTCTTAGCTTGTCAGCAATAAATTATAAACATACATACATATGTCAGTTATATTATGACATAATTTATTGCTAAGAATGCAAGCTTTAGAAAAAATTTTTCACAAATATAAAATACGGAACAATAACTTTTAATCGCTTGTTTAACATAAACAAATTTTTTTCAAAACGAAAAACATCTGATTTAATAAGAAAAAAATAAAAAATAAAATATGTTACTTATTTCACAAAAACGACCCTTTTTTAGTTAAATATATGTATTATTTTTTTTATTTATTGAAAATAATTATCACAAACTTGCTTAAACACTTTTTTATTTACTTTAAAATTATGAACACTGATGGTATTTGTATTTAGTAGAAAACAAATTTTTTTTGTTCCTCACACTGGAAGCGACAAAAATAAACTGGTCGATCGTTTTGCATAGAACTACAAATGAAAACTTTTTTATCAAATTGATAACAAATTTTTAATATTTACAAACAAACGATCTACACAAATACAGACTCTTGAGACTTTAATAGAGTCGAAGATAACAGAAACAAATTTGTCTGTTAGTGGTTGGAATAACGGTTGCCAGATTTAAAGATTTTCACGATTTTCCGGTCCGAAAATGATCAATTGACGAGTTAGGCTCCAAGCTTGGAAAATTATGTACATACACATTTTTTATTGACGATTGAATGCTTTTTTATTCGTTTGCCACTAATTTTCATACGATTGTTATTTTAGCACAAACAAAATTTTGCTTTGGCTCGTAGGTCTTGTAGTTTTTTCTTGCCCCCGTTTTCACAACTTGTCGATAACTAAAGGTAGGATTTTATTGGCCGTATAAAAAGTGCTTCATTCAATTTTACAACTTTACTTTGACGTAAAGTAAGCTTTAAGTTAAAAGATGGTTCATCCAACCTGGAAGATTAAAGTTAAGTTTAAATAATGAAACACTTTTATACGGTCGATAAAATCATACCTTTTGCTATCGGCAAGTTGTGAAAACGGGCCTTGGACTTTTTTTATAAAGCATTTTTCAAAATAACTTGCAAAATATGAATAAACGTTTTTTTTAAGGAAAAAGTTAAAAAAAATTTGGCCCTGCAGCCGTATTCTGTAATTCGCTTAGCCAAAGCTAAATCTCGATCGCTAAAATGCCTAAAATTTTAGCGATGACATTAAAAGCCAAAATTGCGGCAAATTCAATTTGTATGGCATTGCCAAATTTAACAATGCAAGTTACAGAATTGCATTCGTAGCCAAAAATCGCTAAATCAACTTTATAGATTTTTAACGATAGAGATTTAGCTTTAGCCAAGGCGAATTTACTTCAGGTGGTGTCGAAAAGACAGCCGGTTATTTTTTTTGGTCATGCCAGATATGTCAAAAGTTTTGTTTACATGTGCTTTTTAAAATTGTGTTTTTAAATAAACATTTTGTTTAACAACTTATTAATGAAAAAATAAAACAATAAAGAGATGATTAAAGAAACTATATATAAAAATTAAATACAAATCGTTTTTACATCACAAAAAATAATTTTTACAGTCTTCACTATATCTTAATGGTATTTTTATGTTTATGTTCAGTTTTAATATTAAAATGCATAAACTGGACGCAGGAAAAAACGGTTTAGATTATTTTTAATACAAGATCCAATTCAACCGAATTTGCAATTTAATGCTCACAAAATTCTCACAAGTTTATGTTATAAAAACTGTGTTTTTCTTAATTTAAAAAAAAATTTAATTTTTTTTATATTTTTACTCAAATATTTTTATTAATTTTTAGTCTAATGATGCCACATAAATTTTTTCTTCAATCCCAAATTTAAAATAAAAATTTCTTATAATATCCCCTTCAAAAATAAAAAGCCCACAAATACATTATTTTTAAGAAACTATTTAGTTTTAAAGTAACATATAAGTGGGGATTAATAATTATCTTATAAATTTGTCATTTAAATTTATATAAGTAGGTATAGGTAAGTAAACTAAAACAATAATGTCATTTTACCAATTTTACAATTTGGTAATTATCTTTCAAATTTTGACCAAAAATGTACGTTTTTAAGGGAGAGGGAAAGTTGATCATTCAGTTAATCTTAAATATTATTAATACATTTTTAGTTTATTGTATGACTACTGGTTAATATTTAAAACTAAAAGCATCATGTACATATAAGCAAACATTCTTCTAGCATTAACTACCCGTCTCCACTATCCATCAACTTGGTAAGAACAGCATGTCGCACATGAATTCTACTCGTGTAGACTGTTCATGTTCATGTTTCGTCCATGTGCTGCCATCGTTGCCCAAACATTCGTCTTAGCATCCATGTGCGCCATGATGTTGGCCATACAATGTATTTTCTGTTTACAAACAAACGCCACAACAACAAAAATTGTGGTCAATCAGAACATTAACATCAACACGTATTCGCCACATACAAGAACGTGAACAAATTAATACCGTTGCTCTGCCGGCGTTATGGTCATGTCATGTTCAAATCGAAAGTGCATGGAGACGTGGGGTAATGGAGTACCAGCCTGAAAATTCCCGTTTAACTATTCAATATTGTTTACGAACATTTTAAGTTTTGACATTTCAAATATGGAGAATTAGGGTTATAATAACGACCCCACAAATACATCCATTGAATGCGTTAAATATCCATTGGATAAGCCATTATATTGGTGGACATACGTTTGAAAGTATTTTTACTTATTAGAGTATTAACAGGTCAACCTAAACAAAAGGAGAAAATGTTTTTTATATAAGAAAAATTCTGCTGCTGCCACATTTTAAATAAAAAACTATATTGCGTTCAGTAAATCCGATTTTTCAGCCGTCCGAAATTGAATTTGCTCTATAATTTGTTTATCATTTATACATAAATTGTATTAAGTTTTGTACATGAAAACTCTTACAGAAATTATATATGTTGGACTGTAAAAGAAACAAAACGATCAATAATTTTCCCAAATAGAAAAATATGTAGTTTGTTTTTACATTCTCAATTAAAATCCGAAATTAATTTTTGTTATCTAATTTGATATAAGAACCCCAAATCTGGTAGCCCTGCTTTAGTCAACTGTTTTATACAAGGCGAATTCATATATATATAAATTCGCCTTGTTTTTGACATTACACGACCGAAAAATAAAAACAAAATACATGTTTTTTTTTGTGTTGTTGACTTGTTGTAGTCTCGCCACCACCTGAAGTAAATTCGCCTTGGCTTTAGCGAATTACAGAATACGGCTGCTACTTAATACAAATTTTCACTAAACAAGCCAAATATTTTCAAAAATCTTTTCAAATATTTTCAAATATTTTCAATATTTTCAAAAATCTTTAAAAGTTAGTGCTATTCTACAAGTAGGATTTGTCGTCACAAAGACGACGATTAATTAATAAGACTTTTTATTAATTTTTTGCCAATTTTATCTGGCAGCTATGATAAGAATGGAAATCAGGGTACAACTGCACTTTTTTTTTGGTACATTTTAGACATTTTTTGTACCGTAGCACTACCGCGACTTATTTTATACAACTGTAAAACAGAATCCTTTTTGAATCCAAAGCACATATTTTTTTTTTCTTTCTTTCTTTCATAGAGTGTATGACTTAAGGCAATTGGCACAGACTTGTTTCTTTTAAGTCTTATGCTAAGTTCACACTTAGGTTTTTAAACGCATTTAAGCAAAATGTTGATTTAGTTAATCAAAGCCGTTCACATTACATTTGAGATGATTAAGATGACAGATGATTAAGAAAAAAATACAACAAACAAATTTGTTTTTCTTTAAAGTATTAAAAATGGATAAAAACACTTTTATAAAGTTATCAGAAGATTATTTTAACCATTTTAATGATGAAATTGTGAAAATTTATGAATTATTTAAGGAAAAAAATAAAAACATTAAGCAGAAATCTTGGCCGGTTGTACACGATCATGTTGGCGATTCTACATTTGAGGTATGTTCAGTGGATTCTATGTGATTTATGAAGTGATTTAATTGTAATCATGTCAATTTGAAGTGATTAACAAATCACTTCAATGTATGGGTAATCATCTCGATTTTGAAGTGATTATAGCTTACAGTGCAGCCACACGATCAAGATTTTCTTGATAGTCTTTTACATATACTATTTGTCAAAATTAACAAAAATTGAGAGTTGTGACGTAGGCTGCATTCAATTTTTGAGCAATTTACTTTCAAGATGTCATCAAGAAAACAATTTATAAAGGCAAACGAAAAATTTGCTCACTAACCTTGAAATCAGCTGTTTTCTTGAACGTAAATTGAAGCACTCACTGGAAAGAGAATTTTAAAAGCAAGCTCGTTTCAATTTTTAAAAGTATGAGTGTATTGGTAAAAAAGTGTGAGAGTATTAAAACTTGATAGGCAAAACTTGATCGTGTAACCCTCAAGTTAATCACGTTCGAACTGCATAAACGCGTTTAAGAAGCCAAATGTGAACATACTATTAGAGTGTAAAAGTTCAGTTAGCCGGGAGTAACTGTAACAGTAACCTTACCGTAAAAAAGTAAGACCAATCTATTTCTTACAGATTGAGACGTAACATCTTACTGCTAACTATAACCGTTCTAGTTGCTTCACATACAACAAAATTAATCAGCTGATTTGCAACATTACTGTTACTCCCGGCTAACTGAGCCTTAAACCTGCTTACTAGCTTCTTGCATATTTTACAGGGCAGACAAAAAACTTCTAGTGTTTTCTATTTCTAGCTTAAACAGGAACCCCTTTTTATTTTGGGTTTATTTTGTAAAATTTTATAGAGTCCCAAATTGTAAACGTTTTTATAAGTCGATGCGGCGTCTCTTTATCTTTCGAACGGTCATATAAATAAAAAAAAAAAAATCACAGACTGTATATTTTCATCTCCCATACAGTGTATCCTCTTGTTTTGGCAAGTTAGTTAATATAGAATCTGAAAATATGCAGGGTGACACAAAGTGAACGTTATAAGTGAATAAATTTTTGATTTCGATTTTTTTCAGAAATAAATTTGAAAAACTTTGGAAATGTATAATGGAGTTGATAAATTTTATTTTAAGACCCATTTTCACCTCAATGGTCACATGAATAAACAAAATTTCAGCTAATGGGGCAGCCAAAGTCCAAGATTAATTGTTGAACATCAACTTCAACCATTTAGATGCACAGTATGGTGTGGAATAACTTCAGTAAACGTCATTAGACCATATTTTTTTCAAAAACAACGAGCAAATTGCGGTTAATGTGAATAGACTTCAAAACCGGACAAAGTTTGAAAAGTTTTTAAGGCCCGAGGTAGAGAATAGTCCAGAATACCAACAAGATGGAGCCACAGTTCGTCCAACTATGGCTCTCCTGCGCGAAATTTTAAGCGATCGAAAAATATCGTTTTTTTCTGATTTTAACTTTTTCTGATTAATTAATCAGCCTTATTACGGTTGTCGTTGTCGCAAGCGACCAAGACGTTTTTTGTAGTAGCCCAATAAAAATGTTTATCATATTGCGAAGCACTAAAGTTACATTTAAAAATAAGGCGCACAATTATGCGCTACGCAATAAGACATACAAAGATGCAGTAAAGTAAGTGAAGGAACTCTTAACAAGTTTTATATAGAAAATAACATTTCAAGTGCCACACGGCATTCCCTTACTGCGCAGCAGGTTTGTAAGGAATAATACTTAAAAATAACTGTAAAAAACATTCAGTGTGTAAAGTTGATAGCTACGTTCGCCAGTTTTTATATGCGCTGAATAAAGCGCTTTTTGTGTATTGCTTCAAAGTGGGAAATCACCATATAAAACTCATGCCTTCCGTAAGCGGTATGGTAAGCGAAACTCTTACATTTCTCCCTTAAAAACCTGCTTCGATTGAAGCTCAACTTTTTATTGGGAGATTAAAAACACAGATTGTGTGTTACTTTAATCTCTTAAGGCTAGTTTACACTATTATACATATACTATACTTAATTCATGTTAAAAACTCAAGTAATATGTAAAAGTCTGATAGTGTGAGTGAATGTGTGATGAAAATGGCAAGTATTATGAAAAAAAAGTTTGACATCCCATACGACTTCATCGTTTTTTAAAAATTTCTGAACAATAATACTTTTCATTGGATCAGGGCTGCATTTTATTTCATGTGTAAGTGTTATACTTTGTGTGATGATGTGAATACAAACTGTTATGTAAAAAAAGGTTTTTTGACAGTCGCAACAAAACTCAATAGATTTCTATCTCCAAAGTAAATATAATGGAATACGTAAGACTTGTAATACAATTTATTACGACATTGTAAAAAACTATGTAGAATGAGAAAAATCTTATCATGTAAAAGCAAAATGTATTGAGAAAGAGAGAATACGAATACAAAATCTGACTAGCGGTCGTTAAATTTTTTTTATAAACCATTTTAGAAACTAATGTATTTTCATCAAACTAGAGGTGTATTTTAACAGAATATTTTGAAGGTGGTAACATTTTTATATAATTACAAAACAACCAAGGTCAACTCAGGAAATTTTCATGTTGTGTTTGTAAAAACTGTAAGACTGTAATCATCTGCTTTTTATACCCTTCACCACAGGTGGTGAATAGGGTATATAAAAGTTTGTCATTCCGTTTGTAATTTCTATAATATTGATGTATGACACTATAAAGTATATATCTGTGGCCGTATGGAAAAACTAGATAACTCCATTTTTTTAAAACACGAGAAAAACACACTTTAAGTTTTAAACATAGTTCGCTAATTATTTCATATGAATTAATGTTATTATGCATGCGCACTTAACAAAACATAATTTTAAATAATGTTAAAGATTTCTGGTTCCATTAAACTAATTTTTGGACATTAAAACCGAAAATCAGTGTCAGTTATCTTGTTTTTTCGAAAAGTGGAGTTGTCTAGTTTTTTCGAAAAATTTTTTTTTTCTCAAATTATATTAATATTTTACGGAATTAAGGCAACTTAAGTAATGATTTGTGGAAAAACATTAACTATTTGGCTCAGCACGTTAATTTACCCGTTTTTTTACGAAAAGATGGAGTTATCCAGTTTTTCCAAAAATTATTTTTTTTCTTTTTATGCTTATATATCAAAAAATAAGCCGAGTTTTTCTCTGTTTTTATGCAAATACTTAATTAAAAAGTTTACCCTTCTTGATTTTATGAAATTCATAGGCAAGTTTTTAGGACGTGGATTAACGTTATACTCGGTTTAACATAGGTTGAAATTAAAAACAGCGAAATAACTTCGTGCATTTATAACTTTCTTCAGACTTTATCCGTGAGTCATGTAATTTTGTACTCAGACTGCTGTTTTGGACAAAACAAAAACAAAATAATGATGGGAATGTTATCTATAAGCTTGGCAAACCATCCGACACTTAAACTGCTTGACCACAAGTTTTTAGAGCCCGGGCATACGCACATGGAATGCGACACCGACCATTCTGTGATAGAGAGAGCAAAGAAACGAACGTCCAAAGAAATTCATTGTCCGGAAGATTGGTACCAACTAGTCAGAGAGGCAAAAAAGTCAAATCCTTTTCAAGTTATTATTTTGAACCAATCATCAATTTACAGCTACGACGAACTATTTAAAAGCACTTTGGTCATACCGAAACGTTCTAATGAGAATACACCCTTTAAAATCAGCAATGTAAAGTGGCTGCGGTACACTAAAGAGAAACAAGGCATTGTTATCAGTGTGACCATATTAGCTTTTTTCGAGCTAAATTTAGCTTTATTTTTTTGGATTTAGCTTGATATATTTCATTTAGCTTTAAGCTTTTTTTTAAGCTTTTTTAAAAAATGAATTTGGCTTTTTCTAGCCTTTTTTTCTATTTGTATTCCAATGATTTTATGATATGTACATAGTAAAAAAATAAAGTTCAATAAAATAAAGATATATTGGTAACTAGTCTCAAACAGCTAAAATCTGGCATCACAGAAACAATAAGTCAGCAAGTAATTCTTTAAAGTTAAACAAGGTGGTAGTAGGAGATTTGCAGTTATTTTTTCACTATTGTTTTTGACAGCTTGATGATCTACACACATATATGAAAACAATGCGATGTTTCAATATCTGCTATAATCTGTTTTGAAATGTACTTTTGTACACATTTTGTTTTCTTCTTTTATTGTATCTGATTTCGAAAAGACAAATAATAGATTCTGAAACAGAAAAAGATATAAGATGTACTTGCCAAAATTTTATTAAACAATTAATATATCAATTACGCCAACGTTTGCCAAACAATATTTCATCACTGCAACAAACAAACTTCTTTTCTTTAGAAAATAGTCTCAAGAAAATAAAATGTACTTTGTATAAGAATTTTAAAGAAGAAATGACAATTTTAAAACTAGATGTAATTTCTGATTTAGAATTACAGTGGCAAAAATTAAATTGTTACGAGTGGCCTAATCAAAATTCAACAATAGAATTTTGGATCAATGTTTTTGAGTATAAGAATGCATTAAATGAAAACCCCTTTAGGGAATTATCTATTTTTGTGATGAAATTTTTAGTTTTGCCTTTCAGTAACGCTGAAGTTGAGCGCGTATTCAGCGGAATGAATCTCATAAAAACGAAAATTAGAAACAGATTTACTTTAAATACAGTAAATTCACTTCTCTATATAAGATGTGGCTTAAAAAGAATAAATAAATGTTGTCATAATTTTAAAATAACAAATGATCTCATAAAAAATTTTGATAAATCTATTTATACAAATAATAGTGATTTTTTTGTCGAACTCTTTGGAGGAAGACGAATATTCATTTGAGGAAATATTTAACATGTAGTCAAATATTTATCAAGTTTATTCGTTTGCTTGTTAAAAAGTATTTTTTGGAATTAAAAATTTTTAAATCTAGTAAATATACTCATAATTTGTGCAAACGAAGAATCCAAATCTTATAGGATTCCAAATTTGTTCTATACTATACTTTATATTAACCGATGCCTTTGAATTTATTCCTTTTTGTATATTAGCTTTAAGAGCTTTTTTATATATGTTCACCATTGTACAAAGATACATACAAACGTTCATGTGATATCACTTTTTATATGTTAATTTTATATTTTTTGTTTTTACTTTATTTTTATATATATCAACCAAAGTAGTTTTGAATTGCTATCAATTTTATTTTAGTCTTAAGACTTTTCTTAACTTTATTTTCTTTGTGGTTAACTTATGCTGGCATAAGAATTACAAAAAATTATTTTATAATCATTATTATTATACGAGCATACATACATGAATATGTGTTTGAATTTAATGCTCATCAAGATATTTTTGTTCCATAACTATACATAGTTTGATTTGGTTACTGATTAAAAACATATTTTACTTAAATTTTGACTAAAAAAAAGGTTTTTACATAATATGTGTTATTTATAATACGAATAATGAATTAATATTATTAAAAAGCAATATAAAAATTTAGCTTTATTTTTTGGCTTTTATTTATTTATTTTTAGCCTTTTTTAGCTCTATTTTTAACCTGATTTAGCTCTATATTTTTTTAAAATCTGGTCACACTGATTGTTATGTATAAAAATACACTTTCTGAAGAGGAACGTTTTATTTATTTGGACATGAGACAAAACACGGTCTCAAAATTAGGTGACTACCTTGTGCAGTGCAATCACAGCCCTCTTCCAATCACGAAAGAAAAGAAGAAAGATTTGATCAGCATTCTGCCACTTTTACGGCCAGACGTTTATTCTTTTTATGAAAACCTACCAACAAATTACAATCCGACTAACATAAACGTTGATCCAGACCTTCACCTCATGCAAATGCAGACTAAGTTGGAGGAAATTATTCCAGAAGGCAGCACGGAACAAAATAAAAGTAAGCAAAACGTCATCGAGCAATCGGATGAAGATCTCAAAAATTTCGAAATAATAATAGAAAACAAAATCAAATCAAGCCGGAAAAAGCTCAATACAAGTTTTAATCAGGAATTCGGCAAAAGCCTAAATGTGTCTCCGGTTTATGAGCATTTAACATTGAGAAGATCGTCAAGGTTCCAGAAAAAATAATTTTATAATATTAAAATTGTATTAGTATTAAATATCGTATTGTGTTGAGAATATGAATATGTTCTTAGTTTAATTTAAAAATAAAGAAATTTACTGCGAGGCCCACAATGTCGACAAGAACATTTCGCATACATATTTATATTGAAAACAATAATAAAAAACTAAAATTTTTATGTTTTCAATATAAATATACAAAAGAAATGTTCTTGTCGACATCGTGGACCGGGCAGTTAATTTGTTTTTATTTAAAGAAATCTGTGGCCGTATATAAAAACTATGTAACTCCATTTTTTAATAAATGTTTGCCTTCCAGATTTATTCCAAGAAAAAAACTGGATAAAAAAGTTTTTATTATTTTTGTACGTAAAAACACCTTAATATAATCTTTGCAAAAGAAACAAAAAAAAAAATATATATTAATGGGTAATTTGAAACCTTTCTCAAAGTTACTGTGCCACACATGGTACGGTAGATCCATGTGGGTTAAATACTATTACTCAAAAAAGATTTCGGGTGTTTGGCAGTCGTATTCTATAAATCAAGATCTTCAGAATTGATATAATATGTATATAAAGAATGCATTCTTTATATTATCGGGAGTTGTAATTTTTGGGTTCAAAATTTTGACCCAAAGAGCTTGTGACCCGAATTTGTTCTATTTCGCTCTTTTTCTCTTAGTTTTCGAAACAACGTCGTTTTAAACTTCTTATTTCTCTGTTTTAAAAGACATTTTGGAGTTAACTTGTTTTTTCAAAAAATGCAGGGAGTTATCTAGTTTTTTAAAAAAATTTGGTATTTTTCTGATTTTTGTTTTTCAAATAACTTTTAAATGAGATACAATATCAAAATTTCGATCTGACAGAGTGATAGCAAATAAAACACGCTTTCTATTTTTGGTGTTATCTCAATTTTCCCAAAAAGTGGAGTTAACTAGTTTTTCCATACGGCCACAGATATATTCTGGGTCCTTATGAGGACCGAAGTTGATTTAATGATGTCCGTCTTTCCGTTGAAATGGATTTTCCGATTTATGTCACATATGGTCCGGAATCGTTTGCTATTGAAATTCAGAAAGATCGGTCCACAAATGGCTGAGATATGAGTAAAAAACCACGACTGCCTCAATTTTTTTCCTTTAAAGGTCCAATTAGACGTGACATTACCATACCAACACTGTATTACCAAAACGACATAAACATACCATACAAACCAATTCAATTTTGGTTTTTACAGTCATACAGTGGCTATGGTAATACAGTGTTGTTAATGTGGTTTTTGTTGTTGTGTTTTTTATACCCTCCACTAAAAGTGGTGGATTTTATTTGTAATCTGTTTAATTTTACGCATACACATACACATTAATGCATGTATATGATACGCCGCTCAAATAAAGAAACAAACTCATAGACTCGATATATTTGAATTTAACGCTTCTTCAGTAAAAGCATTCGTAGTCGAGTTATTAAGTTCTCTCCTGAGACTGATGATATTGCCAGTTCGAATCCCAAAAATAATTTTTTTTAATTTTTTTTATGTTCTAAAAAACGATTTTAAGATTATAAAATGAATTTCAAACATCAACTTTGGCAAAAGAGGAAACGGGATTAGGTACATATATAAATGTTTGGTTTTTTTTATATTCTTCGGCATGGCGAAATGAAAAGTTGGCGTGGCTCAATTAATATTTATTTATACCTATCTAGAGAACGTTATTTATGTATATAACTTTTTGTTCTTATCTCATCATGGTGAAGGGTATATAAGTTTCGGCATAGACGAATATAGCACTCTTACTTGTTTTTATTATTTTTGAATTTACTTATACCATCCGTGTAAACATGTGATATACTTACAACAGACTTTTATTTTTTTCTTTTAAACACGGAGAAAATTTCATATTATTTTTATTCTACAAAGTTGTAATACATTATATTTCCATATAAACTAGCCCTTAACGACACAGTCGTTAGAGACAACGACAACCGTAATAAGGCTGAATATGTATTATTTATTTTTTTATTTAATCATTTATTTATTCATTTAAGGTGGTTTTACGCGATATATACATATGCATATTACAGTGTGGTTGTCAAATTTCGCATTGCAAAAGGCATATGTACATGCCGTGCAAAAGCATAATTACATATAGGCTGTTTTCCTAAACTCCTGTTACATGGCAACATGTTCTTAAATGCAACCATAAAAATTTTGACAATGCATTTAATTCCGAAATGCTACTTTGTAGTTGTCACGCTGGGTCTCCACGTTGCAATATTTATTGCTAAGTACAAGCAAAAACGTCGGCAGAACAATGACAGAACAATGGAGCAATAATTGCTGAATTTATTGCTGGAGAACACTTGAAATTGCTTTGCCATAAATTTGCAATTTTCACCGCGAGTAGTCGTATAAAGTTTTGTGGCTGTACATATTTATAACAAATGTTTTATGTTGTGTTTTGAAGTGGTTGTGAAATTTTCTTTTTTAAATTAATAAAATAATTAATTGTAATTGTCGTAGCTGTGTTTTGTATTACTTTTTTTGTTTATTTGCGTTAAAAAAAAGTTGAATTGTTCTATTGAAAAAATAAAAATATACAAAAAAATAAATTCGTCGTTTGCTTTTGTTGATCTTTACGTTTATAAAAAAATATAATATATAAATATATATTTATTGATTGCTTTTTTAATAAATAAACACACAAACAAAAAACAACCGTACAGAGAAATGAAATGTCAGATAAATTACAACTGATTTGACAGCATATTGCTAAGCAATAATTGCTCAAGCAATAAGAAGAGCAATCATTGCGCAATGGATTGCCACACATGGCAATATGCAGTCTATACGTCGCAAATTTTATGGAGCAATGAAATTTGACGTTTGCCGCAATAAATATTGCTACGTGAAGACCCGGGGTCACTGCGCAGAGCAAAGCAAAAAACGCATTTAAAACAATGTAGATGCAAACCATATTCATATACAATACAACGTAGGTAAACATTTAAGTACACCATGTATCAACACGGTATTGATACATACATTGTAAACACACGCTTAGGAAAACAGCCATACATAGATTTTACATCTGGCAAAGACATACATATTGTCTAAAAATTACCTTTATTTACAGAGTATGTATATTATGTATATACATACGTTTTTTAACAACAAGTTTATTATTTTTTAACGTAAAATATTTTGTTTTTTTTTAATTATTATCAACAAAACTGAACAAAGGAAATAAACTAAATAAAAAAAAAATTTCAAAAAGATTTAATGCGGAATTTATTAAGAAAACTAAAAATATTGTTTAAATTGTGTGTTTTTTAAATTTTTTTTAGATGAATTGTATTTCAAGCCGTAGGTTTTTGTTTACAAAACAAAAACAGCTGTTATCATATATATTATTTCTAAAGCACTTTTTTTGTCGGTTGCAAATATCTCCCATACCACCGCATCAAATTTAATGAATGATATCTCATTTTAAAGCTTATTTCTAACACTAATGACGAAAAATAATTAGGAATTGAAAAATTAATATTTTCATTGATAAAAATTATATTTTATATAGAACTGCATGATAATACTGTTGTCATTATGATTAAATGTTTTTGTTCAAATGTGGTAATACAGGGTCGCTTAATAGTAATGCAGTTCTATGTTACAACAATTACAACTAACGGTGCGAAATATTCGCACGGGTCATTTAATACATAATTAGTCCGTACGTCATAAGAATGTAAGACGTAACGCCGCATTTAACCACAGTTTCGTCGTAAACGTAGTCTGTTTTCTTTTGATAACAATATTAGAACATTTTAATTTATATGCATTAGCTGGTGAGGCCTAACTCCGTTTGTGAAAATAAAAATAGAAAAACAAAAAAAAAAAAAAACAAAAAATGTTAGAACATTCCAAATTTATTTTAATTTTTGTTTATCTTTTTCTCCTTTTATTTTATTTTAATTTTATTTTATATTTTTAATTTTTCTTTTTCTATGAAAATGTTAATCTAAAATTGGCTCAAGCAAAAAAAAAAACTTAATAATCGAAATTTTACCCAAAAAAGCAAATACGATAAATGTTTAAATAATAAAATAATTTTGAAATTATAAGTATTGTGGTTATTTTATTTTGAACTGTTTATGGTGTTTGATTCAATCAGGATAAACCTCATTAAATTTTTTTTATGAAGAATTGAATTTTAAAACATGAAATGAATTAAAGTTTTATTGCTAAATTTTCATTCTTGACTGACCGGGGAATCACGGACAGGCCGATTTGATATGTTTCGATAGTAACTACACTAACTCTTCAGAAATCTTTGGCGTTTAATACAATTTAATTTTTTTTTTATTACAAAATGTTTTTGCTTTTGATTATAAACAATTTTTGTTAATCGGCCACGTTCTGGAAATCGAAATTGAGTGAAATTGAAATCGATCAAGATTTTGTATTCATTTTTTTTTTTTTTAAATAAGTTTACTTCCTCTTCCAGTCAAAGTGGTTTTGGAAAATTTTGATAAAATGTCGATATCCAAACTAGTAAGATATCCGAGACTGGTTCTTATGTAGAAGCGACGATATAACGTAGGAGCTATGTATGGCACACTATAAACATTTGATTACAAAATTCTGTAGTTATATTTACTTGACAGTTCAACCGAATTCAACTGCGAAAATTAAATTCAAAAAATCACCGATTTTTTCAATATTTACTATATGGGACTTGAAATTCGAAAGAACTCATTATCAAAATACTTTCTGACTTTACTCCCGAGTGATGAACGGTAGATGTTAAAATTTTAGATTCGATTAATTCTGAATTATTCAATGAAAACACTCAGGCATGTTCTAGGTTTCGACTTGAATTGAAAACAAAAATTTGAATGCGCGTAATTCATAAATTGGAGTTTTAAAATTCGCATGTTTTTGTGTATTCGAATTTTTTGTTCGAAAAACTGTAGGTTAACTAATTCGCTAATTTGATAAACGCAGTCTAATATGAATTAAAAAATGTGAAAGCTGTAAAAAAATCGCAGGAAAAAACGCTTGCAAACTTTTAAACAAACAAAAAAATTTATTTAAAATATTTTCCATTTAAAAACAAAATGTCGAAAAAAAGGCAAAAAAAAAAAATTGCAAAAATAGCGAAAATTTTTAATATTTTAAAAATGCCATAAAATTGATTAAAAGTCCCTAAAGCTATAAGAAATGGCAAACATTCGGTGAAAATTGCTAAATTGTCGGAATTTCGCAAAAATTTGCCAACAGCGGCATGATAGCAAAGTGTAATATTTATTATAAATCGTTAAAGCTGTAAAAATATAAAAAACTTACAGGAACAAATCGCTTCTATCGCTAACATGGCTAAAATTCGTTAAAAATTGCAAAATTTAACACAAACCCAAAAAATTTGAAATCGCTAAATCGATAAAAAAAAAACAAATTGTCGGAACATAACATAAAAAGCGTTAAAAAATGAGCTATAATTACAGCAAAATCAATGAAAAAGTCGATTTTAAATTTTGGGTTAGTTAGTTAAGGCAACGATATATGAGGAGCCGCAGAACAAAACGTACTTTTTCGCATTTTTTGACAAATTGGTTTTTTGATATTTTTATAATATTTGGGTTGAAATCTTCACGAAAAAATCTAGTTAGCATATTTTTTTCTGTTTTTTTTACCAAGGAAATGGGTTCTTAAAAAATTGGTGCATTACAAAACGTACTTGTTTAATTTTTTTTTTCAAAACGTGCTTTTTTCATTGTTTTTGCCATTTCTTCGTGTAATTGTTTTAATAACATAACATTTCTTAATATGCTTAATTTGTTTGACGTTTATTTATGTCATTAATTTTCTTTAAATTAACTGTTAAATAATGGTGACTATTCTTGAAAACGCTTCGAAAAAGTGAAAATTTTCATTAAAACAAAAACAAAGTTTAGGAAATTAGTTTTGTGTTTATCATACAATTTACCGTTTTTTAAAGAGAGAGAAACGTCAAAGTTCTCAGTTTTATTTCATTTTAGAAATTTATGATAAAATAAAACTATTTATTAAACTTTGCTTTTGTTTTTATGTAAATTTGTATTTGTTCGACGAGTTTTTAAGAATAGCCACCAATAATTGCAATAATTTAACTATTGTTTGATGAATGAGTGTTATGAAAAAAATAATTAATACAATAGTATAATTAAAACATGGAAGAATTACAAGAATTTTTAGAAAATTTAAATTTTTTTTTAAACAAAACGTACTTTTTTCATTTTATTTTAACAAAACGTACTTTTTTCGATATAAAATTGGTTTGATATTAAACATCCTTGACATTTAATGTGTTGACTTACGGCAGTTTGATTCATCTTTTGGTAAGCCAAAAACTTGTTTCCATTTCCAGGTTCATACAGTTTTTTTAAGGGGTCGAAAGAAATAAACCTCAATTTCCCAAAAATTTTAAATGTGTGAAAAAGTACGTTTTGTTCTGCGGCTCCTCATATGTTTGATTAAATTGGATAAAGAAGATTTTAAACTAAAAACAAAAAATGTGTTTTGTTAAAAATATTATCACATTAGAACAAAAGCCGATTCGTTTAACCACTCAAATTGAATCAAAACATGTGGATGTAAAATGCAGAACACCAAAAATGCTGAAGTAATCAACTTTCAAATTGATTCGGATTCTAGAACACACGCGACTATTTAATCATCAAATTCAGTGGTATTGAAATCTGCAAATATATTACCAGCGTTTTGTTCACAAAATGAAATTAATTGTAATTTCATATTTAAAAAAATGAGAACAAAGTTTTCAATACCGCAGTAAAATTAAATCAGTCAAAAATAACTGGTTTTTTAAAAAAAGTTTTTAGGACGTCAAATATTTGATAGGTGTGAACAAAGCTTTCTTTACACATTTTAAATAAATGCGGATTGTAGCCAGACTTAATAAAACGTTTTAAAAAAGTCTCCCAATATTAGGGTTTGTGTCCTCACTAATATTTACATTTATGGGTTAGCAAAATAAACACGGTAGTTTAAAAAATAATTTCAAGAATAACACAAATTATTTAGTTTGTAGATATAAATAAACATATTTATAAAAATAATATTCTTATTTTTTCTTTCCTTTGTTATCTGGTTTATTTTTAGCTTCCTTCTTTTCAGCTTTGCCAGTTTGTTTCTCTTTATTACCACCAATTCCTTTGGCTTTACCCTTAGCTTTTTCTGCCTTTTTAGCCATTTTGATCTTCATTACTTTTTGGGCACGTAAATACTTCCTCCACCATCGCTGTATTAGTTTCGCAGCTCGAGTATTGGTGAACAATAGAATTTTGGCCTCGTGCAATCGTTGGTACTCCCGTTCTTTTTTGCATACCAATTCTTCATAAATGGCCTCTTCCTCCTTGTAGACAATAAGAAAATCATCAAATTCTTGTTTTTGCTTTTCATACTCCTCTTGGAAAAAGAGCTCTTCTTTGTATTTATCGTAAATTGTTTGATCGTATTTAGTGATTAAGGCTTGTAGTTGCAATTGCAATTTATTTCTAGAGCGAGATAAGAATAAGGTAAAATATAAACACACAACGTTAAAAGTGAGTCAACATCAGCGATAACTTTCTCAAAACTACAAGTTACAAATCTACAAGTAAAATACATTTGAAACAAAAATTGTAAAATTGTTACTTTTTTAGTGTTTATTTTGCTTTAAGATTTGTAACTTGTAGTTTTGAGAAACCGGGCCCTGTTATCACAAGAAAAATTTAAGTTTTGGCGCCTATATTCACAGTGTAAAGGAAATAAACTTAATTTGTCTACTTAAATTGTGAGCAATTTTAAATGGTAATAAATTAATTGTTATAAAAGAAAACACGAAATTTTTACCGATGTTGACTCACTTTTGACGCGTGTGTATTTTTTTTACCTCTCATCTCTGATATTTCTTTCCTGTATTAAATCCTCTTTTAATTTTTTCTCATAATTTAAACGCGACTTTTCCACATCTTCTTGAAGTTCTTGTTGTTTGATTACGGAGTTGTTATTGATTTGTTGCATTTCCCGATTGATTTTGCAACTAAAAATTAAAAAAAAAGGGTACAAAGTTTAGAAAAAAACCCAACATGCCTGATAACACAATCAGCCTTATAACAAGAGTCGTTGTCGTCGTCAAAGTAATAAAAATAAAATTTCACGATATTTATGTCGTTTACGACACTAGTAATACCACTTTTAAAAAGCGTCTAGTTCACGATAACGACGCCCATAATAAGGCCGAACTTTCGTTTACATTTCCTTTTTAACAAACTTATTGTTGTCATATTGATGAAATGCTATTTCGTCTTCTAACTGTTTAAGTACTCCATCTTTTGCAGCAAACTTCCAAAGATGATGTAACTTTTTTTGTTTAATTCTGTGAATGGACTCTGAAATTTTTATTAAATTTATTATTTTAATGGAGTTATCATGTATTATAATATTAACTTTTACCTTCTATATTCTTTTTAACCTCTTCATTGGCCAAAAAAACTTCATGCAAACGTTTTTCTTTTGTTAAATCGGCTATTGCCGATCTATAAAATCTTTCTCGGGCAACTTGGCAGAGATCGTCAAATGCCTTTAACAAGTACATCTCCGTATTATCAATGTCATCTATCCAATTGGGTAAAACTTCAAGAATTTTATAATTTTCATGAAAATAATCAATGAGTTTTATGACATGATAATCACTTCGATTGGGCTCGTGCTCGGACTCCGAATTCTTAAGAATAAAAAGAAGTGATTTTTTTATCGGAATCGATTCATGGTAAAAATAAAACACTTACCAGTTTATGTCTATAGTCCTGTACTAGTTTTAAACAATTTTCATATTCTGTATTCTTCAAATATTGTTGTAAGACTTTGGGATTATTTAATATTTTCGGTAAAATTAAAGAAATTTTCAATTTCTCAATGGATTCTTTCAACAGTGATAATACGTTACTTATTTGATATTTAATTTCCAAAGGTATTTCGCTATCTAAAAGGAAACATTTTTAATTTAATTTCTTGATATGAATGTTTGCTTTTGTACTTATTTTTTCATTGATTTCATGAAAATCTGATTCTGAGTATTCCAAGTTGTTGGTTATCGAAAATTCTATATTTTCTGAGAACATGTTTTTGAAAATGAAAAATTTTTGTTTTCTAAAAAAAGTTTAGAAAAAAAATAAAAATTTTATTAAATAAAATATATTTTATGTAACAGGTCCCAGTTTATATTGAGTAATTTGTTTTAAACTTAAATTTTGACAGAGAAAATCCATTATATCTTATCAAGGTATATTTACACAAGGTAAACTCGTTGGCCCATATGTTTGTCAGCTGTTTACCCATAGTTGGAACCACAACGTCAAATTGCGTGTATATGAGCCAAAATTTGTACATGTGTGCGTTAAATTGTTTTTGTTTTATATGAAGACAATTTTGACAACATGGTTCCTTTTATAGAGCAAAATGTCTACACTCCCAAATGAGTCTACCTTGTGTAAATATACCTTGTATCTTATTATACATTTGTGCTGATGTGTGTAACGCCTTAAAATATTGGTCCTAGACACACCTTAAAGTATACCGATCGACTCAGAATTCTGAGTCGAACTAGCGATGTTTGTCCGGCTGGCTGGCAGGCTGGCAGGCTGGCTGGCTGTCCATGTAACCTTGTGAGCAAAGTAAAGGTCGCAATTTTGGAGATAATTTGATAAAATTTGGGGCATAGGTTCTTATTGTCACAAGGACCAAGCCTATTGAAAATGGGCCGAGGCGTAGGACCACGAGGGAAGATAGGGGGAAATTTCTTCCTCTCAGAAACTATCAAACCGATTTTAATGAAGTTTATAAACATAGATAAATCCATATTTATATGGACACATAAGCATGATGTGTTTTTAAATACTGTGGTGTAGGGTATCATATGGTCGGGTTTGACCGACTATACTTTCTTACTTGTTTTCGTTGAATTTTAGAAGGCGTTCAAGGATATAACAAGCAATCCAATATTGTCGTTTTGATGGCTGTCTCGAAGATCTGGAAGCAGAACTATGTGGGGTTAGGCCATGAGAATTTACACTGTAAATACAGATAACTCCACACTGCAGCAACAGTAGATTGAAAACGTCCAGTCTTTTTGCTACCTGAGAAGTATAATTACAACAAACGGGAGATTCTACGATAATGTTGAGAACCGCATTAATAAAGCCCGACAAGCCTATCGACAACTACATCCAGAGTGAATTTCCAAAGCTGCGTGAAGAATAAGGTGACCTCAGAACAATTCAGGTTTTCGTCAACCGATGCCTTCGACGAATACAAAAAATTTTCTGGAAGATATACAGAAAAAAAACCACGGTCATTTATGGCCCGATCTGGCTTAATTTCAATAATTTCAAAATTTAAATGATATCTGACATTAATATATATCAACCAAGTTCTCATCTGGGGTCTTCAGAAACCCCATTTCAAAAGACGGACGGATGGGCAGACTGACAGACGGTCAACCGGATTTGAACTTCTCGGATCCAGAATATATTTTGTAAATTTGTATCTTCTTTTAAATTTTCTTTATCTTTTTAACTGTGATTGATAGTTTTTTTTTTTTTTTTTTTTTTTTTTTCAATATTTATTTATTGAATCTTCATATATTTAATATGAACTAACAATAATTAATCAAATCTTATCCTAATACTTTATTTATGTCCTGCCATTGCCAGACAAAAATGTTCTTCATCACGGGTTCTGTTCACATATATAAGTGTTTATCGCTCATCTAACTGGGTAAGTGCTGCAGTGTCTCTTCTTCTTAAGCGAGTGTGGCCGCCATGATTTAAGATATTTCGAGCTAGTGGATTTGGGTGTTGTTCAAGCCTTTTTAAATATTTTACCGCATATTTTGTAATCATAGTTTTGACTAATGGAACATTGAGATCTTTGTGAATATTTGAGTTTTTAACATACCAAGGGGCAGCTGTGATTATTCGAAGAATTTTATTTTGGCGCCTTTGAATTTTTTCTATATTAGAGGCCGAGGCAGTGCCCCATAACTGAATACCATAGCACCAGATTGGCTTTAAGATGGAGTTGTAAAGAAGAAGTTTGCAGTCGAGACTAAGGATAGAGTTTCTACCAATAAGCCAATGAATTTGAATGGCTTTTAGTTTCATTTGAGTTAATTTTGCCTCTATATGGCATTTCCACGTTAATCGCCGATCCAGATGTATACCGAGATATTTTACATGCGAATGTTGAGGAATTATTTGATTGTTGATTGTAATATGGGGGCAAGATTCCCGGCGCAAGGTGAATGTTATATGCACGCATTTTTGCTCATTGACCGTTATTCTCCACTGTCTTAACCATATTTCTAGTTGAAATATATGATGCTGTAAGTAACGAGATGCTTCATAACGGTTTTCGTGGATGCTTAGAAAAGCTGTATCGTCTGCAAATGTTGAAGTTTGTGTATAGTTGCTGGTTGGCATGTCCGAAGTATAAATTAAGTATAATAGGGGGCCCAAGATGCTGCCTTGTGGGACTCCAGCGTCAATGGGCTGAGGTGAGCTTAAGAAATTTCCTTCTTTAATAATAAATTGACGACCGACTAAGTAGCTTTCTAGCAGCTTGTGTGTGTTTGCTGGTAAATTTTGCTTCAATTTATGTAATAAGCCTTCATGCCAGACTTTATCAAAAGCTTGCGAAACATCGATGAAGAGTGCTGAGCAATATTTCTTTTCTTCAAATGCTTTTCTTATGACATTTACTATTCGATGAGTCTGTTCGATTGTGCTGTGTTTTCTTCTAAATCCGAACTGATGGTTTGGAATACATCTATTTTCACTTAAAATCGGTGTTAATTTTGAAACTAATAATTTCTCAAACAGCTTTGACATATTTGATAATAAGCTAATAGGCCTATAAGACTCAACTTTTGTATGATCTTTACCTGGCTTTGGTATCATGGTAACTAAGGAAACCTTCCATTTTTGAGGATAGTATTCAAGGCGTAAAATAGCATTAAAAATAAAAAGAATAATTTTCTTTGCTATGCGAGGTAGCTCTAAAAGCATTTTATTACTGATCTTATCAATACCAGGTGCCTTCTTAGTGTTTAAGTCACAAATAGCCTTTTCGATTTCTCTTATCTCAAATCTGAAGGGTATAGCTGCTCTAGCAGCAACAGGTGGTAACTTGACCGCAATATTGTGAGATATATTTGGTGTAAATACGTTTTTTAAATGATCGACAAACAGGTTTCCTTTTTCAACATCATTTCTTGCCCAACTTCCATTTAAGTTTCTTAATGGTGGCTTAGATATAACTGGCCTTTTTAGATTTCTAGCTGCACGCCATAATGAGTAGTCTGATTGTGGAGTTGCATCAAGTTCCTTGAGATATTTTTCCAGTGAAGCCGTTTTCTGAGTCTGCAGTAACATTCTCAACCTTTTTGTACAGTCTTTTAGCAAGTTCTTAAGTTGAGGGGATCTGTGCAATTGCCACTCTCTACGAGCTCTCCTTTTTTCAGACAAAAGACGCTCGACATCTGAGGAATATATTTTATTATTTTTGGTTTTTTTAGGGGCAATACTGGAATGTTGAACAGCTAGTTTTATAAAACTGTCAAAATTGACAATAGAGCGATCTATATACTCCGGTGTGCTAAGCGGAATATTTTCTGTGCAATGGGTACTGAGATATTTTTTATATTTTAACCAATTTATATGTGTAGCTGACGTCGCTATGTATCCAGAGGGAGATTCAATTCTATTGGTGTTTATTATAGTAACTATTGTAGGTGTGTGATCAGAGGATAATTCTAAGGAAGCTTCAACGTGAATCATTTTTGTGGGGATGTTTTTAACAACGCCAAAATCGATGACATCTGGAATTTTTTGCGCATCAGCAGGCCAATATGTTGGTTGGCCACTCGCGACAACATTTAAATTCATTTTAGAAATTGTATTAAATAAAACACGACCCTTTGGTGTTATTAGTCGTGACCCCCAGAAGGTATGTTTAGCGTTATAATCGCCAGCAGCCAGGAAACAGGGCCCCAATGACTTATAATATTTGTAATATTGGCTTTCTGTTATTGCAAATCTAGGTGGTGAATATAGAGATGAAATTACTATGCTTCGATTTAGCTCTTCGACACAAATGTTCGTAGCTTGGAGATAATCTTCACGATGATCACACATTGGGTAGTGTTTAATTCGGTTTTTTATTAATATAGCAGAACCTCCACAAGCTCTATCTCGAGGGTCCTTGGTATCATATAGAGTATAACCATTAATTTTAAACGTATTTCTTGAGGTCAAATGAGTTTCAGAAACCATCATGACATCTATTTGTTTATTTTTAAGAAAGTATTCTAATTCATTTTTATGTTGGCGGATGCCGTTTGCGTTCCAAAAACAAATTTTTAAACAGTTCATGGCTTGTTAATAATAGCTTGCAATAACATCGATTGCATTCTAAGAATTTCCTGCATTGATAGTGAATTAACAATAAAATCGCCCAGTGATGGAAAAATTCTGATTAAAGTTTCGAATTTAGCGCAACATAAATCTTTAGAAAAGTATGTATATGTAAGTCCCAGGATTACAACTTTTTTAAATTTTTCAGGCTTGTGCAATTTTAAGTATTAACAAATTTAAATTGAACACAGAAAATATAACTATTTAAAAAGTAAATAATTGTACCAAGCTACAGTGTTTTGGGTTACCTTTCGCTATAACCAAACTTTTAGCATCTTGCTAGTAAAGTACCAACAAAAACTCATGTTTATTATCGCTCACTTTTGAATTTTCTGCTTCCTGCGATAAGCTTGTGGAGGAATTGTGGAATTAATCAGTCAGTCGTAAGCCGCACTTTTGTATGCCCTTATGAAAATTTATCGATTGCTGTTTAAGGGGAAACTAAGAGCCATTTATCTAAATATTTTTATCGATTTGTTGTTGTTTTTATTTTAATGGAAATATATACAAATAAAATATTTATAGTATAATATAAAAAATAATATTATAACACACATGAATAGAAAAAGAAACACGTTTTCACACGAAAAAGTTGAGAAAGAAATATTGAAAAATGTGAAATCATAAAAAAATCGTACAATTATTTTCTTTTTTTTTCGCTTTTTTTTTAACTTAACTAAAACCTAAAAGTGATTGAATGACAATATTAAAATAATTGTAATTAATAAAAAAAAAAAAAAAAATTAAGGAAATATTTAAATAAGTTGTGATACAAAGAAATCAAAATAGAGACGACTATTGAATTATAGTTTTGGCAAATCATATACAACTTAGAAGACGAGAAATAGTTTGAAAATAGAAAATTTTAAAGAATAGAACAGGTTTTAAATAAAATTTTTAAATTATTTAAATGCGTTTTCTTAAAGCTAAACGACCCAAAGGACGTTTGGGCTTAGCTTCTTCTTTTTGATCGTGTTCAGATTCTTCGGCGGCAGTGTCTTCAACTGGTTCAGATTTTGAGGGTTTGTTCAATTTACGACGATTCGCTATTAAAAAAAAGTATAAAATAAAATGTTTATTGAAAAGTGTTTTTTGAGAAATCTATAAATTTTTACAACTCACATGCAGAGCTGGGTTTGTTAAATCCTTTTGGTGCTGGAGCAGCTACAGGTGCTGATTCTTCAGCTTCCTCCTGTGAGTCTTGGGAACCTACAGGTTTGCTGGGCCTGGGTGCTGGTTTTTCTACTGCGAAAATAATAAAAAGTTTTTAATTAGTTTAGTTTTGGAAAATTTCATTCGTTATTAGTTAAAGTTACATTTGTTTTTCTTGGCATTCATTTGTCTGCGTTTAAGTGAGTTCAAGAAATCGTCGTTGGAACGGAATGGACGTATAACGGGTCCAATACGCTTAGGTGTCTCTGTTGTTGTTGTGGTAGTTGTTGTTGAGGAAGCATCTTCAGCTTCATCCCCATATTCTTTTTCCTCGCCATTTTCGGCATAATCACCCTCTTCATCTTCAGCTGGTGCTTGTGTTGTGGTTGTCGATACTTTGGTTGGTTTACCAACTGGACGTCTAAGAGCAATACGTTTACCAACTGCTCCC
Source organism: Pollenia griseotomentosa (assembly GCA_963931875.1). Classification (NCBI taxonomy): domain Eukaryota; kingdom Metazoa; phylum Arthropoda; class Insecta; order Diptera; family Polleniidae; genus Pollenia; species Pollenia griseotomentosa. Next base: position 8,895,604 of record OZ007563.1, on the reverse strand, counting down.
TCTTGAGCCACAGTGAAACTTAAGTGGCAGGCCAAAGCAAAAATAACAAAGAATAAAGTACTAAAAAGGAAAATGAGAATTTTGTATTTATAATTTTTTTTAGAAAAAATTTTACAGAGTAAAAAAATAATAAAATAAAAGATAAGCATAATCAGAAAGAGTAACAATAAATTTTCATTTAACTGCAGGAGCTATTCTGGAACTTAATTCAAGTTCTAAATTAAGGCGGTTTTATTGAATGAAATTTAAAAGAGATCCTGGAGAAATACAAGAAGACCTGCTTTTATATAAAAAAAACAAGATAATCCATTAAAATATATTATACCTTTATGCTGGGTTTTTGAGATCTCAGTTAGTTCATCTGGTTTAGTTAATCTGATAACAGATTAGTGAAGCCTTTACAGAGTTTGTATACAAAATTTTGAAGGAACAGCTTAGTTTTGCTTAGCCCTGCACGGTTACTCTTCGTCGAATCGACGAAGTTCATTTACATTTTATCATATAACTTGTTTATGTGTATTCAAAGTACGCTCTTTTTTCACCAACGTTAGCTCATGAAAGCTTTAAAAAAATAATTAATTTGAAAACGCAAAAAAGTGCTAAAATTTGTATCAAATTTTGAGATAGATGAAAAACTTTTATTTTTTATGTTTTTTTAAGTTCGTTTCTTAATAAAATGCTTTACTAAAGAAGTTTTTGTTAATTTTTTACTTTAAAAATCGTTCCGCTACAATTTTTTTTTAAGTTCGTCGATTCGACGAAGAGTAACCTTAATGTATCAAAATGAGGAGTAACCTTTCAGGGTTAAAATGTTGGTCTTTAATTTAATAATAATAAACAAAAATCACATTTCGCCGGAAAAATCCGTGCTTCAGACTACGTTAAACTAGGTTAAAACCTAATCCACATCTCAAAACCCCGGTCTTAGCTCATCTGGAACTCAACACATATATTTCAAGAGAGGCCAAGCTCGCAATTAAGGCGCAGTAAGGCTGTGTTGAGTACTCGGACCCTGCAAGGTGGATGAGACAGGGATGGAACCTAGACTTATAGGGAAGAGTCGGGGAGTAAAACCCCCTTGTGTCACTGCTATGGGGTGATCCGGAATATATTCCGCAATTCCGTTAACCGGTCTTGGATGAATAGCACGGATTGCAGTGTGTCTAAAGGGTTATGTTCCGGATTAGATGCAAAGGCAACTAAAGCTAGATTTACACGATTGAAATTTTCTTCAAAATTGCTCTTCAAAATGCTTCAAACTCGTGTAAACAGCCAAATTTTGAAGAAATTTTGCTGTTTATACGAATTTGAAGCATTTTGAAGAGCAAATTTCTTCAAAATTTTGCTGTTTACACGAGTTTGAAGCATTTTGAAGAGCAATTTTGAAGAAAATTTCAATCGTGTAAATCTAGCTTAAGGTTCTATTGGGCTTGGATATTAGTGGTCTCAGAACTCTTATATAGTTTTTGGCGGGCCATTGTTCTGTTTGGGCTTTTACAAGTAAATGGGACAATACCATGCTGGACTTCTGTAGATTAAACGAGGATGCTGGGAGCTCGAGACGATTGGGCATGTACTGTGTCACTGCCCTAGGATACAGAGTCTCAAATGGAAATGGCCGGGAGATAGGTTTCACGACGAACTGGAGAGTATCGCTAGATGTAATCCAGTTGATCGACTGGGTTTTTTCAGGGAAAAAGGCCGGTTATTTTTGATGAGGAAGAGTATGGTTCTCTGATATTCTTCTTGACTCCATCTATCAATTATTTTCTTTCCTCTTTCTTTGGTCTTTGGGTGATAGTGTGCCTTTGGACCCATAAGCCTTCTTAACCTTACCTAACCTTAGGTCGCAATTTTTAACTGCAATGTAAAATCAACTTTGTTGTATGAATGCGAAACTTGGAACGCATGATCCCGAGCCACAAACTCTTTACAAGTTCTCACCAACAGATGACTTAGAGTAGTTTTGAAGATCTTTTGTTCAACGACAATATCAAACGGCGATGTATTGCCAGCGAACAGGACAATCCACCCTGGCAACCGAAATCCTCTGATCTAATTACAAACAAGATTACCACACAAGATCAACGTTTGACTGGGTTCCACAGGGAAGCCCATACATGGAAAAGACAACTCGATAGCGAAATCTTAAGGATAATGTAGACCTGTACCCATGTTCTGTAACTTTTGTGACAACTTCTCGCATCGAAAATAGGTGAAACAAAATATTTCATATTTTCTCGGAAAATGAGAAAAAAGTGTGCCTGTAGCTCATGTCGAAAACTATTGAAAGAGATTACGTCGTTACGTTATAAATGTCATAACATTGCACTCGAAGCCGATGTGACATTGCAGACATTGAGGACGCCAGTAACTCATATCGTTGACGGCGACCAAAATTTACTAAAACTGAAAAATTTTCAACTACGGCGGCAAAAATACAACCGTCGGCTATACCAAATAATGTAAAGTGCGACTCTAATGTTTGTTGTTTGCAACAAGCTTTGAAAACATTTGTATTATTTAATTGAAATGTTGAAAGCAAAATAATTAAACAATGAAAAAAAAGTGCCAAGAACAAAATATTATTAATATTATTCTTTGCATTTTTAATTTTTTTCTAGTTTTAAATTTTTTTTGTCCCCTTTTTATTGGCGAGCTTATTTGACAGTTCAAAGCGGGTACTTTCTCACAGAAATTTTACAGAATCATTTTTTCTGTAAATTGACGAGTAATTTCCTTAGGTGACAGCTATTACACGCCAAAAAAAAGTTAGAGACACAGTTTAGTGAGAAAAACAGCTGTTTGTTCCAATATATGGCATTTTTGTTTCGCTTCACACATTTCAATTGAAAAGTTTATCGACGCGAGAGTTGCAGAACATGGCACTGGGCGCTAACTCTAGCAGTCGTGATCGAATACTTTCTCGATTCAAAAGTAATTTGATATCATATTTTTTAGTCGATACTTATCTAATCGAAACTATTTTTTCAGTGTTGTAAAGCATTTATTTGAGTTTTTACAATACTAAAAAAATTATTTTCATTCGTTCAGTATCGGCTGAAAGAATTAGAAATTAAACTGCTTTCGATTCAAAAAGTATTCGATCACGACTGCCGGATTTGGCCTCCTAAAGTGAAGTAAAGATTTAAGCCCTAAATAGATCCGAATGGCCTTCGCTAGAAGCTTCTTTTATCGCTAGTTACTCCTTCTCTGGAGTAGCACTGCCCGATCTGTGCTTAATAAATAAAACAAGGTCCAACTAAGATCTTCATATCAATAATACAGTTTTTTACGACAGCAAAAAAGACTTAAAAAACAAACATGATCACAAACACGCCGGCTTTTGTTATTTTTTTCTTAAAAATTTCAGACGTTTTTTGTTTTAATAAAACTTACAAGTCCTTTCAAATCAACCACAACAAAACAAATTACAGATTTTTTATTTTTTTTTGTAACAGCTCAAGGACGTTTGAAATAGTATTTTTTTTTTCTTCTTTTTTTACTCAGATACCGGATTATTTTTTCTTTTGCAGAAAAACCAAAATTAAAACGACCCATATACATACATGTGTACAAATAAATAGACATGTTAAAACACAAACATACAAAGTTACACATGGCTAAGAGTTAAAGCCTAATATATGTGTAGCCAACTGACTATTTGGCTACTTAATAAACCAAAGTATTATGCAAATAGTAAATGAAAAACCGGTATTTTAAATATTGAATAGAATCTATTTGAAATTCAAAATGCTTGAACTGCAATGCACATTCAGGTATTTTTAAAAGTACAAATTACAAAGAAAAAAAAGCTTATACACCAGTTAGCTTTACAGAATTTACAGTTAGTGTTTAACACAATCACAGGCACTCGCACTCGCAAACAAGACTGTAATTCATGGCAAAATTCTTTATAAACTATTTTTAGCAAATGAATTTTTTAATAAAAGTGTGCAAAATACCCAATAAATTACCAACTATAAGGTGTTACTTAATGTGACATTGTAATAAATAATGAGATTTGTAAATATTTAAAGAAAAATCTAAAAATAATATTTAAGCTAGGAAAGTCAAAGGCCACGATTTTAAGACAAAACTTTTTAAATCATTATTTTGCTACAGCTTTTATATTTTTCTATTTTTTCTTTTTTCATCTTAAATGATGCTTTGTGGCATTTGGAATAAAAAAAACTGGTTCCTGCAAAAAATCTCTAACACACACTTACCCACATATATATATTTAAAAAAATTTTTATCACTCTGGCTTAATTAAAAAAGTGGTTTTGAATATAAAAAAATATATAAAAGTAATATAATAAATATTTTCGGGTTTATTTAATTAAAAAAAACCCCCAAAAGAAGAATAAACAGGCGAAAATTTTTTTAAAATACAATCATAAAAACTACAAAAACAAAATCCTGATTTTTAGAAAAAATATGAAATTCTTAAAACTAGTCGTACTTGTGTAGTAGAGAGAGATTGAAATGGAATTAAAATTATAACACGCATGTGTCTCCAGTCTTTTGATTTCTATCACAAGTACATACTTGAAGTTCTGCGGTCTTAACAAAAACCAAAAAAAAAAAAAAACGAAATCAAGTACAATGAAATCATGCCTTAAGGCTTGCTTGAGATTAATCTACAAAGAACTTCTTCTGAAAAACCACAAAGTCATCTTAATTGATATGCAAAGAAGTCAGAAAATACATTTAATCTTGAAACATTTTGTTTTATAACCGTTCCAAAAACTAAAATGCAAAGCACGTTTATTACATTAAACCGATCTCAGATCTGCTTTTGTGTTTGTTTTTGTTTTGAGCAATAAAACTTAACTTTTTGTTTAAAGATTTCAAAAGAAATAATGCTAGACCTTGATTTTATTATTAACAAATGACAAAAACCTAATAATTGCAAATTGCTGGTTATATAATCAAGTTAGCAGCACAGCACATAAATAAAAATGCCAATTCACATAAAGTTTATTAATTCCACGACAAAAATCTTCTGTAAAAAACACCTTCTTTTTTGGTTAATCAAGTATCAGTATTATTTTATGCAAATCACTTAAAACATAAGTTAAATACACAAAACAAAAAGACTTCTTCTCTGGTCACGATTTGTAAACGTGACTAATAAAAACCGCTATAAACTTTTTTCTTTTTCTCTCTCAAAACAAAAAGAAAATATTGGAAATATTAGTAAATTAACAAATGTGAAAAGTCTTACGTTACATGAATTTTTATTTTTTAATTCCTTTGAAATAAAATTTTATTCACACAACCTGAATATGTACATATTTATGTTTGTATGTAGATTAAACTTCTGAAACAGTGTCAAGAAAAACCGATATATTATTTATGTTAAAAGAAACTGTTACATGATTTAGGCCAATTAGTGGTAATAAATGGAATCACAAAAATTCTTAAAACAACTGTCAAACCATTTTCTATTTACGAATTCGTTTTGGTCTCTGACTGCCTGTTCAATTTTATATGGAAAATATTTTTAAAAATGAGTGTTTTTCATAAAGGGTGTTTTTTTTGGAGTGATACAGCTTTGAGTTGGCATCACTGCTTTATTTGACACCCATTTAACAGCTGTTAGTTGCTTTGACATTTCATTATTGATCGACTTACACCAAAGCAACTCGTGCAAATTGTGGAAATTTTTAATCAAAATAATTCCGCGAATGGGCTAAAGCACAAATTGTTATTGATTTTGAATTTCCATTGAAATTTTATTTTCCAATAAAGCCCATTTCTGGTTGAATGGGTACGTAAATAAGCAGAATTATCACATTTGTAGTGAGGAGAATCTACAAGCTTTTGTCGAAAAACCATTACATTCACAGAAAACTACTGTTTGGTGTGTTTTATAGGCTGGCAGAGTCATTGACCCGCATGTCTTCAAAAACGATCATGGTCAGAATTCGAAAAGTTGTTGAAAATTGGTGTTCCAGATTGCGCTTTCTACGCGCCAACAGTGGCGGCCACATGGCCGAAATCATATTTAAACATTAATGTCATAAGATTTTCTATATAATAAAGGCCGTTTCATTGATATCAAAAATATTTTACTTTGTTTTATTGTGATTGAAACTTATATCACTCTATAAAAAACACCCTATATAAATTTTCTATGCGAACGATAACGTTCGAAATCGTTGAAATGGCGGTGAATTTTTTTTAATTTCAAAAGCTTTAAAACAGTGCTAACTCGATTTAACGAACGATTAATGTCCGGCCGATTCGTTAAATTGGAAATGTCCGTTAAACTCAATTGTATATGCTATAGCAAACTTAAAGCTTTAGTTGGTAACATGAGTTAGATGAGAAGTGCTTCTCATGCTGTTTTAAATGTTATTCTACATCTTTGGCCTTTTGAACAGTATTTGATGAAAGTAGCAGTCTTAAACTGAGGGAATTAAGACTATTAGGAAATTTCGCGATATGTCGCTGACGGATGCTAGATGAGATTGGCATTGGTGGTTGTTGTTGCGCCCGCTCGGGTTCACGGATGACGTGGGAACTAGGTCCGACTTTGCGCATTTTCCGGGGGTGGAACTACTGTCAAGGGAGAGAGGGTCATGGCAGATTTTATGAGCGATTTGCTCCTTTTACCGATATAAATTTATATATATTATTGTGTGTCCAATGGTCGATATTCGACTGTGATTATTTATGCAAATATAAAGAAGGCATACATATAAGTGAATCGATTTGACAAGGGACCCTCCCATATGTTCTCTTCCACTCAAGCCCGTGAATGTTTAAATAAGTTTTGTAAAATCAATAATATAAAAAATCCAAAAAGTACCAATTGGAAAATAAAAAAGTACCAAAAAGCTTCCTTTTAGAAATAGTTTTTCAATCACTCCGGAATCTGCATGTTGAATTTTATGTTTCTAGGTTCAGTATTAATGAAAATTAAAAAAGTACCAGTAAAAGGAAAAAAGTACCAAAAAGCTCCCCGTTTCAGAATTTTATTCACCAAGAACCATACATGTTTAATTTTATGTTTCTAGTTCCAATTTTAACGAAAATTAAAAAAGTACCAGTTGACGAACAAAAAAAGTACCAAAAAGTTTTTTGTTAAAGATGCTTATCCACTTAGGAGATTGCATGCTTAATTTCATATTTTTAGGTACAATACTAACTAAAATTCAAAAACACCAGTTGAAGAACACAAAAGTAGCAACATTTTTTATCTTTTGGGCTCTTATACACTCAGGACCCTGCACCTATAATTTTATGCTTCTAAGTTCAATTTTATAGGACAATTTCCACATGCATCACGAAAAAGTACAACACAGAAACATAATTTTTCGTATTTCCCCTTTTTGATATTTTTTTTTCTCGCCATTGAAGTATCAAAAATTTTAATATTGTAATAGGTACGATTTTAACCCCTTAAGCAACCGAATTTCGAAAATGTACCAAAATTATATTTGTATTTCTTTAGATAAGAAAAAAATGTGATATTAGTCTTATTTCTTTAATTATTGGTTTAAAAGCTAGACGGAGTCACAAAGAAATTCCAAAATATAGGTTATACCCATTTACTCCCTAAAAGATCCGAATTTCAAAAAAGTACCAGACACATGTCCGTTAATTTTTCTAGTGAACAGCGATAAGTATTAAATTTGTTGGATCTCTTTTAGTTTAAGAGGTATGAGGTTACCGAATTTTCCCGTTTCTACCCTTTTTACCCCTCGGATTTTTTAAAAAATATGTTGTGCTAACAGACAAACAGAGGAGGAAAGTGTTTGTAACTATTTTGCCTTTGCATATCTTTATTCCCGTTGTCCCAGTGTGTACAATAGATAGACATAGATATTCAAAGGTCATGTGGGCTTTCTGACGACTGCAGTGAATTTTTGGCGGAGGTTCTAGGAATTTTAAACGCCGTAGAATTAATAAGGGCTCGAAGTTCACTATATGTATGGTGGCTCTCAAAACCTTGATGGAATGTTTTGTGAATTCCAAGCTAATGCACGCAGAGAACAAACATGTGTTAATATTTTCACCTCTAATTAAACTATTTTTAAAGGAAATTTTAAACATAATATGTTTAATTTAACCATATTATTGTCCCCTACAACCATATTTTCGCTAAATTAGTCGTCCATCAAGAAGCTACAACCATATTATAATTGCCTCTAAACATGTTATGGTTAAATATGACAATAATTTGTTACTAAATTAACAATATTATTTTTCTCTTTTCGAAGAGCATTATGCTTTGGTTGAAAACCAACCATGCTATTATAAGTCTTAAACATATTTTAAGACCATGCAAAGCGTTGTTCACCACACATCGCTATAAAATATGATTTTTAAAGGTTTTTTTTTTGATAAAGTAACCCCATATGCAAATTCGTCAGCACTTAATTAAGATGTGAACATTGGTAACAAGGAAAAAATTCTCGCCAATTTTTTTTTTTTAAATAAAACCATTAATCACAAATAAAATCAGCTTTAATTAAAATTTTATCAAGTGAATTTAACGTTTACTTCTTTGAATAACATTATATTTAATTGATACTATTAATTTGTATACTGATGCAAATTTAAATAATTTTCTAATTAATACCATAAATTTTTAATTGAAATCAATTTTTATTTTCTGTGTATGCTTTTCTAAAAAGACCTCAACAAAAACAGCAAAAGTTAAAAATGTAGTTTGTTAATTTACAAAATAAAGTACTAGTACTAGGAAGAATTCCAATCAATTGTAGTGGGGAATGTAAGAAGAGATAAACTCACTGTTTATTGTTGATGTATTTGTTTAAACTTTGATATTGTTACAAGTAGAACTGTTGCTTATGATTCTTATACGCTTAACAGTTTTATTTGGTTTAATATCTTTAGTTTTTCTAAAATCTTTATGGATGAAGTTTCCTGATGATCTGGCCTAAGCAACCAGTGAAATGCGCATAGGAATAGCTTATCCCATCAACAATAAATTTCAAGTGTTTTTATCAAGATTAAAAACCGGGAATTAAGCACGAATAACAAAATCTTTTAAATTAAAATTTTGTATTCCCAAAAATTATTTTAAGTTAACAATCAACAAGTGTTAATATTTTTTTTTATAAAATTTCATATTAAAAGAGATCTTAGCACTTTTACGTACCAATGCAAAACAACAAATAAAACCTATAAAATGGTTTTTTTTATTTCTCCGAACAATGTATTTTGGTGTACTTTGAATTTTCTAAAAATGTGGACTTAGCTCTTTTACAAGTGAAGGTAACGATATTATTTTACTCAAATAAGTATGTATAAATTTGTTTTTTTTAGCTAAAATTAGCTAGTCACATTCGGCGGCTGCAACAAAGCAACGACTGCCAGCCGCAGCGCATTTTTCTTCTTAATGTTAAGAAAATTTAATTTAATGACTAAAGGTTCATGACTTGGCCCCAAAGGTGAAACACAAATTTACAACACCGCTGCCAGCTAACAGTCTCTATTTCTACACTGAAAGAAAAAACTCGCACTTTTTGTTTTACTTTTTTTTTATTTTAATTCGTCGTTCGTCTGCAGGGAACCAGAGTCTCTGGCGGGAATTGAACCCGCAACCCCGGCGCTGGTAGACTAGCTCACTACCAGCTAGCAGCCTACCGGGGCACTAAAAAGTACTTAGAACAATCCGAAAAAGGATAACTTTCGAAAACCATTATGTGTGTGCATACGCGTGTGTTGTAAAAGTTTGTTGTAGAAACAACGACAACAACAACAACACTACAAAAGAAGGTCAAAAATAATTTGCTTGTTTTGTGAAGAAACTACAACAACACTACAAAAAGAAAAACATACAGGCCGGTTTTGAAAATCACATTTTATCTAAGTAATTCGGCGACACAACAAAAATGATATTTGCTTTTGTGGCTTGTGTTGTCATTTCATGCTTGTTCTTTTAGCAGCATAATAGCAAAGTCTTATATTTGAATCATAAAAGCTGTAAAGAATCACAAGAAAAAACTTGCAGAAATAGCGAAAATTCGGGAAAATTTTTAGTATTTTAAACAAGCCATAAAATTGATTAAAAGTCCCTAAAACTATAAGGAATGGCAAAAATTTGCTAGTACCGACATTATATTATTATTATTATGTATTATTATTATCATAAACCGTTAAAGCTGTAAAGAATCAGAAAACTTACAGGAACAAACGCTTCTATCGCAAACAAACCTTAAAACTAATTTGAGGTCGCTAAATTGTCGGAAAGCAACATAAAAAGCCTAATTTTATAGACCAAACTTTTTGTCAGGTGGTAAAAAAAGAGCATTCCACTTGTGTTTGCTTGTGCTTTCGACAACTGAAAATTACACCAAAAACCTAAAAACGGTGTGATTGACAGTACACCAGAAAATCACACGTGTGATTAAAAAAGCACATTTGATTTGAAACCACGTGATTTTTAGAACAGGCCTGATACATTATGTTTATCATGTTTATAAATTAAAAAAAAATGCAAAAATTCCCATATTCTATTTGTTGAAATACATGAAGTTTTTAAAAACGAATGATAACGAAAACCATATCGGGTATTACCCGAGATCAAAAGCAGCATCGGTGAGATACAGACACATCTCTGTGAAACAGCTATGAACAAATTCATGCAAAAGAGTAATAGCCGGTCACCAGAGCCGTGGGGTCCCTTTGACAGATATTTCATTACATACTTAATCACAACTATCTCAAAAATACGTGCTTTTATTTTAATATGAAAAAGTGCATTCTTACTGAGACACCCTTTATGTATGTAATCTAAAAAAATGTTTAAGCCGGTCCCAAATGTTTTGGTTTGTTCGTTATACAAGGTACTCAATGAGAAAGAATTAAACGTTCATTATTATGCGAGTTCGTTAAATTGAGGATTTTTTTAACCTGCATACTACTGTATGAATTCTATTAGTTTTTTTTTTTAACAAAACAAAAATTCAAAATTGGTTTGTAATACTGCCAATTTTTTGTCCCAATTTTTGTCAATTGCTTTCGTACGGGTTCTTTAAAGAAATTGGAAATCGATTTCGATTCCGGGAAGTATTAATGTGATTTATAAAATTACTTTACCAAAAATATTAACAAAATACATTTAAACAAAATCAACTACACTTCCTAGTTATTCTTCTATTGACAGATTGCCTTAAGCCCGTAAGAGTTTCCGCATCAAGTTTCCAGCTTAAGTCTTTTGTTTTTAGCTCTCAACTTTTACACTTCTACTCTATTACAGTTATTTGTAGAACACTTGTTTCACAATAACAAATACTTTTAGAAAAAAAATAAATAAATTATAAATTATTACAAAATACAAAAATAACTTTTCTAATCAAATAAAACCAAGTCAAATCCTGTTTTAATGAAAACAAGAGATACTCGTACCACTTGTAAAACAAACTTGATTTATAGAAAAATAAATTTGTATAGACTTACAAATTTATGTATGTAAATAGTTTCTGGGTAACAACTATTAATAAAAACATTAAAAAAATTATTAAAGAACTTTACTTTAACGTAAGTTTTATACATACAAATAATAATAACACCCTCCCAAAGTAATACGAGTATCAAGCAAATTTTAATCTAATATTTCTGTTAAGATTTTTACATTAAACGAAATAAATTCGTTAAGTTTTATAGTGTTTTTTTGGAAGTTGTTGTCTTAACGAAAATTCAAATTAAAAACCCGCAATTAATCTTAAAATTTTTGCCATGAAATTAAATGTAAGACAAATGAAACAAAATTAAATAAAAAACGATTCACATTCGTTTAATTCGATTCATTTCTATTTACACATGTGTGTATGAGTGTGTGTGTGTGTGTAATTTTTTAAATTTATTGCTAAATATTAATTTTCTACTATCTATCAATACTAATTTAAAGCCTGAATAAACAATTTGGTTTTTCGACAGTTGTTATTGTTGTTGAAATTTTTTTATAGAAAAAGACACCATAAAATTAATTAAGAAGTTGTGGAACACCGGCAGCATTGGGTACTGTTGTTGTTGCTATTTAAAAAAAAAAATGCATTCGTATCAGTGTGTGTCTGTGTAAGTAAACCAATCAACTTTTGGCATATTTGTAGTGTTGTTTTTGTTTCTATATTAAATATGTGTGTGCTTTTGTGCATTTATAAGATAGTTTTTTTTTCTCTTAAAGTTTGATAAAGTTGATCCGAACGACCTTGAAAGATATCTTTGTGTTATGTTGTTGTTGTTTCTGTTACTATTGCTGCTGGCTGTTATTGTTTCTGTCTCTTAATATAAAGTGACATATTTAGTATGATGTTTTTTTAATTTTTACTTGTTAATTAAGTGATAATTAAGACTGTATTGCAGGTTCTGAAATAATGTTTGAAGTATTATAAAAAAAACCCCGTAAACAATTAAAGTCTTGTTTTAAGTTAGAAATTTGATTTATTCGCAATATGAGCCGGATTCACAATGTCAGCAACATTATCATCGGGTGCTCATAATGTTAGCAACAATTTTGTTTGCAAGTATGTAATTTGGGAGAGAACAATTATTTGCAAATTGTATTGTGTGTTAATTATTATTTTCAAAAAATATTGTTAATATATGAACAAAAAACTTTTGAAAATTTTCCTAAAGGTTGGATTTTTTTAGGATTGATTAAATGAAATAGCAAATTCGAAAAAGAACTAGAAATACAATATGTATACAAACCAAACAATGTAAACAAAAAATAAAATATTGCCCACGTTTTTTTCCCACAAATACTCGTCAAAAAAGCTATAAATCGCAAAAAAAAAAGTTAAAACCCGCTACATTCGAGCAAAAATTAATAAAATTGGCAACAGTTCTGCCATTTATTCTGGAAATGTCAATTTTAAGTTAAAAATTTGCAAATTTTTTTTTGCAGACTTAGAAAATTTGTCAATAACACAGGTATATATGTTTTACACCTCAAGATTTTTTTATGATATAATCCTACTCTTTACACTTCAGTCAGTTTTCCTATGCAAATATATTTGCACTGTTCTTCAAATTAGCAAAAATAGTGAGTATCATAACATAACACGTTATTATAAATTTCGTGCAAATTTTTGAAGTATAAAAAAGTAGACAAAATTTTTCATATCAAAACTGAGTTACATTTTTGTACTAAAAATAAAAAGAACCTTGGAAAATAATAGGACAGAAGAAGCGGTTGCTTAAGTAGTAGTGCAAGGATACTATCGATATTAATCGATAGTTCAGATTCCACTATCGATATTACTATCGACTGAATGTTTGTACTTGTGCAGGAAAACTTTAACTAGTTTTTTATCAGGCTACAGTTCGTTGTGTTTACCACTTTATTGAACGCATGAGACGTATGTTGTTTTAGATGACAGTTTTTGAAAAATGGATAAGTAATTTTCGCAAGGAACCGAAGTAGCAGGGACTATAAGATATTTCATTGCAACTTTAGATTATTTTCTAAATTGGTTTTGATTCTCAACCCAAAAGGTAATCAATCTATCGGACTTATCCTCTAATGTTCGTTCATTGTTTTGTCCTATGCTCGCAATTGCATTTAGATTTGCATTTTTTTTTTACAACATTACAAAAATATTTGACATTTCAGTCCCTGTGTAAACATGTACGAATTCCGACTTAAAGGCGTTTAATTAGCAGTAAAAAAGCACAGCTAAGCAATCCATACCACATGCTATTCTTGTTGTTTGTATTTATTGTTGTAATTCAGCACGAATTAATAATAGCAAGTAAAAACTTGCGGCAAAAACTGTGTGTGTATAGCTGCTGTTACATGTCTTCATAGCTGTATTTTAAATAATAATAATATCGATATTGATATTTTTCCTACCGATATTTAAAATATTTTAAGACAATCGATAATATCGATAGTTTCCCAGCACTATTAAGTAGTGAAATTTATAGCACTCAAAAAACTGAGCGCTTTTTATTTGGAAACAGCACATAAATTGTTGCTTTTAATTCGGCTTTTATTTTTTCCCAAAGTATTTTCTTATCATTTCTTAGAACTATTTTCTTCGAAATTTAAGGGGAATTCATACAGGCTACCGCAGAGAGAGTTATGCTGACTATAAATTGTTGTTGTTGTATGGAGTTTGACATTTAGAATACATTGGCAGTTGGTTACCTGTATGAATTTCTCTTGATTCTACTTCAGCAACAGTTTGTATGCTGCCATTCATGAAACCATATCAAATACAACCAATATGACACAATAGAACACTTAGTGAATTGCCTTAATATGTTTTGGCAATAATAATTTTTACGTTGATTTGCTGAGGACATAATTTGCAATTTTTTTTTTCTTTTTTAACTAAAAATGTGTGTGCTTGTAAAAAAAATTGTTGCTTTCATTGTGAACACACAGCGAAAATTTTGTGAATCTGGGACCAAGTTACGGCATTCGATATCGATCGAAATTACAATACAATTTAAACGGAAATTTCGATCGATATCGAATGCCGTAATTTGGCTTCCGGCTTAATGCTGAAATGTTATTAAAATTTTATATTTTATAAATTATGTTAAAGGTTTTTTACAAAAAAAAGTACCAAAATTTTTCATCTTTAGGGTTCTCATTCATTCAGGATCATGCGCTTATAATTTTATGATTTCAAGTTAAATATTACAGAAAATACAAAAAGTTTTTTAAAGAAAATTCATAAATGTATATTCATGCTTGTTATGAAAATGACTTTAATTCAAATCACGTGATTTCAAATCACACATGCCTTTTAAAATCACACGTGTGATATTGTGGTGTACTGTTTTTGTGTTTTTCGTTTGATCGTGATTTTTAATTTACAAAATTGTAATATTGTAGTGGTAGCCCATTATTAAATAAGTGTGTATATGTCAATGAATGGAGAAAATTTTTTTAATAAAAAAAAGTTCCAAAAAAGGTAGGATTTTCACGCTTTAAACGTTTGAATTTTGAGAAAGTACCAAATCTGTATTTGTATTTTTTAGAAAATTTACGAATATGAAACAATTTTTATTCATTTAATTATTGATTTACCCGGTCTTACCCGTTTACTCTCCAAAAGGGGTGAATTTAAAAAAAGTACCAAACACCTGTCCGCTAATTTTTTTATAAACAACGGTAAAATTTAAATTTTTTTGCATATCTTTTAGTTTAGGAGTTATGAGGTTGGCGGATTTACACGTTTTTACCCTTTGTTTACCCCCTTAACAGTGAATCGATTTGGCGAGAGAGCAACCTCTGGTCCAAATTAAACTTTAGGCGCTTAGGCTATACGATGATGAATTTGTCACTCTGTGGCAATTTCCAATAATTAAACATTATTTGATTATTTAGACACATGGTCTGCAATTAACTCCTTTTTAGCCCATCAGCGATGTATTTTATAAGCAAAATAAAAGGCCCTATCTACAACAGATTATATGGTAAACGCTTAAAGGCCTAACTTACATTTTGCTTAATATGCATCATTTTGAATTGTCAAAACAACTGGTAGGTTTTACAAGAAAAATAGAAGAAAAATAAATTATAAACAGTTCAAAGCGACTTATCCAATTTATCCTTTTAAATAGCTTTTTCTTCTCCTGAACAATTTTCTAAATGTTTGATAGGCCCTTTTGTGTTTCAAGTGACGATATATTTTTCAAAATAATTTTATTTGTTATATCTTTAAGCAACCAATATCTCTTTGTTTTGTTAATTAAGGTTTAGAGTCAGGCACTTAAAACAAACTATACATTAAATTAATTACATTTCATATTTATACCGCTTTATAATCTTAACAATTTATTGCCAGTAGTTTTTTGAATAACTTTTTTTTAAATAAAACTCTTAAGAATGAAACTTGTTTTATTTGACATTTAAACTTTTCAAAATCGTTAAGACTAATTTTATAATATCATCATCATCACATGACAGTAGAAACTTGTATGCAACACAACAACTAAAAAACTGCAAGAAAGACTTAAATACGAAAGACTGAAGAAACAAATCTCATAATGTTATGAGAAAATGACCCTTGTCCTTTTAAACACCAGCAGAGCTTTACTTTAAAACAACAACAACAACAAGATTAACGAAAGCGAAAAAACTTAACAAAAGATCGATGCTGTTAATTATCTTGAAGAATTTGAATTTAACCGTTAAAACTCAATCAACCAATTAAACCAATAATTTTTTGCAACAACTTTTAAATGGCAAATCTTTAAAAAAATGTTTTTTCTTAATTTTAAGAGGAAAATCAAACTCACATGTTTAAGAATTTCATTTTGTTTTCTTTTTTTTTTATAAGTAGTTTTTTTTATAGTTAAATTAAAAAAAAATTATTTAAAATATCAGCCTTTTTTTTAAATGGTTAGTTATTTTTCGTTGTGTTTTTTATTTAAAATTTTTTTTATATTTTTCTGAATATTTTATAAAATATTTATTTGTTTTTTTCTTTTTTTAATTTTTGTTTTTGGATATTTTTGCCAAACTCCACCAACTTTGAGTTCAACGCTTAGACCTTAAGTTTAAAAAGCGTGTTAGCTTAGTACAACTTCTTAATAACGACTAATGCTTGATGGTTTGACTAGAGACTCAAGAAAACAATTTGTTTCTTATTTCTTTAACATAATTCGCCTTTTTTTCTTCATGTTTATTTTATTTCTTTCTTTTTTTTAGTTTTTGTATTTTAATCGTGTTCAAAAGCTACAAGTTTGTTGTTGTTATTATTGTTGCTACTGCTGGTGGTAGTGTTGGTGGTTGTAGTGCTTAGTACTAGTGCTGCATTAAATAGCAACTTTAACACCGCCATCTAGCATTAGCAACAACAAGAAATTACTGTCAGAGCATTCAAAATATAAACTTTGAAATGCTTGCCATATCACTGTGGGTCAGAGTAGGATTCGAAATGAAGATTAAAAACTTGTACATGGAACTAGTTTATTTATTTATCATATTGTTATCCTGTACAAGAAGTTAAGTCTTACAATTACATTACAGGATTAGAAAAGGTTAAAGGGAATTTGCAAAATTATATTTAACAAAATTTAAACAAAATGTAATATTACATACATATTTGATAATTACATAATAAAGAATATATAAATAGTAGAAATAGTAAAAAAATAAGACAACCTCATAGCACATCATATCATTTAAGACTTCAACGTCAAATCCTGATTCTACTGGTGGTGTAGAATTACTTGTACACAAAAAACTTTTTTTTTCTCCTCAAATCGAAATTTAAATAAAAGGGTTTATTTTGTAAACAAATGATGTTAGAGAGCATTTGCAGGACATATAACAAGATCGAAAGTACGACTTTCTTGTGACCCCTGCAGTTGGCTTTAATATTGTTAATGAAACCAAAAACATTTCACAAAAGGAATTCGCCGTAAGTTCCGCCAATCTTTCTTGCCCCAAATACACCGTGTCTTCATCTGACAATTTTTTGTCATAATAAACGTCAAACTTCAAATAAAAAAATGCTAGCAAAAATTTTAGAGTTTTATTTATATAGACTGACGTTTGGTATTGCAAAAAATTGTCAAGTGAAGACTCCATGTAATGTGGGGAATAGACATGGTAAGAAACTCGTACAAATAGCAACAATAACAATCAAGATGGCGTTTATTAGCATTTATGCCAATACTGCAGTGATATTAGACATTGATGTGCAAACAAATATTTGAACAGGAACAAAACATCGCTTACAGAGTCTTTACGAGCAAAATGCAAATGTAAAATTGTTTGTTGTTTGAACATAGAGATGGCTAGTTAAGACGGTGTGTTACAGTTTATCAAAACAAATTACAAGCAACGGCAACGAAATGCCCAGTTTTTTTTAACAGATTTTCTCTAATACCTTTTTATAGTGTATTCTTTTTCGAAGGCACCTTTATTATTCTTTTATTTATTTAATATTAAATTTTATTTAATTATATAATATGTATTTTGTTCGACCTTTAATATTTCAAATATTACTGAATTTTCGAGCTTAAGGACTTATTCTTACGTATTCTTAAATTTTGTATAATAGATAGATATAGATATTTTCAATTAAATAATCATATATATAACCAAATGAAAGGACTTCCAATGGTTTCGCCAGCTTCTCCGATTGTAGCAGATATAGTTATGGAAAGGTTATTAGATATATGTGTTGAAAAATTAATTATAAAACCGAAGATCTTGACAAAATATGTTGACGATTTATTTTGTATAATTTCTGAATCAGGAATAGAGCAAATGTTAGATATTTTTAACTCTTTTCATTCAGATATTAAATTTACAATTGAAAGGGAATCTAATTCAAGAATATCATATTTGGACACTTTGATAATTAGAAGAGGAAATAGGGTATTAATAGATTCTGGTAGAATTATTAATTATTTCTCGAAACATCCAAAGAGAATAATTATTAATACAGCTAAAAATTTTATAGAAAGAGTTCTAAAAATAAGTGATTCAGAATTTCATAGTGATAATAAAATGAAGATTTAAGGTATTTTAACTGATAACAGCTTTCCTAAACAATTAATAACAGATTTATTAATACAACATAATAATTGTAGAATAAATAACCAAAATAGTATTACAGAACAAAGGATTTATAAGTCGGTAACATATGTATATACCTAAATTTTCAGAAAGATTAGAAAAATCAAATATGTATGATAGCAAAATATACAAAATAGCTCATAAATCTTTTAACACAGTAGGTAAACTATTTACTAAAATAAAAGACAAAATAAAGAAGATGGATATGTCAAATATTGTTTATAAAATACCATGTAAGGGTAATGTTAGTGGACAGTGTAATAAGGTATATATAGGTTCAACAAAAAATAAACTGAAAACTAGGATAGCAGGACATAAATCAAATCAAAAATATAGAAATATATCACAAAAAACAGCTTTATCAACTCGTTGTGCTAATCTAAATCATTATCCAGATTTTGAAAATACAACTGTTTTAAACACAG
This sequence comes from Pollenia griseotomentosa, assembly GCA_963931875.1. Lineage (NCBI taxonomy): Eukaryota > Metazoa > Arthropoda > Insecta > Diptera > Polleniidae > Pollenia > Pollenia griseotomentosa. The sequence goes on along the minus strand of OZ007563.1, from coordinate 8,876,644 downwards.
AAAATAATTATAAACGTAGATTTATGTTAGAAATGTTACAAATTATAAAGGTTCCGACAATTTCAAGAATTAATTTTAAGTCAGACACTGAAAATGTAGCACAAAATTATAGACACTTAATTTATAATAATAGAAACGGAAGTTAAAAATTTATTTATATTGTAATAGATCAAGTTTGATTTGAAAAATATTTTTTTGTTTTTGAATTAAAAATTTTTTAATTTGTCAGTTATTGTTAAATTTGTTATAATTTGTTAAAAATTTATAAATTAAGAAAAAAAAACCCTGAAGAAGGCACTCAAGGAAGTGCCGAAATATTGGTTTTTAAATAAACGTTAAAAGTTTTTTATAACAAAAAGACCTTAAGCTCGAAAATTCAGTAAAATTTGATTTTATTTAATTTTATAACTTTAAAGCAAGCTTTTGGAAATAGTCTTTATTCTAAAATATTTATTATAGGTTAGGTTGAAAAGAGGGGGATGATGCATCACCCATACACATTTGGGTATGTTGTGCACTCTATAAGAGGAATTTCGCCTATCCAGAAGCCCAAAACTAGATTCAGAACTAGCTTAAGAACAAAGTTGCCTATATATAGGTTAGATACGGCTTTACTCGCAGCCGCAATCAAGCACAGTCCACGTGGGTCCAGCAATTAGTTCCTGTTGTGTTGCCATCCTTCACTGTATCCGAAGTTGATTTAATGAAGAAGTGGATCCTATTCAAATCAAAGTCAGAGAGACAACCCTACGCAAGGGTTGCCTCTATATTTTTATCCATTTCCCTAAATTATTTCAGATTTTATAGTGTCCATTTAAAAAGTTTAGAAGCGAAACTTGCAATCAAATGCAGAACATTGACATAAGTAGTGTTCCAGTGCTTCCTCCTCTTCGCAAAATTATCTAAGCCTTGTGTCATTATATAACACATTATAGAACACATTTTCAAAGTCATCAAATGTGCACTTCATTCTGATTATGATTTCTGTAAATAAAATAAAAACATTTTAATTTGATTTAATATAAAATTTTTTCCCCAAAGAGAAGACCTGATGATTAGATTTAGAACTTTGTTATGATTTGAATCCGAGTTAAACTAGTTTCGATTAGTACTTTCAGGAACTGAAGAAAAAAAGAGTGAACATTGTTGCACTGTGTAATTCTATGCGAACTAAATAAGTGACCCGTTATTATATTAACTATTCTTCAATTGTTCTACTTTGTTCATTAAGGTCTAAAGTTTCCCCGTAAACTTTTGTTTAATTGCCGACAGTCATGTTCTGCCAGTTTTTAGCTTTTTCGTGGAATGCTCATTTTATAAGGTTTAGCGTTTTCTATGTTAGCGGTATTAAGGCTGTCCGCCTCTTCAATACCATTAAATATCGGGGTTTTCAACAAGAACTTTGCTTTTTAATTGTGGCAATACCAACAACATGAAAGTTATGACATTTAGTTTTTTGACGTATTCGTAGTAGATGCATTGACAATTGTTACAATGAATACAATTTCACTCGAAAATCGCATTAAAATAATTAAAATCCACAATGAAAATGGTGGTTCTATTAAAATTACATATCTTAAAATTCGTGATATTTTCAAACAACATAATCGTCCTTCTGAGACCGCTATTAAGAATTTGGTCGTTAAATTTGAGTCGATAGGTTCGATACAAAATGTGCCAACACTAACCGGACGGTGCCACATGTCACACAGCCAATGAAACGATCAATTTATTTCAAACCAAATTTCCCGATCGCATAATTTCACGAACATCAGCTGTTAAGTGGCCAGCCAGATCTGGATTATTTTTTGTGGAGCTACATAAAGTACAGAGTCTATACGAAGCCAATCGAATCGATTGCAGTATTAAAACTCAATATCGTTGATGTGATTTACGAAATAGACCCGCCATATTGCCAAAAAGTGATAACAAAAATTTTGATAAAAGAATCGACATCTGTCAGCGTGCTCATGGCTAACATTTGGCAGATAGCATTTTTCATTCATAATTGCCGAACTTTTCTTTTTTTAATACAATAAAAATTTAAACCATCTTTATCAAAATTTTTTTGTTTTATTTTGTTTCAGAAAGCAAAGTTCTTGCTGGAAACCCCTATACTTGGCTGCTTGCATCTCATAATATCTCCAAACCTACGAAATTCAAATTCATCTCACTACGGTCCAGATTTTTGATGACTGCTTGACTATCCGTTAAAATACGTGCTGGAGCATACATAGCCCGAACAGCAATAGATTGGATTCCGCGAAAGAGAAGTTGCCAAGACGAGGAAAAGCTCGAGTGAAATTATAAATATTAGCAATGAGTAGTTTTCACTGAAGAGCATTTGTCTTGGTCATCAGCCTAGAAAACAGTATTGTGATCCGGGATTTGGAAGTATTTTTCCATGTTTTGGTTGAATTATGGAAGCCTATTCCCGTTCGGTCACCGATTTTTGATATATCCGTATATAGATCAATTGTCGGATTATTCCATGATATATTTTCCGGTAGGCTAGCTGGTAGTGAGCTAGTCTATCAGTGCCGGGGTTACGGGTTCGATTGCCGGCAGAGACTCTGGCTTCTTTCCTACAGACAAGCGTGGAGCTTTTCGGGATTAGCTTAGGAACTAAAAACATTCTTATTTTATTTTAGTTGTATGCTTTCACAATCTATTAATTAATCGGGGCCTGTTGCTTTTTTTTTAATGCGTATTCCAATTTTTTAAAAATGACAAGAATTCCTTAAGCTTACCACACACTAGTGATTTGTGCGTGTGATTTGTTAGCGTACCATTTCTCCACACACGACGAACAAATCACAATAACCTCAAACGTCAATAACACAACATGAATTGTTACGCGGATGATGCAATTGCACTTTTTATTATAATTATAAGAAATTAAAAAGAAGAAAAAAATTCGAAGAAGAATACAAAAACAAATTTTGTATGCTTAACAACTCCGCAATAGATACAATATGACGTTCCGTTGTACACTTAAATGAAAAAATTTAAAAATGTAAGCGCACAAACCCACAAAATGTTCAATTACTTGTGATTTTTGCGCACACAGTCCCATTAACAAGTATCAAGATGTCGAGCACGCACAAATCACTAGTGTGAGAGCAACTTTATGGAACAGGCATCTTTTGACAATTTGCTTGCTGTTTTTTAACTTTTTTTAATTCAAATTACCTGTATTTTAAGATATGAAGTGTCCCTTTGAAATAGGTCAAAAAAACGGGTCATTTTGATAAGTATGTTATTGAAGTAAAAAAAAATTAACTTATTTCCCACAGTGCATAAGTTTAAAATTAAGAAAAACAGCACACCCTAAAAGACAGGTTTTCACAGATACAATACATGTGTATAAAATAAATAAAGAAATAAAACAAATAATTTCTTGTAAAGCAACAAATCACATAAAATAATTCGCTTCATTTCATTATTTTTCTGGCAATTTTTAGTACTTTTTTTTGCGATATTTTTTTTTTTAATAATGATCACACACATACACCGGCATTAATTTGACATTTTATAAATCTTCTTTTTTTATTTTTTGCTTAACAAAAGCTCAGGAGTTTAAATATTTAAAACTTTAATTTCTTTAAAAAAAAAGCTTTTCCTCTTGGAAGTTAAATGCAAAATAATTGTGCGAGTTAAATAAACTTGTTTCTTGGATTTTGAATAAAATAAAATAATTATTATAAAACATTACTACTATTAAAATTTGGTTGCAATCATATTTATTTTGTTTAAATTACTTGTGGCAGGCTGGCTGAATTGTAAAAGAAAAAGATTTTTTTCGCATATTTCCCCCTCTTCTGCTACTTGTGTAAAAGTGTTGATTATTAATTTTAGGCGCCACATTGTGTGTTAAATATTTTTTGTTATTGTTGTTGGGTCTATTTTTTAGGGTGCGTCTACTAGTTTATTATAAATTTGTTAACAAACAAACTAAAATACTACACAAGTAAAATATTAGAAAAATGTTTAAAAACTAATCACTAAAATCGTATAAAGTTCAAATAACAATAAAAGAAAAAACGAAAGAAAGAAAGATAGAAAGACAAAAAACAACAAGTAGGAAATGTTGAATTATCTTAATTTGACACCGTTGGTCTTAAAATTTAAATATTTATGCGTTGTTTTTAACATTTTTATGACTTTTAATTAATTACATACAAAATATAACCTTGAATTCACCTTTTATAACATTTTTGTGTAAAACAATTAGAAATGTCAACATTATCGATTCAATGATTTGATGAAAAAACCCAACCGACACCAACACGACACCATTTTGACGAACTCCACAGGACGTATGAGTGATTTGCTTTAAACAGATAAATAAACGTATTCAAAAAAAAATATTAAAAATTAAACAAACAACTTGAAGAGCATTCCATAAGTGTTGATTGAGTACAACTAATTGTATTCTTTTTTAAAATTTTTTTTTTTATTTTGGATTTTTTGATTTAATGTTTTTGTACAATGACATCGAACTAATGAAAACATGATTGGCAATTAAAATCAAACATGAGATAAATTAATAAAATGTTGTGTTTTTCTATAAATGGCAAATTATTAATTTTATTTATGAAATATCATTAAATAATAAAGTTAATATTAAATACATACCTACAGAGAGATGCCCTTGTTTAAAAAAAAACATACAAAAAACTGTTCGTTAAGAAAAAAATTCTGTAGAAAATGTGATTTTTTTTTATAAAATTACGAAACGAATTCTTAAATTCTTTTATACAGGCCCATAATTTCAATTAAAAACGAAAACATACTAAGGCCGAGGCCACGCAATGAGCGGCTAAGCGTCAAGCGGCTGAGCGATGAGCGTCAAAAAATTAAAACATATGAAATACTATTGAAGTGGCCACGAAATGAGCGGCATGCGAGCGAAATTTTTGAGCGGCTAAGCGGCGTCGCTCAGGAATAAAACTTGTTCTAATTTTTAGTTGTTTTCTGAGCGTCAAAGAATAAACATGGCAAAAGTGAATGTGGAGCTTACAATTTCATCTGTACAAAGCCGACCGCTATTATGGCAAGACAGATTACCAAATTTTAAAAATAAAAATATAACCGAAAATTTATTTTTTTGTTTTGTCAATCTAGTGTTAACTGCTTGCAACAGCAAATCAATGGATTTCACATTTGGGAGATTTGTATATATATGGTTAATGATGAACACCAAGGCCTGTTCGTCGATTTCGGTTAATATATATATATTTTATAATTTGTTTTTGTTTAAAATGTAAGTTAAGCGAACAAAGTCTTCGCTCGAACTCGACGAACAGGCCGCAAATTGTTTTTTTTTCTTAATAAACGCATTAAATTCATATGAATACGATTTTCGCTTAATAACATTAAACAATCCACTCTTTTCAATAGCATTTTAACAACTAACCGCTCAGAAATGACGCTCAGTAATAAGCCACTTGCCGCTCAAACTTGACGCTTTGACGCTCATCGCTCAGACGCTTGACGCTTAGCCGCTCATTGCGTGGCCTCGGCCTAAGGCGGCATTTATACGATGATTTTTAAGACATGTTTTTATATTTGTCTACGAATTCGGCAGAGTAAAAAGAGGTTGACAACACATGATTTCTCTTCTTCATGTTTTTTTCATATTTTATTCTTTTACTGTCATTTAAAATTTTGCTATTATGTTAAAAAAAAAACAATAAAAAAAGGCGTGTCTTAAAAATTATCATATTAATGTAAAACGGGATATGTAATGAATGCCATTACCGATATATTGGAGATACTTCAAATTTTCCGATATAACGTATGGGCGATGTTTTGCTGTCGATACGACGAAACTTTTTATTTGTTTTTTTGGAGTATTTTTGAACAAATAATTTTTTTTTTTTATTTCCTAAGCTAATCCCGCGAAGCTCTTCGCCTAACGGCAGGAAAGAAACTAGAGTCTCTGGAGGGAATCGAACCCACAACCCCGGCGCTCATAGACTAGCTCACTACCAGCTAGCCTACCGGATAAATAACACATTGAACAGCAAAGTATTAAATCAAAACAGAATAATAAAATTATGTATGTACATTAGAGCGACTCAAAATGTATGGAAGCAAAATTCGTGCTCAATGTACCCTCCTAAAAATGAACCTTGGTCTTTTTTAAGATACCATTTGAAATATTTCGGCTCCAGCTTTGACCTCTCGTGAGCTGGACCATTTTGAAAAAGAGTCTATTTTTGCATGTTTTGTTAATTTGAGAATCTGTTTTCTTACCAACATATACAAATTGGGTATCATAAGAAAGGTTTTTTTAAGGCGCGTCCAACTGTATATACAATTTGTCCAAGGACGATCATCCATATCCTTTTTTTTAAGGATTTTCTGAAAAAAAAAGGTTTTTGAATTTTTTGTTCGGCGTTGCTTGTATTAAAAATGCCAAATTAACATATTTTAATCTTTAGTCGATTTAATTAAATACGTGTTTCAGCTTTTTTGGAAATTCGCGCTAGTTCGCGTTTTGACAAAAATGCAATGGGGTGGCAACCCTTCGATTTAAATATAGCAATATGGGTATCAAATTTCTTCTTTTACCAAGTACATCATCTTTGTATGTAAGGAAATTGGTAAGGAAACAGATTCTCAAATTAACAAAACATGCAAAATGGTCCAGCTCACGAGAGGTCAAAGCTGGAGCCGAAATATTTAAAATGGTATCTTAAAAAAGTCCAAGGTTCATTTTTAGGAGGGTACATCGAGCACTTTTTTTAGTGAGTCGCTCTAATGTACATATTAAAATTGTTATTGCTGGGTCAATTATTATTTTACGTTGTGCTTTAGTTATGCCTCTTCTTAATCCTTATAAATAAAAAGACGTTATTGTAATTTTATATATATATTTGGAAATAACAGTTCATCTTTAAGATCTATACCAATTACAATAATAGGAAAAGGCAAAACAAAAGCACAGCGTTATAATGAAATTGTTTCATATAATAAATGAATCAACAAAGATGGAAAATAGTTCGAAGTCTCAAAATGTAGCGGAAGACTTAGCATTAGCTCTAACTTAAAGGTTTGGGGCTTTAGGAAATAATGAAACCATTTGTTTATCTACAACTCTTGGCCCTCGATACAATGCTCGCATATTTCAAAGACAATCGACTGCAATTATATCGAAAAAACGTCTTATTGAGCTAAGTTACATGACTCTGCTTTCCGAAAGTGTTGAAAACACGGTCACACCTACAACTGGTACAAGTTCTGATTAGTCTACAAGAACAGGCCTTTGGAGCGTTTGTGGAAAAAGTTATAAGAGGATACAAGGAGGATGTGTCTTTTCCATCCTATGCTGTGATTCTACTAAGGAAGAAGTCCAGAGATACCTTAGATCTCCTTGTATTTCTAGAGAAACAGATCCGCTTGTTTACAGGCGCAATAACATATTATACCCAAACTTAAAGAAACTGGCGCTTTGTTTATTCAACAATAATCTTTTTAGTATATATAAAATTTTGTTTGTCGTGCTAAATTCCCAATTTTTATTCTTGATAAAAACACTGAAATTTATTGTTGATGGGATAAGCTATTCCTATGCGCATTTCACTCGTTGCTTAGGCCAGATCACCAGGAAACTTCATCCAAAGATTTTAGAAAAACTAAAGGTATTATACAACTAAAACTGTTAAGCGTATAAGAATCATAAGCAACAGTTCTTTTTGTAACAATATCAAAGCTTAAACATAAACATCAACAATAAACAGAGAGTTTATCATTTCTTACATTCCAACATTCTTCCAACATTAATTGTAGTTGTAAGTAGGTTAAAAAAAAAAACAAAATAAAAACAAAAACAACTTGCTTTATTGTTTTCGCAAAAAATTAAGCATGCTGCCAGTTTAGTTTATTTATTTTGTTTTAATTTATGTTGCAATAATTGTTAGTCCCTTTTCGTTGACAATTATTGCTAACACAGCGTTTACATTTGTCAGTACTGGCAAGACAGTAAGCATATACATATAAGTTGGCAAAACAATGCAAAAACAAAATAGCTGTAAAAGTGTTTATGTATTAGTGAAAAAGTTTGAATGAATTGCTACTATCTTGCCAGTACTGGCAAATGTAAACGCCATGTAAGTTAAAACGTCAAATTTGGTTGTCAATGGAAAAAAGTAGCAAAAAAAAAAAAAAAAAGCAAATTGTGTGAGCAAGAAATTAAATTTGTGAAATATGTAGTAGCAAATTAAAATTGTAGTAATAGAATTAAATAAATACTAAAATAAAAATGCAAAAATTATTTTTATTAATATAATTTTTTTCTTTTTCGATCTTTATTATTTAAATTTATATTAATTTGTTTAATTTTGAGTTCTTTTTTATATAAAAATATTAATTTTACTTTATTATAAAGATATTTATCTTTAGTGTAGACCTGGGATAAATCTCATTAACATCAATTTAAAATATTAATACAGTAATTTTGACTTAGCTGCACAATCTCCTTTGCACGATTTTTTGTCAAGATAAATCAAAAGTGCTGTTTTCTTAAATGTATTTATCTGCCCTAATGTGCTGGTACACAATTGTAGTTACCTGCATAAAAGTGCAGCTAAAGTAAAGTGTTTAAAAAAACAATTAAGCAAATTGATTTTTTATTAAAATTTTATAAAATTGGATATTTATATAAAAAAGTGGCCACCATATATTTTCTTGTGTGCTGCTAACTTTGCCCAAAAAAAAAGATAAATATGCAGGTATACAAGATTCGAGCAAACAAGGATTTTAAAGAGTAACTACAGAAAATATGTATTTTAGACAGTTTAGTCAAAGTGTAGCTAAGTTTGATTTTTTTATGAAAATAATTTTAAAATGCCGAAAATGTTGGGCATTTATCTCAAATGTGCAGGTTTAGAAATTGACCTTAAAAAAGAAATTTGTATGGGATTTCAAAGAATTATAACAAAAATTATTCATTTTGTGCAGTTAAGTCAATGTGCACTTAAACAAAATGCAGTTAAGTCAAAACTACTGTAATCTCTCTTACACTGTAACTTTTTCTAATAAACAATTTACTCTACTCCAATTTTGTTAATTTTAACTTGAACTCAAAATCAAAAGGCGTATCGGTATCCTCATCGGCGATATTTTTGTTTGAGTATCGGTATCGTATAGGCAAAAAGCCGTCTCGTTACATCCCTAGTAAAAAGGTTTTGGTAGCAGTTTTAAAAAAAAATAAAAAAGCCATGTTTTCAAAATTATCGTATAAATACCGCAGAAAAAACAAGCTTTTACATTTCGACAAAGGCGGCATTTATACAACGATTTTTAAAACATGGCTTTGTTTAATTTTCTTTCAAAGCTGCTACCAATATCTTTTTACATTTACATAATGAAATTTGATATGTGTTCTTTTTTTTATTTTTTGTTTCAAAAAACGAACAAAAATAATATAATATAGCAAATCTTGAAGTGACAGTCAAAGAAAATTAAAAAAAAAAACACGAAGAACAGAAATAAAGTATTTTTTAGCCCTCTTTCTTCTCTACCGAATTCGTCAACAAATAAGGCCATTTTCACCAAGTTCATTTAAAACTAAATAGCTATTGCTTCTACTTCCAGTTAATAATATATTTTTTACAGTTATAACTTATAGTTAATTATAACTGAACTTGGTGAAATTGGCCGTTAAAGACATTTCTTAAAAATGATCGTATAAATGCCGCCATTGTTTGGGGATATACATGTTGGCACAGAATGAGCTAAATACATGGTTTGAATTCTTTATAACTCTTATAATTACTACATTTATTAACAACAACACATTAGTGTGATGTCTGTAAAAAAAATTTTGGTCATAGACCCAAGTTTTAGTACACCGATCGACTGAGAATCGCACTTCTGAGTCGAACTAACAACGTCTGTCCGTCCAGCTGGTTGACTGGTTTTCTATCCATGTAACCCTTAAACTATCTTGTTATGTTGGTACATATTTAAAATAACTACCTGTTTTTCAAAATAAAATTAAAATTTTCGCTTGGGAATTGATATTGAAACTACCATAAAAAGGCTCAAATTTGTTTTTGTGTTAATAGAAATTTCTAAACAAAAATTTTTATTTTAGTTTGAAAAACATGCAGTAAATTTGGCTCAAAAGATTTTTATAGCAACATTATTGTTGGTAATGATATACAATTTAGCGAAATTAACTTTTATAATAGCAACTATGTCATGGCAAAATTTTGTACTGACATCTCCAGAATTGACCATATGTCTCATATAGAGCCCCTCTCCTAATTATGCCTTTTATAATATAGATCGACTTTTATGCAATTCCTAAATAGTACAGTTAATAAATTCAAAACATTTTACTTTTGTATTGGACATACAAAAAATTCCAAATCCAATAAATAAATATTTTTATGAAATCTTTTTGTATGAGTTCTCTAATGGAAACTGGAATAATAAAAATACTTAACATTCTGCAAAAATTAAAAAACTTGTATATTTCGAAAATGTCACATCTATTGGTTGCTTAAATTTCAACCACGTGACATAAAAATGCATAATACAAAAAATAAACCTGTGCTTAAAATTGGGAAGCATATACTATACCTATACATACATATGTACATACATATGTGTGTATGTTTGAAAATAAGACAAATAATTCCAACTAATAATTTGTGAAAAATTATAAAAACCCCCAAAATAATTTACAAAGTTTTTTAGATTTCAAAAAATATGTATGCCAGCAGAAAAAAAAACTTCAAAACAAACCAAAAAATGCACAAATTCTAAGCACTGGGATGAAATTCTGGCAGTCGTGATCGAATACTTTTTCGATTCGAAAGCAATTTTATTTGTAATTCTCTCAGTCGATACTTAAAAAATCGACATAATTTTTTTTTAAGTGTTATAAAGCATTTATTTGAGTATTCACAACACTGGAATACTAATTTCGATTCGGCTGAAAGAATTAGAAATTAAATTGACTTCGATTCAAAAAATTATTCGAACACGACTGCCAGAATTAGCCCGCTGAAAACATTCTAGAAAGTATATCTGAATATAAGCATATTAAATTTTCATAATTAAAAAAGGAACAAGTGAAAAAGTATAGTCGGTCAAGCTTGACCTCCGAATACCCTGCCACAGTATTAAGATACAAAAATTTAGGAGTTAGCCCTATTTGGGTTCATGGACAAACAAGAACGAAATTCCCAAAATTTTTGTAAATTTGGTAAGGTGAAACCTATATAGACGTGTATAATATTATTGGATTAAATGGAATCAAAATACCAGAGTAATTATTTGATTTTTAGACCCAATACTCTATTTCCAAAAAAAGTTTGTATAATCCCTTCATAAAATTATAAACCAATTCTCACCATTTTCAATAGGCTTGACAATTAAAATATGCAAACAAAAAAATTCATTGAAATATCTCTAAACTGCGCCCTGTACTTTGTACACGAGGTTTAAATAGACAGTCACCAGACGGATGTACATGGTTAGATCGAAATAAGTCTAGTCACATTATATCTACACCCAGAGAAAAAACATGTTTAAATATGGTCACCTTCAACAAAACTATTTTTAAAAAAAATTTTAAACATATTATGATTCATTTAACAATATTATTGTCACCGACAACCATATAATGGTTGAATTAGTTCTCCATCAAGAAGCCACAACCACATCATGGTTGCCTCCGAGCATGTTATGGTCAAAAATAACTAAAACATGTTTAACACTTATAATAGCATGGTTGGTTTTCAACCATAGCATGTTGCTCTTGAAAAAGAGGAAAATACTATTGTTAATTTTAAAACAAATTATTGGCATATTCAACCATAACATGTTTATAGGCAACCATACTATGGTTGTGGCTTCTTGATGGAGAACTAATTCAACCATAATATGGTTGTAGATGACAATAATATGGTTATATTAACCATAATATGCTTAAAATTTTCTATAAAAATAGTTTTGTTGGAGGTGACCATATTTAAACATGTTTTTTCTCTGCGTGTATGTGCTACATACAATAGCTTAAACGCATAATACCCTTCCCACCTATGTATGTAGGTGTAGGGTATAATTAAATGCAAAAACCTTGAACTAGAAATTGTCATTGACATATGATAAAGTCTGAAAATAAAAAAACTCCATATAGAAATCTTGATTAAAGAAAAAAAACAATATTCAAGATGTTTGCACAATAATTCAAAATAAAACGAAATAAAATGAACGAAAAAGGCAGAAAAGAAGACAAATCAGCATAATTTTTTTTTAATTTGAAACAACAATGTGGCAAAAAAAGAAAAGAAACAAAAAGTTAATAATAATAGTAAAACCTGTTAAATTAAAGAAACAAATTAAATAATTTTATTATTATGCCATTTTTAATAAAAATATTTAAATTGTATAATATTAACTTGATTTGTTGCAAATTATAAATTAATTAATAAATTTTAAAACGATTGCTTGTGACGTATTTGAAATATTTGAATTTGAAATGAAAAAATATGTTAATTGGCAGCACTTACAAGTGTTTTAACAAAAAATGCAAATTCATAACTCCCAGTCTACATTAACAGTAATATGATGTTACTGTTAAGTATAGACTCATCATGTTAGAGGTTTTCTCATGTTATAACACGGTTGTTAATGCAAATGTTTTAACAACGCTTTTATAACATCGTGTTATAATAGCAAATCATGTTAGTTGTAGACGTGGAGTTAAGGAAACCGCATCATAGAGAGAGATATGCTGGCTGTTCAGAAGACATATAACTACATCCGTGTTGCCATTGACGAATTACATGATGGTGTACCAAACTTCACATTTGAAGCAAAATTGCACACGCAATTCGAAAAAGTAGTTTTGCTAGACTGAATTGGCCTTGCTAAACCTTATTGATATTCCATATTTTCAATTGAATCGTTAGGCTTTCAAAAAAAGCCAAGCTTACCAATTGCTGTAGTCAGAAAGAACTGGACGAACATGTATAACAGTACGTATCCACGCGCAGTATTTATTTCCGATCACAAGCAGTAACAACGGCGGATGAACAGTACAAAAAAGTGTTTTTGTACAAGCCTAAGTAGATACAATTTGACGTTTCGTTGTACACCACTAAACCATCAAACAAATCACAAGAAATTTTTAATTACTTGTAATTTGTGCGCGCAAAGCCCCATTAACAACTAACAAGACGCCGAGCACAAACAAATCACACGCACAAACCACTGCACAGTGGTCGAAATCATTGATCTGACGGCATTTAAGTCAAATTTTAAAACTTTAAAATCGATAAATGTTTGAGATTGTATCGATAACCGATACTCCACTGAGCAAATTTGCGTTTTTACATTTGTTTTGCTTTCAATATTCGCACAGCTGTTAGCTGTCAAATATAACATGAGTTGCAGCAAGTGCATTGAAAGAATTTGGCGCCAAATTGCTCAGTGCGTGGTTTTCGGCAATATTAAATCATTTGATTAATAATTTTATAAACTAAGGTTTTTATTTAAAGTACAAGGTATGTATTAACTAAAAAAAATATGTTTGTGATCTGTGATTATCTAGTTTAATAGAAATACGTTGTAGAAGTTAACATTGGTGTAGCAGATTTGAAGTGTTATATACTATAGTTTGGTGGAGTGCATCTTTTGGGATTCGATCGGATTCGGTCCAAATATGGTTTTGATTATTAATTTGGTTATTTGTTGTTGTGAAACGTCCAAAATGATCTGCCCGTTCCTGCCCGTTTATTGGTTAATTAATTTTTTAGGCATAATGAATGTTTCCAAACGCACACTTTTTTTGATTTGGCACAATGAAAACGTCCCTACTAAAAAATTTTTAGCTGTGGAGGCCCACGTATTTAATAATATTATAGACCAATCGCACTATAATGAGGAGCAGTGCCGAGAAATAAAAAAAAAATTGAGGAGCTTCATAAGCAAAGTAGTGGAAAAGTGGAAGAACTGCAACAGATCGTTATCGAATTTTGAAAAACATAATAAAGATTGGTTGGACAGTGAAGTTTTATTAGTTGGGCCGACAACTAGTAAAAATTTTGGAAGGCCTGTAAAAGAGTTCACTGCTTGTTCATCTAAAACACAAGTCAACAAAGTTTCACAGCTTGTAGAAAAAACTACATGCGATGAACTTGTTGTAGCGACGCGTGTTAGTTTACACAAAGCAGGAAAAAGAAATGCATCAGAAGTTGTATCCATGCTACATTCTGATTCCGAGGTTGCAGCAAAAATTAAAAAAACTATTGCTTCAGAAGCCAAAAATGCTATTGCATACAGTCCTGATGAAGCTTTGGCTCTTTACGTGGATGGGGATTTTACAAAGCACTCGTACAAATTGATCCAAGCTGGTGCAAAAGTAAGAAATGCAAACATATATCCAGCATATGATGCATTGCTATTAGCAAAAAAGAAATGCTACCCTGTTGGAGTCCAAATTACCGATACGTCTGCTGAAGTGTCTCTACAGAGCTTGGTTGATCATACAGCAACAAGAATCGTCGAATCAAAGAAGGAAGTTTTCGTCAGCCTCAATGAAGATGCTATTACAGCGATATACAAATGGGGATGTGATGGCAGTAGCGGACATTCAACTTACCGCCAAAGCTTTTCTGACCCTGAATCGAACAGGATCGATGAAAACTTATTTGCCGTATGCATTGTGCCACTGCAAGTGAAAATGGGAAGTGTCATTCTGTGGGAGAATTCTCGGCCTTCTTCAACGCGATTTTGTAGACCAATAAAATTGATTTACGCAAAAGAAACTTCTGAGTTGGTTAGTGCTGAAGTTGATAAAGTGAAACAGCAAATAACTGAAATTATTCCAACACAATTCGAGTCTTTTCAAATTAATCACCAATTTTACATGACAATGATCGATGGCAAAGTTTTAAGTATAATTTCAGAATCCTCGTCACAAACATGTGGAATTTGCGGAGCCACACCAAAAATTATGAATGACTTGAATGCCATTAATAATCTGCCGGTAAATAGAAATATGTATGAGTATGGCTTGTCAACACTACACGCTTGGATAAGGTGTTTTGAGTGCATTTTACATATTGCATACAGAATCCCAATAAAAAGGTGGCAAATTCGTAGCACTGACAAATCTGTTGTACAGCAAACTAAATTAGATATACAAGAAAAGTTAAGAAATGAAATGTCTTTATTAGTTGATATTCCTAAGCCCGGATCGGGAAATACTAATAACGGAAATACGGGTAGAAGATTTTTTCAACAACCAAAATTGGCAGCACTTTTAACTGGAGTCAGTGAGGACTTAATCAGTAGATTCAGCATTATTTTACGCACTATGGCTTGCGGGTACAAAATAAATACACATGCGTTCAAAACATTTTGCTGGCAAACAGCGGAAATATTTGTAAACAAATATTCATGGTTCTATATGCCATCTTCTGTACACAAAATATTAATTCACGGTGCTGAAATCATAAATAATGTCTCTCTTCCAATTGGCATGATGTCAGAAGAAGCACAGGAATCGCGGAATAAGGATTTGAGAAATTTAAGAGAGCATCATACACGAAAAAATTCAAGAAAAAACACAATGGAGGATTTAATGCACTCACTTCTTTTCTCATCTGATCCTCTCATATCCACGCTATCCAAACGACCTTCTAGCTACTCCCGGAACAACATCGAAATTGGAAGAGATGTACAAAATTTGCTTTCAGAGCCAATTGTACATGAAGACACTGTTGGTTCTGATACTTCTGATTCAGATTAAAAACAAATATATTATCTTTAAAAAATTTGTACTAATTATATTAACAACACTCAAAATAATA
This sequence comes from Pollenia griseotomentosa, assembly GCA_963931875.1. NCBI lineage: Eukaryota > Metazoa > Arthropoda > Insecta > Diptera > Polleniidae > Pollenia > Pollenia griseotomentosa. The sequence continues at coordinate 8,860,805 of OZ007563.1, read as the reverse complement.
TATCTGTAATTTAACAGAAATATTTCTAATTTGTTGGCTAGGTATCAGCAACTTTAACAAAAAAGCTCTGAAATAAATGAAAATTGTTTAGAGTTTAGTTTATTATGCATTTCATAGTCGAAATTAAGCATCAGGCTTTGTTTTTATTCATTTTCGAATTAAATGCCGCCAGATTCGGTATATCGACCACTGTGCACTGGTGTGTTGACAGCTTTAGAAATACAATTTGACAGTAGAGTATTGCTCGTGGAGATGGAAAGTGAAAAAAGTGAGGATGTAAAAACAATATTGCTTGTGATGGATAAAAACTACAAGAACTCAATGCTCGGAAAGAAAATCTTGACTGTCAAACATTAATGAAAAAGTTAAATTACACATGAAACTAATTCAGCATGGGCTACACATGCAGTTAAAAATTACACACAACATGTGTAATTACACATTGACAACACTGAACTACATACTAAAAAGGGTCAGCCAGCATAACTCTCTCTTTCTCTCTTTCTGATACGGTCACCTGTATGAATTCGCTTTAAACTTTACGAATTTTGACTATTCTACGAATACAAGCCGAATTCATAAAAGGTGGCCTTGGTAAGTAAAAATAATAGCAATTCTACTGCACAAAACTATTGGCACACCTTATCTACTTATATCTCGCAAAACGAAAAAAATGTATTTGGTATACCACATTTAATACTTTGTTGGCAAACCTTTTTGCTTTATAACTGCATCTAAACGTTTTGGCATGGAATGCACCAACTTTTTCGTTGTTCCCTCGCCAATTTATCGCCATTCTTCTATCAATGCCTTCTTTAGGTCATATTTATTAAAAATTGGCCTCTTTTTCACACGTCTATCGAGTTCTTCCCACAAATGCTCTATCGTATTAAGGTCTGGGGATTGTGGGGGTTGGGGTAGGACATGTGCGATAGGTTATATTAGCCACATACGAACGTTGTTGAAATTTAAAACTGCTTGGTAGTTTCAACTCTTCAGCGCTTTTTTAACTAATTAATATTAAATATATTTCCAACAATATGATATTTATAATGCTCCTAAAATGACCGTGAAATGAAAAAAGCTCGTTGTGCCAATATTTATGTGTGGCACTGTATATTTATAATTCCTTGCTCGTCGTCGTTGATTAGGGGCTGATTCTATACTGGTCATAAGCTGTCTATAAGTTGTTTCCATATCTGTCGATGCGCGGCTGTATCTATGAGCTCTTCGATGTAACTGAAGGTTCTTCCATGACTATTAGATATTTATTTTGGTGTAGATCGCCGCCAGGTTTTTTAGGCAGTGCTGGTTTTCTGCTTCCTCGTGGGTTGTAAACAAGGGCGTTGTCGCATATTTCCTTAGGTGGTTAACGGAGGGTATGACCGATCCAACCAAATGTTCCTCTACGTAGTTCGTTGTTAATGTCTCAATCTGTTCTAGCGATAAGTTATTATTAAAGTTAAGTTATTTATTAGTTATTGTAGGATTTTAAGAATTCTTTGGAGAGAGCGATTAACGAAAGCTCATAGCTTTTTTTATGACTTCTGTGAGAAAACAAGTCTCACACCCGTAAAGAAGAGAGAACAAAGGATTTAAATAATTTTATTTTTGTACAAACGCTGTAGGCAGTCGAGTTCCATATCTTATAAAGCTGTGCCTTCCTTTGAACATATCTTACAGTTCCGCCGTTCTCTATAGTCATGCCACCCAAATATTTAAACTCTCCAGAGGATTCATTTGGGATTGTAGAAGGTACAACAAATCGGAAAACCTGGGATTTGCGTGCATCTCCTTTGTGTTTGGGGCTTTTATTCCAAAACCAACTTTGTTGGATTCTAGAGAAAGGAGGCCCAGCATCGCTTGCATTTCACAAAGTCTGTGGGTAAGTTCACACTTGTCATCATCGTAGTCAACCGATTCAAGCCGACTTTTAGATCGAAGGGATACGTAACAATTCCGCGTGCACTCTCATCATTTGTGCGCCAGAATACTGCATCCATTGCAATAAGAAACAGCAATCCCTGTCTTATACCAGAAACAGTTTTAAATGGATCAGACAGTTTTCCGTCATGTAGTACCGTTCATTGAAAGCTTTCATAGATGCTACGTATTATAAACTCTAACACTGTTCTTTTCGGCTCATATACATTATTAGCCGTACAGATAAATAAAATCAGCTGACTCCCAACATTTACAAGTATTTTTTTTAGAGGTGTTGCCAACTGAATAGAATGTTTTTGCCGGTATATGGAGAAAACAAAGGTCGTTAACGGACAGTTTACCAGTCTAATTAATTAATGTCGAGATGTTGTATCAGGCAGTTTGTCGATACATTGAAAAAACGGCCATAAGGGTGATAATTTGATCGAAACACGATCTGCCACTTCTAAAACCGGCTTGTTCGGGACGCAGTGTTCCGTCAACATGTTTATTTTTCGTCCCAAGATGATTTTGATAAAATTAATATAACCTTAATTGTGGTATACATCGGTCAAAAAAGTAGAATCAATATACAGCATGCAATGCGTCGACGCGAAAACTCCAACTTAAGAATTGAAAAATTAAACAAAAAAATACCCAAAACCGTCAACCCCCTAAACATTTTCCAAGAATCGTACAACTGCGGAAATTCCAGTGATCTCTAGAAACTCAAAATTTATTCTTGCTTTCCCGAAAAGTGAAAAAGTCTGGGAATAAAAAACCCCTACAAGAAACTATTTTAAATTTTAACCTGTGGATGTTTAAACTGTATATGTATGTATTAAAAATATTAAAGTCAACTTTTTCTCTTGTATTGTCTTTAAGGGCGCATCTGATTAATTGGCAAACAGTTGTAAGTTAAAATACATAATAATTTAATGTAAAAAAATAAATAAAATTTTTTAAAATGCAGACTTTTGCTTGTGAAGAAACGTCAAATAAAACTTGTTATAAAAAATTTAATTTAATAATGATATCGTGAACTGGCCATTCAAAAAGCTTGTTTACTAAAATATTAATGATCACCATCTCCATTTTTATACCCACACCACAATAGTGAAGAGGGTATTATGTGTTTGTGCTGATGTTTGTAACACCTTTAAATATTGATACCTATCGACGAATCACTTTCAGAGTGGACCTTACGATGTCCGTCCGTACGTCCATACAGGTTTTAGAGTTTAGTTTTAGAGATAATTTGATTAAATTTGGTATACAGACTCTAACTGTCACAAGGACCAAGCTTATTTAAAATGGTGAAAATCGGTCTATAGCTTCAAATTGGGCCCATGCAGGCTTCTTTCTTTGTGACCATAATTATTTTTATTATGTTGGGATTTAGAATTAATTTGTTCCAAGCTTTATTGCAATCTTTACCGTCTTAAAAAATTTTATTGGAATCGGTCCATATTTGATTATAACTCTAATTAAATTACAACTTCTGAAATGCCTTTTAAGGCCTCATAAATGTTGGTATTTCCATAAAATTAGGCGAAAGTAAATTTGACGATGACCGCTATGTCGTGTGTGTTGATAGGTCCAGAATTTAACATAGGTCCTTTATAAAGCCCCTACCTTAAGTCAAAAGATCTCATACATATGTAGATAAAAATATCTAAATAAAAGTCGGCATTAAGGACTTTTACATGAATCTTAACCTCATAATATAATTTTGTTCTGGCCGGCCCAAGGCCCGTGGATTTCAAATAGGATATTTGAAATTTGTCTCTTAATTCTGTTGTGTAGGGTTTCTATCATATGGTTTGGGTGGACCGACTTTACTTTTTTACTTGTTTAATATACTTGATAAATATGTATGTTGGAAATCTGTATAAACATATGTATGTAAGTACATTTGTTGACTATTGTATTTCTAACCTATTCATCCATCCACAAGTACAATGTGATTTTGTATTTTTAAGTAAAATATTTATATATGTTTGTACTTTGTATGTCTATATCAAAGCGTAGTCATCATCATCATGTAGCTGTAGCGAACGAAGCGTTTCCAACTAAATGCAACCTCATTCACGGTTGCTTGTCCGTCCATTGGTAACTGCGACTGCCTAAACGTGTTAGCGATTGGTTTGTTTGGCGGTTTGTGCACTATTGAATATTTATGAAAATTTTGCTCCAATTTAACAAACAATTACCAAATTTTAACTTTTCGTTAATTTATTTCAAGTGTGTAATTTTTCGTTATTTTTATTTATTTTTTACTTTTATTATAGACATTGTTATTGCTGTTAATTTGTTTTGGTAAGTTCATGTTTTGCGATTATTTAACGTAAAAACTCCTCCAAAATGAAAGTTTTGTTGTTTTGCTTTTTTTCTTGTATTTCTTTTTTAATTTTGTTTCCTACAATTAGTTTTATTTAACAGTGATTGATTTGTGTTTTAGTTTCCACTTCTTTTAAAATTTTTCGGTGCCCCTAAATGTTTTTTTTTTTTTTTTTTTTTGGTGCCGCTGAACGCATTTTATTAATGAACTATTAAAGTGAAATGCACTTTATTGCATTAATTTGTTTCGGCATTTTTATTATTTTTTCAGTTAAAATTATTTTTAATAAATTAAAATAAAAGTTTGTTTAGTTCAGTTTATACAAAAAGAAAAAAAGCAAAAACAAAAAAAAACCAATTTTCTTAATCTAAATTATCTCTCATCAAAATATTGTTTAATTTATTATTACTTAATAAAATCTTAGTTTAAAATGAATATTATTATCAATAAAAATTTCTTATCAAAAATGTCTTCACCAGAATGTTGTTACACATGGGTCGATATGTATTAAAAACTTATTGATAACAAACAAATATGGGCATTTCCTGGGGTCACGAACGTACGTTCGTACGCTTTTGATGTACAAATAATATAGAAAACAAAACTTTTCCTAGCTTTTTTTTTCGATCCGATAGCATTTGGGTAGCTCTATGTTTAGTGCAAAAGATGAATTTCATCGAGTTTAAGTTTTCATAATAAAAGTTATTAACATGTGGTCACGAACGTACGCAAAATAGAAGTCAACTTTGGCTGACAGCAGTGAAATGTAAAAATCTGCGAAATGGAACGGAATATTCAAAAGTGATTAATTTATTTTAAAAGTGTATTAATGTAGGTCTCCATCCAGTATTTACAAAATAAAATATCTCTCTTGGTTTTTGTTTAATTGGCTTATGTACCGGTCGCGAACGTACGGGTCGCGAACGTACGGGTCGCGAACGTACGATTTTTCCATATGTTTTTTTTTATTATCACCATGCATTGTCCGTCCCATAACTATCTTGAAATTTCCTCAACAAAAAAACTTAGTACTCCCTTTACAATTGATTTTAATGGAGAGATTATGAAGAAAGAGTGTAAACATAACTTTTTTTTGCATGTAAAATAAGTATATAAAAATGTCTTTAGAAGTAGAAAATATAAGAAAATATAAAATTTTCCAGTTTCCAGCGAAATTTCCTCAAGTAAAATAAAAACATAGACTTTTTTTATAACAATAAACAATAAAAGACGATGATTATCAACATTTTATTTTTTCATCCTGGTAGACCATTCTGGGGAAATGCCCATATGTATTACAAAAAAGATCAGGGTTAAGACATTCGTCTTTTTAACGGACCTTCAACGTATTTTTATAAAAAGTATTTCTCCAATAAAACTAATTGGTTTATCGTTTTAAGGACTAGAAACTAGGCATATAAACTTTTTGGCATACACAGAAAGAAAAACAATCGGGACAAATCAAGTTTTTTATACTTCCTTTAAGTACGAGTCGTACTCAAAAATTCAAGTACGAATAACGATAAAACGTACTTAAAACAATTCTAATTGGGATTAATTTCAAAAATCAATCCGAGAATTTCTTTAAATAAGTACAAAATTCTTAAAACAAGTAAAAAAAAAAGTGAAAACTTTTCGTTGGTAGTGCCACTCTGAGACTAAAATTACAAAGTGAGCGTTTTAATCTCAATTAATTTACTAAAGTTTGTTGCATACACTTCAACAGCACCACACAAATAGTTAATAAAAACCATTTTGCTTGTTCTGTGTGAAACAATAGAACAAGACGAAAACACATTATTTTCATGTGCAAAAAGTAAAATTGAGAGCTCTTGCTTCTCATTTAGTTTATATTTGCAGGTATATCGAGTCGTTACTGCGAAATAGCTTAAGCGACAAAAACCAGATTTTAAGGACAAGGTTCTTTTTATTTTTTTTATAAACATTTTGTATGAAGGTTGTCGCTTAAGATAGAATTGTCTTTGCCATAAAATCGTAGCGGTACCTTGTGTGATCATGACATTTTAGGAGATGATGCAAGTGTTGCCAATAAAGTCATTTATAAAAAAAACCAAAATTGAAAATGAATATATCGTCACCTGAAATACAAAATAACGTTACAACACTTTTAATAAGTTAACAGGAGAAGCAAAAAACTTTACAATATCAATAACAACAAGGTGTACATGGCGTTTGAATTTCTTTAATAAAGTCGCCTTTTTTTAAAGCAGGGATCTACAATTTTGTGAACACGTAGTTTAATAAAACGAACAAAAATCAATCGAAATCGTGGCGGTACCTTATGTGATCATGACATTTTAGGAGATAATGCAAGTGTTGCCAATAAAGTCATTTATAAAAAAAAAACGAAAATTGAAAATGACGTCGCTTAAGCTTTTTTTGCGGTAATGCCTCGATATATCGTCACCTAAAATACAAAATAACGTTACAACACTTTTTATAAGTTTACAGGAGAAGCAAAAAACTTTACAATATCAATAACAACAAGGTGTACATGGCGTTTGAATTTCTTTAATAAAGTCGCATTTTTTAAAGCAGGGATCTAAAATTTTGTGAACACGTAGTTTAATAAAACGAACAAAAAGTCAATTTTGAATTTTTTGATGATACTTTGTTTTGTATTTTAGGTAACGATATGTACATTAACTTTTTAAAGTAAAAACCATATCGGGAATGATGCTGCTGGTATTTTAAAATTGTGTAAGAGGTAAAACCGGTAAATGAATGAATCATAATAAAATTGTCCTTCTAATTTCACTTTTGGTTTATTTCAAGTACGAATTCGGGATTGAATCAACTTTATAATTCTTAAATCAAGCGAATTTTGAGATTGATTCAATCTTAGTTTTACTTTAATCGGATACTTGATACTTGAATCAATCCCTCTGTACTTGATTCAACAAAATCCGTACTCAAAGTACAATTATTACTGCTTCGAATTGATTTGAGTACGGATGGATTGATTTTTCTTTTGAGTAAAGCATAGTTGAAAAGAGCATTAACTGAGCTACCTAAATAAGAGCGTCAAGCGTTTTTTTTTTCATATCAATACTTCCCATTTTAATACAATTTATAAGAAACAAGCCTTTAGAACGCACTAACACACTCGGCTAGAGAATCTAATTTTACAGATCAATAGGTCGGTTTGTTGGCAATTGTTGGCAATGTAATTTTTATGTATAAAAAAACGCTTGACACTCTTTTTTAAGGTAGCTAAGTTACAAGTACATATAAAGCTCAGTGTTTGGTGCAAATTGTCTTGCCAAAGAACAGATGCAAAATATCGTAGCTCTTTTATGAAATCTAATGAAATCTGTGTGTGTATTTTGTTGTTAGTTTTAACAGAAGACCTACGATATTTTGCATCTGCTCTTTGGAAAAAAGTAAACTTTGTTATTGTTTTTCCATGAAATTGCAAAAACGTGTTCGCTCCAAACGCAATTACATAATACTTTTTATCAGAATTTAAAAAAAACTAATTTTTATACACGTTCTTCTTTATATACATAACTATATATTTGTACAATAAGCGCCCCTTTCACCATTATTCAACTAAAAAAAATTATCTTGAGAAAATTTGCTTCAAAATTTTAAAACGAAATATGTTGAGCCCTATTTGCGTTTATAGCGTAAGCGACAAAAGGCAAATTTTCGAGGAGAGGTCTTTTGTTATTTTTCTTAAGTAATGCAGCGCTTTATTTGATTTCATATTATGCATTTATTTATTTTTTAAATTATAATGGCGCATTCGATAGGTTTCAAGAGCATGCTGAAATTCAATTGGTCATAGTACCTGTCGTTTACGATAGTTTTAATCAGGGTAGGAAAAATTTTTACACGCGAGCACAATTCAAGTCAATTCTCTCGTTTTAAAATTTGTGCTCGCGAGTTTTATTTTTAAACTCGCAAGCACGAATTTTTTACGACTCGTAAGATTTTTTGCTCGACTCGTTAGCATAAAACGACTCGTTTTTAAATTTGTGCTTACGAGTTTTATTTTCGAACTCGTAAGTACATATTTTATTAGAGCAGAAACAGAACAGGTACAAAAAGAAAGAACTCATGACCAGTGAAAGGAGAATCAATCATGTAACTGGTTTATGAAGAAAGTAATGAATTACAGTACAGTCTTTACCGGTGGTGTGACACATTTTTTGGGACTTTCTTAAATTTTGTTCTTGAATTTAATTCTAGGACTTGTTGTATTGAAAAAATACTACATTTTATTGAAATTAAACTACATTTTAGTAACTGACACTTAACACGTCCATTGAGAATATATGTGTGACTGGTAAAATGGTGTCAATTGACCCCCTCCAATGACAACCCCATGTAAAAGTGATACATAGGGACCATGTAAAAGTGATAACGGGACTCCTTTGGTGTCAGTTCGCTTCTCTCTAGGGGTGTTGAAAACGAGCCACTCTTATAACAAAGTAATGTTTGCTTGTGCGATGTAAAAACGTGCGTATGTATGGATGTGCAAGGAAAAGAAGGGCTGGCAAGACGTTAGTAAAAGCGTTATAAAAGTAATGCATTTTTCAGTGACTTATATAAGTGTTTGTGATTGGCAACATATTTTTTCATAAACACTGCCTTTAATAATAGTGAATAAAATCAACATTTGTCAACCGATTTTATTTTATACGTTATAAACTTGGCTTTTTGATAAATTATAAAAAAAAGTAAAATTTTTTTTTTTTTTTTTTTGTGAATTTTCAAAAACAAAAAGTAATAATAATTTTGCATAAAAAAATATGGCCACTAATTTCTGAATAACTCCGAAATAGTTGCAAATATAAAAAAAAAATTTTGTATGACTTAAAGAAAATTTTATTCCAAATCATTATCAAGTTATGATAATATTTATTAGCACAACCGCCTCATTTCGGGCGAAGTACTAGTCAAGCTCATAATAAAATCTGAGCCCCATAAAAATAAAACGTATTTGTTAAATTTTTTGGTTGGCCATGTGAATTAATATTCCAGATTTTGTTGTTACATATTTATTTAATACTTAAAATCTTAAAGTCTGTATATTTTCAGTTAAGGTCTTGAAAACATTTAGTTTTTTGCAGGCAAGTGTAACAAATGAATAAAGAGTTTTTTTGAGGGACAACAGCCACCACATAATTGACTTGTGGCAGCCAAATTATTTTTATAGAAAACAGCAACAGGTAGTTGACAACCTCAAAATGTTATTATATTAATATTTATTATTAAACTGGAAACTTTTCTCTATTAAATGGTACTAAAATTATTTGTTTTCTTCTTTTATTTTCGAAAACGAGGCAAAACTTACTTGTTTGACTTTCATTAAAAATAAAAACAATTTTTGCTTTTGTTTTGAATGTAAGTTAAACAAGTTAGTTTTGCGCTCGTTACAAAAAACTGGCAGTTAAAGAAATATTTAGGCACTGAATAAAATATGCATTTTTACTAATTAAATTTTGAAGAAAGAAAAGATTGTGTTTTTAATTAAAAAAAAATTTTGCCTTTTTTGTGTAAAAAAGACGGATTTAGCTTATGTCTTCCTCCAGACCTGGCAACACAGATAGCAACAAACATTTGTTTTCAATACAATAGTAATAAATTTGTATTTCCCAATTTAAAACTGAAAACTGCTTCTCCATAGTATTTTTATATTTGCATTACATGATTGAATTCTTTCAAATTAATCCTTTTCTTTGCTATTTCTGCTTCATGATTAGTTATGATTGTCATTTCTACTTCATGATATTTGTCGTTTCAATGAATTTATTTATTCCTTTTCATCCATGTGCTAATGGTGGTGTGTTTCTTCGACAAAACATTCATACATACGCACATTTATCCACATTTACAAACAAATTAACAAGAAAAAATGTTTTTAGCTTAAAAAACATTACACAGAAAAATAAAACTCGCGAATAATTCTATTTAGCTCGATTCGCGAGTTGAGTTTTATTTTGGACTCTTAAAGTTTAAATTCTTTTCGCGAGTCTTATTTTTCGAATCTCGAAAATAAAACTCGCTGTGATATGTGTGTGAAATGTTTTGGAATCAATAAAAAACTTCATTTTAAGAAATATTCAAATAATATACATTAAGCGTTATTCAGATAAATTAACAAAATTAATAACTTACCCCAAATGTTTATTTTTTATCTAGCAAAAACCAACTTTTATCCATATGATTATATGTAAAATATTTATTTATTGTAAATTTTTAAAAATAATTTTATTCTCATTCTCAGTACCACTTCTACGAAGGCTACAATTAAATTAGTCCTGTTCGTGTCACAATTTTATTGTTAATTTTAGTATAAAAATTTGTTCTCGTTATATTTAAAAATATTTTTAAAATTTGTAATAAAACTAATAAAAAAAATGTGCTACTTATGAATTTAAATTATGAGACTGAAAAATTAAATATGTAACCTAAAAATTTATTTTTTTATAATAGTTTTAAAATTGTATTCTGTAAGTTTTTTTGTGTTATTTTATTGCGGTTTGCTTTAATAAGCGAACTATATTTTTCTTTTTTTTTTTTTTTTGTTCATTTATTTACCAATTAGAGAGCAGCACATAAACAATTAACTGAAATTTGTCAGATACTTAGAAGGTACTACACCACATCAAAATATATTTTAAAACTTTCCGATGGTGTTTTAAATATATTTTAGAAAGTTTTTAAAAACACTATGCAATAGCAAATTTTAACACTTGAAAAAATGTATATACACATGAACCTTGGCAACGTACATACAAAATCATATTGCATAGTCTAGGTTCACACTATAAAAGTTTTGTTTCAGAAAGTCTGAGTTTATTGGTGAGAAGAGATGGGAACGTGCTATTCTTTTCTTCCCTCTCACCAATAAACTCAGACTTTCTGAAAGAAAACTTTCATAGTGTGAACCCTGACATAATATGTTTTTATGATCACATCAGATCTCTTTTTAAAAGGACTTCAAAGATGAAATATTTTCAAAAATATTAAAAATAATTTACAAACGTAGGTAACGTAGGAGAAAAATTAAGACCTTTACATTCTACATTTATAAAGTCGGACTGGCAAAAATTATTAATAATTTTAGTTAAAGTTTTTGATATTTAAATTAAGCTTAAGCTCTTCAAATTTAATTTTCATTAAATTATTTAAATTAAGCTTAAGCTCTTCAAATTTTAGTTTCATTAAATTATTTAAATTAAGCTTAAGCTCTTCCAATTTAATTTTCATTAAATTATTTTTAGTGAAAGAAGAAATTTACAACATGAAATGAGTGAATTTTTTTTTTTTTTTTTTTTTTTTTTTTTATTATTTTATTCTTGACTGAGCACGGGATTGAACTCGGGTCAAATTCCAAATACCAATAACCAAATTCCAATCATCAGAATTTTTTGCCGTTCTACCGTTTACGCCACTCTATAGTCGAACATTAATCTTTAACTTATGGTATAGGTGGATCGAAATTTGCTGTTATTCAATTCAGCATTTAAAAAACTGAAGTTAGAGTAGAAAAACTGCCATTTCTTCCACTTCTTAATTTTTCATTGGCCAAAAAAAAACTGTTGCTTTTACTTCTGATTCGTTAAATACAAACAGTCGCTGTCAAACCAACTCAAAATGCGAAAAGTTGTACACAAATTTTCGTTTTTTGTTCGACAGTTTTTGGTTTCGACTGCAGTTTTTTAAACCCTGATTCAATCCCGTGTTCAGGCTAGAATAAAATTTAGAAAAAAAATTTAATTCATATCTTGTTGTTTATTTCCTGCTTCACTTAAAATAATTTAATGAAAACTAAATTGGAAAACTTCAATTAAAAACCAACAGTTCAATGAAAATTCTCAATTATTACAAATAACACTGTGCAACAAAATTCGAGTCTTCGCCGCCAGCCTCAACACTTGCAATGCAAAATGAAAGAAGACTACTAGTAGAGCAAACCTGCCAAAGAATTTTGAAAAGTTAGCTCGGGTTCCCGAAATATGGGCCCCTAAAGTTTTTGAATTTTTTGAAAAGGCGTTTGGTATAAGTAAAAATAAATATGGGCATTTCCCCAGAATGGTCTACCAGGATGAAAAAATAAAATGTTGATAATCATCGTCTTTTATTGTTTATTATTATAAAAAAAGTCTATGTTGTTATAAAAGAATGGCTTCATAGCATGTCTCAGCTGTTTTACTCGAAGAAATTGCAGCGTAAACTGGAAAATTTTATATTTTCTTATATTTTCTACTTCTAAACACATTTTTATATGCTTATTTTACATGCAAAAATATGTTATGTTTACACTCTTTCTTCATAATCTTTTCATTACAATCAATTGTAAATTGAGTATTTAGTTGTTTGTTAAGGAAATTTGAAGACATTAATGGGAAACTGCATGGTGATAATAATAAAAAAACATATGGAAAAATCGTACGTTCGCGACCCGTACGTTCGCGACCGGTACATAAGCCAATTAAACAAAAACCAAAAGAGATATTTTTTTTGGTAAATATTGCATGGAGACCTACATTAATACACTTTTAAAATAAATTAATCACTTTTGAATATTCCGTTCCATTACGCAGATTTTTACATTTAACTGATGTCAGCCAAAGTTGACTTCTATTTTGCGTACGTTCGCGACCACATGTTTATAACTCTTATTATGAAAACTTAAACTCGATGAAATCCATCCTTTGCACTAAACATACATCTACCCAAATGCTATCGAATCGCAAGAAAAAATGCTAGGAAAAGTTTTGTTTTCTATATTATTTGTACATCAAAAGCGTACGAACGTACGTTCGCGACCCCAGGAAATGCCCATATACTAAATGTACTTCTGAGCTAAAATCTAATTTCAGATGTCTTCAGTAGAATCGTATGGCGATTCTTTTTTTTTTAGAAAATTTTAACCCTCTAACACTCATTTTTTTTTAATTTTCCCACAAAAGTATACTACAACGGCACTTTAGAGAGTTAAAATGTTTCACAAATATTTTTTGCATCAAATTTTACTAGGGGTCTTCAAAGACCAAAACAACGTCAACTGTGTGTAAAACGGATTTTCGAAATTTCGGGCATTGAAATTTTTGAATTTCTTGAAAAGGCGTTTAGTACAAGTCAAAAAATATACTAAATGTACTTCTGAGCTAAAAGACTATTTCAGATGTCTTCAGTAAAATTGTATGGCGATTCTTTTCTTAGAATGTATTAACCCTCTAACACTCATTTGAAGGGCTCATTTTTGTTGTTGAGTGTTAGAGGGTTAATATTTTCTAAAAAAAAGAATCGCCATACGATTCTACTGAAGACATCTGAAGAAGTACATTAAGTATATTTATTTTGACTTATACCAAACGCCTTTTCAAAAAATTCAAAAAATTTAGGGGCGCATATTTCGGGAACCCTAGCTAACTTATCAAACCCCGTTGCAAGTATTGAGGATTTTTTTTTTTTTTTTTTTTTTTTTTAAGTTGAATAAAGAGATTTTGCCTTTCATTTGTTTCAACTTTAAAGTCCTTATTGGAAAGTTGGGAAATTTGTGCAGAACGTAATAATTCGAAATGTTCCTTTCATATTGTAGTTTCTAATTATGAAAGATGCTCAAATGCAATAAAACATGTCTGAAATAAATTTACAGTCGAATTCGGTTAAATTTAAAAAAATCAGGAGTTCCGGTTAAGAGAACTTAGCAATTTTTTTTTCTTTTACAAGGTATTTTGTTGCTTTTATTTTAAATAAATGCATTAAAAATTTCATTAATTTTTATTTGGCTGAGTTTTTTAAATATATTTTACACATTATTTGTTCGTGGTTATTTAATTAAATTAAGGCTTGAAAGTTTTTTTCAAAAATACGTTTTTCTCTTTTTTCATATAAATTACCGGTAATACGGCAAACTATATTGCAATTAAACGATTTTTCAATTAAGCGGATTTTTTTTAAGCGAACCAAAGTGCTTTGAAATTCGTTTCTGTCTAATCACCGCTTTCGATATCGAGTAAATGTCGTATTTTTCTGCAAACGACAGACACTGGCGTATCGAATGAATGCTATCATCTCAAATTACTTAAAATTTTATTCCATATCAAGTGTCATGATACCAAATAAGAAATTTCGATCAATTTTGCTCGATATTGTGTGCGGTGATTAGAACCCAGAAAAATATTTCGTTGCAATTAAGCGATTTTTTCAATTACCGAATTCGACTGTACAAGTTTTAAAAGTGTAAACACTGAATTAAAACACACAATTCTAAGCATGATAAAAGTTTTTTTTTAACCCATCGAAAGTTATTAATGTTTAATGAGAAAGTTTGAAAATAAAATTGGAAACGGTGTTGAATACTACATACTTAAATAACTATTTGCTTTATTAATGTAAGATATGGTAATTTCAATTTGATAAAAACGTTAAACAATTGAACTTGTTAAATTTCTTGATATGTTCTTAAATAGATTAAAAATGTAATACAAAATATGCCAGATATTGTAAGAATAAAAAAATTATGTATAAAAATATTTGTGTATATACAAGGCACATTTCAATGTAAGTCTTAAAAATGATCTTATTAATATTATTATTTTTTAGTCAAATAATCAAAATAAAAAAAAATTTTAAATTAAGTTACAAATAACAATATTTATATTAACAATTAATTAAACTATAAATGCTTTTAAAGAACAAAACAAATAATTACATTTCACTAACAAATAGGAATGTTAACTTATTCAAATAACTAAACAAATTTTAAAAAATGTACGTTAAAATATACAATATTGACTTAAAAAGACTTAAATAAATTCGTAATTTAATTGTAAAACAACTTCGTTTATTTTGATTGTAGTTGGTTTTTTTTTAGGTTTATTGAGTTACCGCCTGTTTATCGGAACGGTTGTTTCGTTCGTTTAACTTGGTTTTTGTTTTTTTTATGTCAATGTACGAAACAAAACATTTCTTTCGATATCGAAAAACAGGCAGTCTACCAATTAGTTTGTTAATCAATCATTCATTCAATATTATTTCGTTTATTTCGAAAACGGCGTATAAAACTGTTGAGCAAACGATTACTTAAACGTGTTGAAAGTTGTGTAGTAAATGACAATGCCGTTGCAGTTGAAGAATGTTTGCTAAGATTTTTGTACAGACAATTGATGTCGTAGAATTTTCAAACGACTGTAAAATTAAAAGTTTAAATTAAATACATTTACACAATTAAACGGTCTCGCTCGCCGAGATGACACAAGTACAAAACATAACTTTTATAAAACAATACTAAATTTTTAATAATTATTGAATTTTTGAACGGAAACAATAACAACAACAAGCTGCAGCAAAACAAATAAATGAAAATAAAATTCAGCCATTTAGAGAAAAAAATATAATAAATAAAACAAAAGCGCAATTAAAATTATTAATATTTTTATGTTCGTTTGTTGGTTTTTACAAAAAATAATTATATTTTTATTGGTTTTTTCTTGGTTTTTATACGATATTTTACGTGTTTATATTTAAATAAAGATAATAAAATTAAAATTGTTCCATTAAATAATAGATAATTAAAAAAATAAAATTTAAAATAATACGAATAGTGCACAGATCGGAAATAGTAAGTTTTTTTTTTTAATGACTTGAACAAAATTTTCTTCCTGTTTTTTTTTTTTTTTTTTTTTTTTTTTTTTTTTTTTTGAAAATTAAAAGCAGAAAACAATAAATTAGAAAAAAGTTAAACTAAAATAAAATGTACAAAAATAATAATAAAACTTAAAATAACACAAAATAAAATTAACAAAACAAAAAATTATAAATATTTTTTATTCATTTCTTTTAAATAATACTTAATTTTTAATTAATAATAATTAAAATGTACTAAATTACTTTCTTTCTTTTAGTATGGAATTATTTGTTGCAAAAAAGGTAATTTTATTCTTTTCTAAGAACACTTTTATACTTGTTGTTTAAGAAGAAGAAAAATTGTAGAATGAATTTTTATCTAAAAATATTTAACAATATTCCACAATGTGAACGGAAGAGATTTTGAAATGTGTTTTTGGCTAAAGCTCTTTGCAAATGTTGTTATCGAAAAAATAAATATTTTAAATTTTTCAAATTTATAAAAATATATACATATTCTTAAAATAATGTATAATGAATAACGGCCTGTTCAACAATCTCGAACGTAAAAGTTCGTATAGAATTTAATATGGAAATTTTTTTTTAAAACTGAGTGTTTTTCATAAAAATATTGAATGCGAACGTTAACGTTCGAAATTGTTGAACAGCCAGTTTGAATGTTTTAGATTTCATTTTAATATGCAAAATACGTTTTTTTTTTTTATTTATTTCTTGCTCTTACATAAATATGATAACCTAGTTTTATTTTTTTTTTTTATTCATGAAAGAAAAAAGTCAAAATACTTAAATAGGATTTGACTGAAATAAAGATTTGGCATCAATCAAAATTAAAAGTCAAAATACTTAAATAGGAATTGACTGAAACAAAGATTTGGCATCAATCAAAATTTAAATACTTCGGAATTTGGATCTTCGATCCGGAACGACCCGAGTCTGACTCAGTGACCAAAGATTGTCAACTCAGCATCAGTTGTATCAACTAGAAGATTTTTTTCCTAGGAAAGAACACTCTAAGACAGCAGACCTGTTACAACAACAAATTCAAAAGGTATTTCGAATGTCGTAATTTAAACCCAAATTTTTTATAAACTTGGCTCTGAATAACTGTATGATGTTTAAGACGTGTTGTACGCTACAATTAACTGGTAGCTAAATTATGCTATAAAACTCTTAAACCTAAAGTATTGACAAGGAGGATTTAGTCCTTAGTTTATTTCGAAAAAGTCGTAAGTTCCCAATTGCAGTACAACAGCAGTGTATTTATGTGCATAATATTTTACAAAATATTAATGACTGCATTAAAAAAAAACTGAAATAAAATTCCAAACTCAATTCAAAAATGTTTTTCTTTAGATGCTTCTCAATAAATAAATACAGAAAATGTTTATTTTTTTCTATTAATTTGATAGAAACCGCGTCTAAGAATATTAAATTCTTCTATTCTGGTAATGAATTATTGTATTATGTATATTCCATTATCCGGCAATTTTAACATAAAAAGATCGATTTATACACCCATGTTCAGGGGGGGGGCTTTATCGCGTATTTCGATTCGAAAGAAATAATTTACGTGTTTGATCAATTCGTTTAAAACGATGACAGAGTTTTATTTATAAACGAATGGGCAAGGCGAATTCATTACAGGTGGTCTTAAAATCCATGCTGATAACTTTTTTTAGCTTTTTAATTGTTGGATGTCAAAATTTTGTTCATTATCTTTATTTCTGTTTGGTTTTTTTTTTTTTTGACATTGTACATTGCTTGTGGTTTTTGTTGTAGTACCGAGATTTCCTGTAATGAATTCGTTATTGTTCGTAATAGAGAGCCGCTGTATTTATTTGTTTAATTTTTTGATTTTCGATAAAGTATAAACAACTTCCGTTCATTCGAAACATATAAAACGATAACCGTTATACACAGTAAATATGGTTCGAACTCGTAAAATATTTCATTCGCATCGTTAAACGCGGTAACCCGCCTGGAAATCGAATTCGAGTGAAATTGAAAAACAAACAAATTTTGAAAACTATTCTGTATTTAAAGTTCATAAAAGTAACCCGTTTTATATACCGTATAGTTTGAGGACCACTTATTCTTACCAGGGACCAGATTCTAGCATTCGTGATCGAGTACTTTCTCGATTCGAAAGCAATTTAATATCTAACTATTTCAGTCAATACTGAACGAATTGGAAATATTTTTACGTTATTGTAAAGCATTCATTTGAGTTTCACAATACTGAAAAAATAACTTTGATTAGTTCAGTATTGACTGAAATAAAATTGCTTTCGAATCGAGAAAGTACTCGATCACGAATGCCAGAATTAGGCCCCAGAACTAATTTTGAAAGAAAGAAAAGCTACGTTCGTTTTTACAAAAAAAAAAAAAAATATTATCTCACGTGATTTCGAATTCCAGACCACAGAGATCAAATATTCAATTGGGGAACGACTTAAATTAATTTGACTGACCTTTTTTAATACTCTTACGAGAGTTATCTTTTTAAAGCACTTGCGAAAATTTCCGTAATTTTTTTTTTTTTTTTTAATTAGAAATTTCGCTAACAAAGGTTTCAAGCAAAGTTATCAAAATATTTTATTAAAATTTCACAGGAATCATATAAAAGCAAAAAAAAAATTTAATTTTTATTTGCTAATATTTCTTATCCTGTCACCAAGTCAACTTTTAAAAACCTAAAAGCCCTACTATAATAAACATAGGCTAGCTTAAGCTTTTATCAAAAAATAACGAAAAGCCCCCGGGGCTAATTCCGTACGGAATGTGCGATCAGTTTCGCACTTTGCTTAACCAAATGACAATTTCATAAAACTTAACACATAGGTTCCTTAGGTTATGGTTTGACACAGACGATTTACTTGTATTCGCAGAGTTGCTTAAGCCAAGCTTATGCACATTATGGTTGGGCCTTAAAAACATTTCAATTCTCTTCAGTTCCAAGTTGATGGATGCATTAAGCGTAAATATTAATAGAATGAATGTTGCGTTTCTATTAATTAACTTAGAGAAAAAATTTTTTTTAAGAGTTGCCAGAATGTAAAGGGTGTAGTTAAAAAGGATGTGTAGAGTTTTTATACACTTATTATATATTTGTTGTTTTTTTGTAAAATTTAAAAAAATTTTTTTTGTTATTTATTTTTTTTTTTTAGATTATTATTTTTTGTTTATATTGGCTCTCTTTAAAGAGTTTTGGCAATTGCTTAAAAATACATTTTTAAATATAAAAATAAAATTACAAATTTATAAAAAATATCTTATTTTTTCTTTAAGTTACACTTTAGTGCCTAAATTATCAATTCTTATTCTTTTAAGATTAAAAAAAATAAAAGCTTATTTATGGATTTATAAAATGTTTATAAAATATATTAATATGTATGTATTAATGTTTTTCTTTCAGTTGATTATGTGTTGATTATTTAGAGCAATAAGTTAAAGAGATAATTGGTATTTTTAAAGTACTTTTAATTTTTTAGTAAATATGTTTGTATATTAAGTATAAGTTTGTTTTAGCAAAAAAGTAAAAAGTTTTTGGTTAATTAAAAACACAAAGAAAGTTTTAATTAGAATGTATTTAACAAATGAACAAAAGTAAAAAAAAAAATGAATAAGCGAGTGAGAGAAAAAAAAAATTACTAATAAAATTAAAAACATAAGAAGCAACTTAAATGAAAAACAACTTTGTTACAAATTTATATAAACAGCAGAAATTAGTGGTAATCAAAAAAAAAAATCTATATAAAACTATTGTTAAATTTGAAGGGAAATAAAACTTCAAAAAAAAAAAATAATAATAAAAATAAAACGTTTAAATCACTGTTTTAATGATGAATTTGCTGGCAGCGTAGCTGATCTTTGTACATTAACTGCATATGGCTTGTAATTGGAACGTGTTGATTGGCTGTTTTTTTTTTTTTTATTGTTTGTTTAATTTTATAGTTGTTTTCATTGGATTTAATATGATTTTTTTAATTTTAAGGATCACCAATGGATGTAGTATGATGTAGGTTACGAGCATTTATTTGTTTGTTTAAAGACACACACACACAGAAAGAAAAAAAGATACAGGAAAAAATAGATGTTTGTTTAATTTTTGAATAAGACATTAATTACCAATTTTAAGTTTTTGTTTTTTAATATTTTAAGTAGTAAATATTGTCGAAGACACACATAAAGCATGATTTAGTAAAAAAAAAGAAAATTAATATATTTTAATTAATATTTGAAATATTTTAGATCGAGAGAAAAACTACTGATTGCAATTTGAACATGATTTTTAAGATTTTATTTTATGCCAGGAAATTTTGAAACTATTCTTAGAATTTTGAAACTGACAACTGCATATCGTCAGCTCATTATTGATTTAGCGCATATGTCAAAAAGTCGTAGTAAAAAAAAAACGGCAATGAGCATTTACATGAAGTTTCCTAAATTTTTTTGTATTTTAACCACAGCTTTCAGCATATTGCACACCTACTTTAAAAGTGACTCGACATAAAAAACTTAATTTTTCAGAAATCAAAAAAAAAAAACTGTTTTTGACCTAAAAAATAGATTTATTACACAACGTGACAATTTTTTGACCAAATGAATTTGACACCTAATCTTTGTGAATCTGCTGAATCCGAATATGAAATCAGAATTGTCAAAAGTAGAACAGTTTTTGAGATATTCCAAAATAGTCGTTATTTGTGTTTTTAAAAAAGATGATGTGACTGGTATGCAAATATCAAAAAAAATTAAATTTTAGCCTATTTCAATACGAACATTTTGTGCCCAATAGGATCCAGATCGGTGCAAAAATGACAAAGTTACAATAGATTAATTGAATTAACCCACAACAAATAAATATTCAAAGCTAAATTTTTAGTAACAATAAATATTAAAAATTGCTTGAAACTATTGAATTTCTATGTGGGTTAATTTACTAAATCTTCTGTAGCTTTGTCATTTTTGTACCAATCTATGTCTTGTTGGGAGCAAAATGTTCATATGTAAATCATCTAATGTCGCATGAAATAACACATTAGGATTTTTAAATCATTAAATTAAAAAAAATAACTTCAAAAGAGCAAAATTGAACAAAATCATAAAATTTTCAATGAAGCTTGAACTTTTGTCCCCTGTAACTCTGTAATTTCTTGACCAATCTTCACAAGCAATCCATAGTTATTTTAGAAATTTTACAACCTTTCACTAAAAATAAAAAAAATACATAATCCGTTAAAAATTTTTGAAGATATTTGAATTTCAGTCAGATCATCTTTTTTAAAAACACAAATAACGGTTATTTTGGAATATCTCAAAAACTGTTCTACTTTTGCCAATTCTGACTTCATATTCGGATTCAGCTGAAATTGTTCATAAAGATTAGCTGTCAGATTCATTTGGTCACGACTTTGTTGAAATTTTGTCAAGTAGTGTTATTAGTTGTTTTTGTTTGGTTGCAGGTCTAAAATTAAAAAAATAGTTAAAAACAAAACTTTGGACCATTTAGTAGTAAGTCCATACAGATTATGGTCAAAAAAGTTTTATTTTAATATTTATGCACTAGATATTGAACAATTTTTAGTTGTGTTTTTAAACTGACACAAGTCTAATAAATATAAATTCCAGCAACGGTTTTTTAATCAAAAGTGTCTCAATTCGAATTAAGACCTTTTAGCACTTAGTAGTAGAGATCTACTTCCATTATATTTTCTGACGCAACTCAAAATAAGTCACTTTTATGAATTGCAACTTTAAGCCAATTGGAACATAAGGAAAGACATAACTGTTTTTTAGCAACAGTTGACAACAACAAAATACACTGCTATTTTTTTTTATAGATAAACAAGTGTATTGTGCCTAGTTTAAGAAGAATAATGTTTATTTTTGTGACGTTCAAGAACAAACTTTGAAGTTTATACTATTTTATTAAAAATGAATATTATTATTTTGTGCCGCATACGCCACTTTTCTTAATTTATTTCTAAAAAGCTTTTTTTGATGCATACAGGTTTCCATGGAGTTCATGTATTAATTGGAACAACTTTTTTGTTAATTTGTTTAATTCGACATTTAAATAATCATTTCTCAAAAAATCATCATTTTGGATTTGAAGCTGCTGCTTGATATTGACATTTGTGTTGAATATTGAGTTGTTGACATTTTATTTTGCTTTAAATACTTTTTCTTCTTAGCGAAGTGAAGTAAGAGTAAAATTTATTTTCTTGTAGTTATTTTGCTTTCGCTTTATCTTGTTTTTCTCATGACAATGAAGCAAAACACGAATGAAATTTAATTTGAACGTTTTTGTTTGATGAATTTGCTTAATATTTCAGAAACCATTAAAAGTTTTGTGAAACAGGTTTTGAGTTCCGAAACTCAATTTTTTTTTTTAAATGGTCGGTAGGTCAAACCAATAATGAGCTGATGGTGTGTCGTTAGTTTTCCTGAGCGGTGCGAGCAAATTGAAAACTTAAAAACGTTATTTGCGGAATGATTTTTTTCGAGTTATGACGACGTTGCAGCAAATGAGCGATATAAGCACTACCTCTTTTTTATTGTAATAGATAGAAGAAATAACGCGGGCGGACAGTGTCTAATTGGCTTAGATCGGATTAAAAAATGCCTGGATTATAGTGGATTTTATAAAAATTTTAAAACTTTTCACCATTTAATGCATTTTAAATGAACATGCCTTTGACTTTGGATAGCGAATGTAACGTTATCTGATAAATGTGACGTGGTGCATTTAAACGAAGTTTATATTTACAATATATTTTATATGAAATTACACAAAAAACTTTTTCATCGCAGACCAGTGTTATTAAGCTTTAAAAAAGTTTTCAATTTATTTATTTGGTTGTATTCCGTTTAGTTAAATTTATTTTTTCAAATCTTTTCAGAAATCATGTTTAAAATGCAGAAAATATTTAAAAAAAAAATGAATTAAGCTGCCAGTAAAGAAACAAAACAAGAGAAATAATCCCAAATTGGAAAAAACCACTTTAAAAAATCACGTTAAACGTGTAGTGTGTATTAGTAATTGATAAATATTTCTCACCTTGGTGATATTTTACTACCATCGGTATTATTGCTATTATTATTTGATGAGGAATTTGCCTTATATCCACATTTTTGGATACGTTTAGAGAGACGTGACACCCATAAATTCTGTTCATCGGTATTCGAAGCTAGCAGAAGCATTTCTCTCGCACTATGAGGATCATGATGTAGTTTACAAGGGGCTAAAGGATCATTATTGTCAACATGCTCCTTGTGGATTTTGTTACGGCATCTGTTTAAAAATAAATGAAGGAAAAGCTTGAAATAAATCTTACAATCAACATTATTTAATAAATACAACTGACCTTTTACACTCATAGGCCGCTGGTGGTTTAAACATGTGCCACAATGGTTTAGGACACACTTCACAAGCTGTGGGCATATGATAGGTAATATGCACAAATTCATGGCCTAAAAGAATTGAAACAACAAAACGTTAAATTTAATAAACAAATCGTTTTCCTGAAAAGAAATTAAAAACCTTTGTGTATTATGGACCCTGGACGTTCTTCGGCAGTACCACCTCTAAGCACACTTATGTCCAATTGTTGCTGTTCATCCGGGCGACGAGCTTCACCTTCACCGGCGTATAACAATTGGAAAATCCGTGGAATTTCTCTGGCATCTGCCCTTATAACATCACCCTGAGTTACCGATCGTACGTGGAAAACTTTGCTGTTGTTTGTCAATTAAATTTCAATTTATTGAATTTTAAGTTTGAAAATTGCCATGCTAAAAGTTCTGAGATAACTTACCTTAAATCTAATATTAGCACAGGATCAATGGTATTCTGTTTGTCGATTTCGGAATTGTAGAATATAATTTTGCGAGATGATACCACCACAAATTGACGTTTCCAGCCATGGCGTCTTATATTCTGTTTATTGGGCACACTTAACCAGCCCTCAAATACCGAATCCTGTGTAAGTGAAAGTAAGGATGAATTCTTTACAAATTTAAATATACACAAACACACAAGGACACGCAATTACACATAGGGACACATTAGTAGTAGAGCGAGAAGAGTAGTTGTGTTGCAGTGTAATTAGTTTCACATGAGTAATTATTTTTGGTTTTTAAAAATGACATGATTGTTTATGAAGAATTAAAGTTATGTTTTGATTTATTTAGATGAGCATGAAGATGATGGGGCCAAAATAGTATTTGTAAAATATGTATATAGAAATAGAAAAAAAGTTTAGAAAAATATTAGGTGGATTTTATATGAAGTTATCAGATAAAAATATGACAGTTCTTGTTTTTGATGATGTATGAAACGTATACACACTTGATTGTCCTCGGGATCGTTATCGGCTGATGACAGTGATGCAGTTTCATTAAGTTTAGATTGCAGCTGTTCAATTTCTGTTGCTTTGCAGTCAATTTCCATTTGTAATTTTTGCTTAATCTGTTACAAAGTAGAAGTTAAATGTGAGTTTTTATTAGATGAGATATTTTTTAACATTATTAATTAATATTGGAAACTCACGTGACTGTCTTCAATGACTTGGCTTTGTAGGTCTTGGTATTTAAGTAGCAGCTGATTGTATTTTTCACGTTCTTGTTGCATTTCTTGTTGTAAACGACGCATTTCTTTTTCTTTTTTACGCAATTCGGCGGACGAGCGAGTTTTGCCCTTTTGTTCTAGATTAGAAAAAATGAATAGAAAAATAGATAACAAAATTTTATTGAAAATTTTTAAATTAATAGAATATATAGATTAATAGAATACGTACTTTGTAAATCTGTATCTCTTCTGTTCATAACTTCAGCCAACTTATTGACAGCCACCTGCTTCAATAGCATTTCATTCTTCCATTTCTCTTTGAGTTTAACAATTTCCTCTTCTTTCGTTGTCTTGACTTGTAACATTTCCTCTTGCAATTTCTTATTTTGTTGCATTAAGTCATCATTTTCGGAATTCTTTTGATTAACTTTCTTGATAAAGTCTGCTTCGGCATCTTTAGATGCTGCCAAAAGTGAATCTTTTGCAGAGATTTCATTTCGATGTTTCGTCATGAAGTCTTTGAGTTCCAACTCTTTAATAGTTTTCTCCTTTTCTAAATCAGCTACAGTTTCTTCGGCTATTGAACGAGCCAACGCTTCGGAATCGGCTCGAGCGACAGCAACTTGAACTTGATGTTTAAGTGAGACACGTTCTTCTTTAAGGTCTTGTATTTCGCGGCATTTTTCCTCGATTTCTTCTCTGTGTTCGTTGGCTTGTGCTTTGTAAAGGCGGGAGAAAATTTGTTCAGCGTCTAATTGATCTTGTAGCTCTTTCTTTTGCAGAATCTCTTTATTGAGAGATAACTTTATTTGGGACATGTCTTCTTCATGTTTGCGTTTATTTTCTCTCAGAGTAGCTAATTCCTTTTGCAATTGATTTTCTCTAGACTTCAAATGGGCCACTTCTGAGCTTTTTAGACTTAAATCAGAGAGTAAGGAATTCCTTTTCGTATGTTCTTGCTCTAACTGTGATTGCAACACCGTAACTTTTTCAGCCTCTTGACGGCATTCTCCTTCCAACTTTTGCAAACGTTGCTGAATTTGTCTGTAATCTACTGAGAGCATACTTAATTGCCTTTCTTTTTCCTGAGAATTTTGATCGGCTTTAATGCGAGCCGATTTCTCTTCATTAAGTTTGGTTTGTAAAGCTTTAACTTCTTGTAAATTCGCCTCTTCCCGACTTAACATACGAGTTTTTTCAGTTTCCTGATGAGCTTTGACTTCCTGCTGATAGCGACCCTGAGCTGTTTTCAGTTCAAAATCTAAGCCGGCATTGGCTTTTTCCAAATCGGAAATTTTTTCCGTTAACACTCTATTATCTTCATAGGCTTGTTGTTCTCTTGTTATGGCTCTTTCCAGATCATTGGAAATTGTTTGCAACTTGTTTTCAGTTTCCTTTTGAAGTTCTTTTAATTGGGAACGAGAATTTTTCTCTTGGACCAATTGTGCTTGTAGTTCCGCAACTTCTTGTTGCAGAGTTTCCTTTTGATTTTGCAAACTGGACAGCATTATCTGATTTTGGGCAATTTTAGCTTCTAGCTCTTGTATGGTCAAACCCCATTCTGCTGTTTGCTTCTTAAGTTTTTGGGAATTTTCTGTTTCATTTTTAAAATTCTCCTCCATTTCCTTTAATTGCTTTTCAAGCGTTACTATTTTTTCGTTATGATGTTGGTTGTTGTTCATTTCACGGGTTCGAATTTTCTGCTCGCTGTCGAGGTTTTTCTGAGTTTCTGCCAAGAGTACTTCAGTTTTCTTGCGCAATTCTATCTCTTGTTCAAACTTTTGTAAAGCAATTTTGTAGTTATGTTGCGTTATGGCTAAATCTTTTTCATATTCGGAAGACATGACTTGCAATTCAGCTTCACGTTTAGTAATAATTTCCAATTGTTGTCTCAAGGCTTTGTCTTGCTTCTCCAACGTTTCGGAATGATTACGTTCCCTTTCGAGCAAAGCTTCCAAGCGTTTAATTTCATTTGAATTGGAAGGTCTGTGTCTATGGTTATGGTTGGTGGTATTGAGATTGTTTTCTTTAGCCTCGGCGTCCACTGTATCATTATTTGACAACAGTTGGTAATCTCCTGTGTAAGTGAAACCTATAAAAGGCAAGTGATTGCCATCAAAGTTTTTGGGTATAGGAAATACTTCTTCTGGTGTTTCGTCCCTTTCGATATCTTCAAAATTCCTTGTATCGTCGTCGGAAGACAGTTCTGGTACTACAGGGGGAACACTTTCTCTAATATTATCAAAGCTCCAGCTATCATTCTGAAAGAAAGAATGTTCCTTAATCTCGTCTATTCCACGACGACCCAATCTTTGTGTTCGATCTGTGAGAAAGGCTCGTATAAGACTTTTAGCATTTTCACTAATTTCCACTTCTGCTGGAAAATTGAGATTGTTTTTGTGATCCATAATTTTGCCATATGTACCAACTAACGAATCTGCATAGAATGGAGTATCGCCCACAAGCATTTCGTACAGGAATATACCCACAGACCACCAATCACATTCACGTCCATACTCATTGTCCACACCTTGGGATTGTAACACTTCAGGACTAATGTAATCTGGTGTACCTACAGCGTTGCTCGATACCACCAATCCATTAGCTCCCATACGCATACATGTACCAAAATCGGCCAATTTTAGGTGACCATAACGATCGAGTAGCATATTATCGGGTTTGACATCGCGATGTACAAAGCCCATGTTGTGGATTGTGTCCAAAGCCAATACAACTTCCATCGTATAGAATATGGCCCATTTCTCGGGTATTTCATACATTGACATCAGGGAAACTATATCGCCACCTGGCATATAATCCATAACCATATACAGGTACTTGTGATCCTGAAAAGCAAAATGTAATTGGACAATCCATTCGGAGTTCGCATGAGCCATTATATGACGTTCTTCCCAGAAAAATGCCGAATCCGGTCGTTTCATCATTTCAAATTTGGAAAGTCTTTTCATTGCATACACCTGACGTGAAGATTTATGCCGTACCAATTGAACTTCGCCAAAGGCACCGGCTCCAATGATTTTAATAAAATCAAAATCTTCTACATTCATGCGCAGTTGGCAGATTTGTTGTGCGAGTGGTTTATCTAAAAGGAAAATTCAAATTTCATTATTCAAACTTCAAACACAATTCAAAACTTGAGAAATTTTGGATTTCATTTGAATTTATTTGATAATAAAGTTTATGAAAACATCTTTAACAAATTATAAATAACTTTTTTTTTTGTGTTTTCCAACCCCTGTTTATTTACATTTATTTATGATAGTTTTTGTTTTTATTGCTCTTAATATAAACAAATTGTTTATTTGATAACAAAACAAATCAAAAGTTTTAATTCAACAATCAAAGCATTTGTTTACTTACATTTTGATGCATATTGTTCTATATTTTTAAGGCGTTTCAATGATTCATGATCACAGTCGGAAACCAATGCGGTCACTGTGTCTAGCAAGCAGTCTACATTGGAAGCACTAAATGGATTACGCATCTCCTGCTCAAGTATATGAATCCTAAAAGAAAAAGCAAAAAAAAAATATTTTTTAATATAATCCAATAAATAAGTCAACAATAAGTATCAGAAACAAATATAAATTAATTAAAAGATAATTAAATTCGGCAAAATGAATCTAAAGGGGATGAAAAAATGCTTCGTTAAAGCTTTTGATTGTATCAGTGAAAACATGGTATAATAAAATATTAAGAAATAATCGTAATAATCGGGGAAACCACAAATATGCAATTGCATGTTTTATGCGACCAATGAAGGCAGAAACAGTATATTTATCCGTTTTAGAGCTTTTTATGAATTTTGGCATCGATTTGTTAGTGCATATGTTTGCATATTCTACCCTTTGCAGCATTTTTTGCATATTTTAGTTAAAAGAGAATTTTTGCAGCATTTTTTAGTTTTATAGCGCATATTTTATCTTTTTGAAGTATATTTTGATACATGTTTTTTTTTTTAAATGCCCTCAAATGCTTTCGCAGCGAATCAAAAAATTTTTTTTTTGAAATTCTGGCTTTTCTGTTTTCAATGTCTATATGTATACCCAACTTATTGCTTTAATTTGCACGCTATAATTGTAAAACAAAGCAGGTTATCTTGAAGAATAAATGTTATTTTGAACTGTCATACGTAAGGAAAAATTGAGGAAAAAAACAATCAAACCCATCTCTTAGTATACCGATCGACTCAGTCACTTTTTAAAGTGATCTAACTATAGCCATCCATCTGTCTTTCTGGTTGTCTGTCTATGTTAACCTTGTGCGCAAAGAACAAGTAACAGTTACAATGGTGAGTTACAATGGTGAGAATCGGTCTAAAATTTTGTAGTCCTCATACAAAGATCTTTTCAAAATAGACTCTTTGTGTTCAAACCCCATCTTGATATTTATGTTCGTATTTAGATTAAATATTGAAAATATAAAATAGAAAAATATTTTACTGTAATAAATATTTTTTTTTTGAAACCGGTTTACATTTGACCATAGATCCCTTTTAAACGTAAATATTAATATAAATTTTATCGACCGTCCCTAAAATGCCTTAATATAAAAAAAAAATTCATATAGATGGTGTAGCTTGATGATATTTGGCGCAAATAACACTTATATGAATTTTGACCTTGTAACATAACTTTGTTTTGGTGATCCCATGACTTCCTATCGGTTCCAAATAGGGTACAATCTCGAAAATTCGTTTGTAAATACTATAGTATATGGGTTTTACCGAATGTTATTTTTTACTTGTTTTTTTAAATGCAAATTTATTAAATTGTTGAGTATTTGATTTTCAAATAAGCCATTTTGGTTTTTTTGGGGCATATTTTTAACAATTTTTAGGGCATATTTTCAAGTTTTTACTGCATATTTAATGCGCATAAAACTCTTTTTTTGGAGCATATTTCTCGTTTCCCTGGTTATAACTATAGCTTTGTCTAATTTTGAAAGAATCATTTGCACTTGCACGCACATTTATACTTCGTTGTTTTGATAACGGGACTTTAAAATGTTGCCAAAATTTATTTCGGGTTATTATGACTTCGTTGTATGAGACATTTGAACGAATTTTTCGCTATATAGACCTCTATATCTCTAGGTAAGTAAGGAAGAACATGTAAATCAATTAAAATAGATAATCATTCAAAAACAAATTTCGATCTACCAAAGTAGATTTTAGTTTAAAAATTGATGTTTAACTATTGACTGCCCGCCGTCTTCAATGGTGGTGAGTGTTAAATGGCAAATCCCTTTGAAGAGATTGTGTGGTTACAATTGAAACGTGAGGGCAACCTGTCCGTAAAAACCTGGCTTCGATTTCCAGCTCAGTCAAAAATGAAAATTTATCAATTAATTTTAATTCAATTCATTCTGTAAAATTCCTTTTTTGCATAAAAATAATTGAATGAAAATTAAATTCAATGAACTTTAGCTTGATTAAAATATCAAAATTTTAATTAAAAACCATAAACCATAAAATTAACCACAATACTAATTATTGCTCGAAAATTCTTCGTTATAGCATTTTTGTGTAAAAAACTTTGGAATAAAGAAGTTTTGTAGGGAGCAAAAAACTCGTTACTCGCTACAACAGGTAACACTGGTTCACAAATTTCTAACAAAGTCGTGACCAAATGGATCTGAATCCTGAATCCGTATATGAAGTCAGAATTGTCAAAAGTAGAACAGTTTTTGAGATATTCCAAAATAACCGTTATTTGTGTTTTTAAAAAAGATGATGTGACTTAAATGAAAATATCTTCAAAAATTTTAAACGCATTATGTATTTCTTTTTTTTAGTGAAAGATAATAAAATTACTAAAATAATCATGGGCAGGGCTGCCAGATAAATTTGTAAGAAAATCGTCAGATTCCTGAGAAAAATAAAAAAATCGTCTTTATCGTTTTGAAAAATCGTCAAACAAAATCGGAAAATTTTAAATTTAGTTTTTTTAAAAAAATTTTTTTTGATTTTTATAAAAAAAAAACATTCAAACAAAAACATAATTGCCTTATACCCAGCTAGCATTTTCAATCGTGTAAGAGCTACTGGGAGTCTCATGAAGAGCGTCTTTGATTCGATGACCTAATTTTTTAATCGTAGAAGATTTCTCACACGGGAAAAACTGTAACACGAGTCAGATTCTTCCATAGCACAGCGAAAGACGCTTTTTTCGTCGTTGTGGGAATCGTTTAAGACGTGGGTAAAGATAATCGAACGAGACTTTCACGTTAAGAATCGTATGAGACTCATGAAGATATTCTCTTACAATTCGTGAAATGCTCGCCGTAAAATTGTTAAATATATTATTTATACAGGGAGTCGTAAAAGGTTGATTCGATGATGGCTTGACGAAAGAGAAACAAAGTGTAACATTGTTGTTTTTATACTCTGAAAATAATCCAAGATTTTCTTAAAACTTGCATATTACAGCCGTACCTAAAAAAAGTGGACGCGTTTATTTTTCGAATAGAGCGGCCTGAACGCTTTGCAATTGGAAAACCCGATTTTGACAGCTCTTGTTAATTAATAATGGCAATTTAGCTATTTTTTGGTCAATCTAGCGTTTTTATTTCTATTTTTATTTAGATTTTTTTGTGGGTTTTATTAAACAAGAAAGCTATCACTTCTGTTCGAGACACAACGCTGACGCTCTTGCTATGGCATATCAGTGTAAAAGCTAAGCGAAAGAAAACGTTACGCGTCCCGCTCTTGTTAAGGTAGGGCTGTTAAACATTCCAAGATTAAAAAACAAAATTGTCAGAAAATGTAATATTTTATTCAGACTTTTGAGACTGAAAAAAATCGTCACATTTTTAAAAAAATAAGCAAATCGGCATTTTGCTAATTTCGGAACAAAAAACTCAAAATGACGATAAATCGGCAAATCTGGCAGCCCTGATCATGAGTCGTTTGTGAAGATTAGTCATTTACAGTGGACAAAAGTACGAACTTAATAAGGAATTTGATGATTTTGTTCAATTTTGATCTTTTCAAGTTTTTTTTTTTTAAATTAGGTGTCAGATTCATTTGGTCAAAAGTGTAAGTAAGTAAGTAAGTAATTTATACCAATTTTTAAAAAAAGAGTCGTAAAAAAAGAGATTTAATAGTTACAGGCCATATACTAAATGTTCATGTAAAAAATTTAAGTTTAATTTAATTTGTTTCGTAAATTCGACAAAATGTATCCGAAAAATATATTTATACGAATCAAATATATTTTTCGAGATTGTTGATTGAAAACTATAGTTGTTAATAAAATAAGAAAAACTTATAACTTTGGAAAAACCCCCTAAACACAATTTTAAGCCGAGGACATAATGTTCGACTTGGGTCCGACGGAAGCTTGTTAAAGTCTTTAAAGTTAGTCTGCATAGCTTCATCTACCGAAGGAGCTGTATTTCCCTTGTTGTCACTACGGTAGACCCGGAGCAAGATCGAACTAAATCATAGTAGATCTTGTCAAAACTCTCTCTCTATCACTGTCTCAATAGTTCCAAGGATTGCTGGTTCTGGTTAATCACAACAATCGGCTTCTTTGAGGACTTTTCAGTGGTTGAAACCTTCACTACTCTCCAGTCCTGTGTAGGCAGTTGAGAGTTGCAGCACTGAATGATCAAAAAGATTTTTTTTAGGTTCCGATGGTTTGGTGTTGATGGTAGCGGTCGAACTAGGCCTACGCGTTACCTCACTCACCATTGCCTGGCATCTGCCCAATCCTCTCCTAAGGACTGGATGGCGAGCTTAAATAGCAACGCTAAGCGTTAATCTACGCAAGCCATCAGCTTCAAACGCTGAAAGGTATCACCTTGCATTTTCTTAAGTAATTCCCGAAGTTTAAGCACGATTTGGTTTCTGAAATCTTTTGAGATGCGATGAAGAAATGTGATGACGATGCCAAACGTTTTGGAACAATACGCAAGCTAATTGGTTTCTTCTAAACTCTAATTAATGTCTTAAATATATTCTATACTTATACTTTTTCATAGCATTCTTCATAATTGATTTGCCGGAAATTTTTTTTAGTGATTACGGGAATGAAATAAATCCCTGAAATTAGAACCGTTATATTTATAATTCAAGGAGTTATTCGGATTTTTTTCTGTAGTGGGATTCGAACTTTAACTGAATATTAGAAGTATGTATGTACATTTTAGAACAGCAATATCGTATGTTTGTGCATTGGCAATATCACTAGAACTATCACATATACATACCCAGTAAGCAATATTCTGCGATATGTCTTATATCACCCAAAGTCTGAAACTTTATTAGATAATTTACTTTAATTCTTGAATTTCTATCAGTCATTCAACAAAATCGTGCGAACATTTTAATGAAAGCAGTTTCTGCACAATTCATGAGGTTTGTTAAGGTTCATTTAAAATTAGTCGGCTCATTTTTTAAGAAAATTCTTATTTCTTTTATGAAAATATTCTGTTTGGTTTCTCTTAGACTTTTAAGAGCATTTTCTAAATGATCGAAAGTTAATTATGAATGTATATAAACGACTACAAACATAGTTTTAAAGAACTTAAAAAAAGATTTTATATATTTAAGATTCTTAACTTTATTAACAAAATCTGCACATTATTGGAAGAGATTTTTTATATGTTTGTTTTTGTTTCTCTTTAACACTCACAAGATTAATTGGCTTTTAATTAGAAAGCAATCAAAAATAGAATACGATATTAATTTGACAAATCTGCACATAATCGAATCGTATGGAATTAATTCTGTTCGGCATATCTTCAAATTAAGCTGATCTTTTCTAAAAAAAGTGTTCCGATTTCTAAAGAAACCCTGTATGTTTTCGATCAGACGTTATATGTGAAACTGACAACTTGGGCAGACTGTCGGTATTCTGAAAAAAGTCGGCAAAAATGTTCGCGGGGTGTTTACAACAAAACAAATACATACAAATGTAAAACAATACATTAAAAATAAAATGGCACACGCATTTACAACCCTTCAAACATTTTTGAAATTTTTTGGCGATTGCTTGTTTGGCGATGATTCCGCGATCCTTCTCAGGGAATACGAATCGCTAACAATCGCCTATGGCGATGAATATGCGAGCGCACACAAGTAGCGGCAATCATCAGTGTTTTTTTATAACTTTCGAAAGAATTTTTTTTCTCTTGTTGTTTTTTTAAGGTAACGGGAAAATAAATATTTGGTTTCAAGGGCAATTAGCAAAATTGTCATTCCAGTTGAGCAAGTGATTTGTGATTGGTGTGTTATTTAATATATCTCTGAAAGCAATTTTCATCGCCGAATCATCGCCCGCGAATCGCAGGCAAATTGTCTAACATCGCAGCGATGCATCGCGTGGAAGCTAAGTGCGATCCTCTGGCGAATCGGCAAAACGTTCGCATGTGTCAACCACGTGAATCGCGGTACACGATGTTCACGCGAATCGCGGTACGCGATGTTTACGCGAATCGCGGTACGCGATGTTTACGCGAATCGCAATACGCGATTCGCGCGGTTGACACATGCGAACGTTTTCGAGATTCGCATTAAGCTTCCACGCGATGCATCGCGGCGATGTTAGACAACTTGCCGGCGATTCGCGGGCGATGATTCGGCGATGGAAATTGTTTGCAGGGCAATGTTCAAGTCAAGCAAGGGAATTTTATCAGCTTGGAACAATACAAATACAAAAAAACACTTATATGTATGTGCAAACATATGTATATAAGTAAATGGATGAATGTATGTTATTTTTAATATAAAAATAAAAATCGATAAATGAAGAATTCATGTCATAAAAAAAATCATTAAAAAAATTAAATATGTTTGATTACTTATTCATCAGCTGTACGAGAAAATGCTGTAGTTTTACAAAACGTGCTATAAACCAAAAAAGAAAAAAAAATATTTACAGACGAAAACATTTGTAGCCCCACACTTATTATACTAGAAGCGATATTGTTCGTGCCTCAAAAGGAGGGAGATTGTGAATTGGAGGTGTTTGCAAAATGACGTAATGACAACTAAACATGACACTAAAATGAAAAGTAGGCATCAAAAACTATAATTTCGTAAGAATTTTAAAATGATTTTATAAGAAACCTATGTTTAACATAAATATATTAATTAAATCTATTAACAAATAAAACAAAATTTTATCTTAAAGAAAATTAAAAACATTAATATGCGATTCTTTACTAAAAATTTTTAAAAACTATGCAAACTTAAAAATGTTTAATTAACAGTTGTAAAATCTAATTTAAAATTAAATAATGCATATGATATTACGCTTTTAATTCTAATAAAAAAAAATTGGTAAGTGGTAAGATTATAAATTTTGCAATTGTAATTTATTTTCTTTTTCATCATTAGCTTGAAATAATTATTTTTTATTTATTTAGACAATGGTTTGCCGAGTGGTCGAAATTCTACCATAATTATTTATGTAAATATGACGAAAACATTCCAAATATAAATTTTCATGTTTCGAGCATTTGTTTGTTTTCATCTTAGTGGATTGATTTGTCGAGGGAACAACCTCCGGTTCATATATTATCTTAAAAAAGTACCAAAAAGTCTCTTCATAGTTTCTCAGTCTCTTTGGGCTCTGCATGTTAAATTTTGTGTTTTATAGATAAAGACCGAAAAAGTACCAAAAAGACTCCATTTACAGACTATCTTCCACTGAGGACATTGCATGTTTAATTTTATGTCTCTAGATCCAATATTAACGAAAATCAAAAAAAGTACCAGTACCCCATAACCCTTTCATGTCAATGGGAAACATTTTTTCCAAAAATTTGAATTGGTTATTATAGTAACTAATTTTTTTTAAATATTTATTTTGACAATTAGATGTCGTACAACAGCGATGATTTATTGTAAATAAAAGTAAAAAGTTGGCAATACTTAAAAGTGTATAGTTAAATCAAGGAAGGGAAATTCCAAATTCTTCACCGTAAGGTCGTTTTGATTTGGCTCGTTTTTTCGCTGATAACGACAAAGGAGAAGGAAAAATGTACTCTTAGGTTAGGTTAGGTTCACAATAGTAATTATAAATTTAGCAGTGACAAGCAGAAGAAGTTGGGAAATACGGGAAAATACGATATTGCAGCTGCTAATGGCGGATAATAGTGATGGGGAAGACGAACTTCACCTAGATGAAGAGGCTGCAGATGTGGTTGAAATCGAAAATGCAGTACAAAAAACTGGTCAAAACATAACTGTGGATGCCAGTACAGCTCTTCATAAGGAAGAAGAACCTGTTTTCATATTATTTTTTTGATCGCGTAAACATCTTTTCTGATAGGCAAGATGTGGTTGAGGGATCCCTATTGACCAGTTTAGAGTATCGACAAGTAGTACAACGAAATCTGAAAAGTGATATTACATCAAGGCAGAGAGTAACCCCTTCTTAAAGGGAAGACTCGAAGGCTGAGGTTAGCACAAATCATAACTTACCAGCGCACAATATGCAAAAGGCGAACAAAATGAAGAGATGTGTAAATTGCGCAAAGAAACGTGTAGAAAATAGAACGCATAACATTTGTGCTATGTGCAACGTCCATCTCTGCTTTACAAGCAAAAGGAATTGCTTTGCAGAATACCACAATTAAAAAAAATACAGAACTTTTAAACCTATTTTTACATTGAATTTTTTTAATTGTAAAATCATTCATAAAAAATAAATAAACTGAAGTATTTTTTCGCCCTTTATCGTCCATTGGGAAAAATGTTACCCAAAAAATTCCACAAAATCTAACCACGAGATTTTTATTTCATTGCAATTTTAGTTTATTTTGTATAAAAATCAATTAAAAAAATCCATTGGATATTAAAAAATAACCCTGGTTTTCTAATGGACGTGAAAGGGTTAAGAAGCATGTACACGGCATGTTTTTTACATCTGACTTGTAATTTACTTCTGTTATTGTCTCTGTTTTTTAATAGCGTGCAGCCGCTACAAAATTTTTTATTTCAGCCGTCTTAAAATTGTTTTGCTTAAATTTGTAGATACCAATTTAGGATATAAGTAATAGTGAAACATTCTTTTTAAATATATGTACATAATTTCTATTCAATGGTGAAATGATCATGCATATATCGGTATAGTAAAATATTAGCTTCAGACGGCTAATGATTCCGTCAATAGTTAACCGCCGCTGCATAGATTTCTGACACAGCTGATGTCAGATGATTTGTCAGAAGAAAATAGAGCATGCTCTAATTGAAATTTTGTCAGATGACTTTGCATCTGACTTTTACAAAAGCAATGTTTTAAAGGTAACACACGTACATATGTATGTATGTATTTAAAAAACATGTCGTGTACATTCAGCTTTACAGATTCTTATGTTTATTTGTTTGCATGTTTTATTTAATTTTCCGTATTTCCCATTTTTGATACTTTTTCTCTCCATTGAAGTCTCAAAAATTTTAATGTTGTAGTTGGAGCCCATAATTTAATCCCAATATGTAAAAACATGGAGAAAAGCGAGGAGCCTAAAACGTTCAAATTTCAAAAAAGTACCAAATATATATTTGTTACGAATTTGGTATAATCTTTATTAATCGTTTTTGGTTTAAAAGATAGATGCGGTGACAAAGAAGTCCCAAAAGAGCCGAATTTCAATAAGATGGCTTATGGTCACAAAGTCTCTATTTCGGAAGTTATGGACCGATTCTCACCATTTTCAATGTACCACATTTGATCAAACTATTTCCAAAATTGCGATCTGTAATTTGCGCACAAGGTTTACATGGACAGCCAGCCAGTCAGACGGACGGATGGACATCGTCAGATCGATTTTTAGTACGCATAGGTATGCGTACTAAAAACAAATCCGATTTTTTTCTTATTTTACGAGGGCGGACCCAAAATTAGCAGGCCTAAAGTAGAGATGGTGAAAAGTTTCGACCTTATAAAACAAAAGGTTTAAGTTTCAAGGCGCTACGTTTTTTAGTATTTTTTTCGGAGCCAACAGAAATAAAAATGGAAATAATTGGTCACCATTTTGTAATTAAATACTTTAATTTGAAAGGTCTTTGTCCAGCCAATATTAAAGCTGAGCTAAATTCAATTCTAGGATACTATGCTTTTTCGTTTATGACTATAAAATACTGGGTGGCAGAGTTTAAACGCAGCCTTACGAACTGCCAAGACCAACACCGTAGTGGGCAATGAATTGGAGTGT
Organism: Pollenia griseotomentosa; assembly: GCA_963931875.1. NCBI lineage: Eukaryota > Metazoa > Arthropoda > Insecta > Diptera > Polleniidae > Pollenia > Pollenia griseotomentosa. Next base: position 8,823,150 of record OZ007563.1, on the reverse strand, counting down.
ACACGCCAGAATCGGTAAAGCAAGTCCACTAAATGGTTTTAGATGATCGTCGGCTGAAGGTTCGGGTGCTAGCTGGATTATAGGAATTTCAATATTGACCGAAAACTTTAAGATGAGAAAACTATTTGTTCCGCGTTTGCAATAGAACAGCGTCGTAAAGTTGTTTCAAGAGAGTGTTTGGCGATGTTTCAACGCAATAAAGCCGAGTTTTTTGCGTCGATTCGTAACCATGGATGAGAAATGGGTCTGTGACAAAGAAACAGTATTCAAAAAATTCCGGGATTTAAGATTATTTCTGTTTCGTTTTCCGGGAATAGAAATAGCCCGGGAATTTAGAAACCCTAGGCCCAGAGCTAAATATTTCATTTTAATTTTTTTTTTTTTTTTTTGTTAAACATTTTTATGAAAAGTTAAAAATGACACAAAAATGTTTAAAATACTCGTATTTAAATAATTTTTATAATTTACAAACAGTTCGATGAATCATAATAAACGTTAATTTTATAAAACAATATTTATTTAACTCTTTTGCTCATTTTTCAAGTTTATTAAGAAGTATATAATTTAAATTTTTTAATTTCTTTTTTTACTATTTAAATAAATTGTGTAGATAAAAACCTTAAGGAGCGTTCAACAAAATATTTATTTAATAAGCATTTTTATTTTACTAGCAAATTTCATTCCTTTTTTTGGGTGGGAAGGGGAGAATTAACGATTTGTTTATTAAAAAAAAATACTTTTTTCTTGTTTTTTGTTTTAGTTGTTGTTTATAAAACATTCTTAAAGAGACTCTTCTTTCTTCTATAAACTTCAAGAAAATCAATTGCAAATTGCAAAAAAAAAATACCATAAAAACATACCATAAACAAAAGCCTTGACTTTAAACAAAAAAAAATGCAATAAAGTATAAACATTTTATTAAGAACAGCAAAAAATTTAAGAAAAAAAATTATACAAAAGAAATAATGCATTTTATAGTGTGGTCATTATAAATGATGAATGATCTGAAATAAATTGTTGTACGTTAATTTTCATACACACATACTAACTTAAGCCCCGTTCACACTAGTCTACAAGTCTTAAGATTTTTTCTCTCACAAAATGCAATGATTTTTGGTCTGGTTGTCAAAAAGTAAATAGATCATGTTTTCATTTGATGTTGCGTCTACATTGATTTAGTTGATATGATCGAACTTTTTTTTAAACTTTTCTCGTATTTAATTATTTTTTACAACAAATAGGTGTTATTTATTAAAAATATTATAGAAAGAATCTGAAATTGTATATTGATTAGGGATGTACGTTTATTTTATTAATCAAAGATCTCAATTATCCAATTAAAATTAAGATTAATCAATTAATTTCTTGATTAATCGATTATTTGATCAAAATCAAATTTGATAAATATAATTTTTGAATATTTTGAAATTTTGTTTTCTTTTCTTTATAATTTTACATACCTCTCACAGTGTGCAATATTGCAGGATCTTACGTAAAATTACACGACTTTCTATACACTTGAAGTAGTATTTCTGTATCTTATTTACCACAATAGTTAAATTTTGCCCAATTTTTATTATTTTTGCAGTTTAGAAATTTTTGAACAAAATTATTGAAACGTGAGAAATTAAACAAAAATGCCATAAATTGAAACATAAAATTGTTTTTCTGACTTAACTTACTTCTGTAACATTTTTGGCGAGTATTAGCTTTCACGTTAGGAAATAACTCGCCAAATTACAGAAAAAGGGTGTCTGTAAAATTTTTGTGAGAAAAGTTCCTGCTTTTAATTGTCAAATAAACTCACGAATAAAAATGGGGTTAGAAAAAACTTTGCCATAAAAAAATATATTAAAAATGCAAAATGCAATGAATAATAACACGCAAAAGATAAGTATTTTTTTCTTAATTAAATTTTTTATCGTTTAAGGATTTTGCTTTTAACATTTTTTAATAATATGCGTAAGTTTTCAAAGCCATTTTGTCGCACTTTAAATTATTTGGTGCAGCAACTGGTTGTTTTTTTCGCCGACGTCGTTGAACATTTTTCAATTTTAGTCATTTTTGGCCGCCGTCAACGATATGTGTGGCTGGCCATCTTAACGTCTGCAATTTCACATTGGCTTTGAGTAGAATACTATGACATTAATAACATAACCTCGTAATCTCTTTTGATAGATTTCGAAAGGAGCTAAAACAAACTTTTTTCTTACTTTTCGAGAAACAATGGAATATTTTGTTTCACATCTTTTAAATGCGAGAAGTTCTCACCAAAGTTACAGAACATGGGTAACTGGTCTAACGAAATCAAAATTATCTAATTAATCAGAACTTTTATTAATCAGAATTGCTGATTAATTGATTAACCGATTAATCAACATTCTGATTAATAAAAATTTTGATGAACCGATTGATCGCACTTCCCTAATTTTTGATTGATTTTTATCATTTTTTATTTTTTATTAGAAAATATAATAGTAAAAATTTGCGAATAAAATATAAATTTTCCATCCTTGATTTTCTTCATATGTATTTTTTATTATATATTTTGTATTTATTTGAGTTTTTGACATATGGTAGTACGCAGTATTATAGTGCAAAAGGGCCTTTAGATACATATTTGGATGTATTTATATATGAAATACGTACATGCATGGAATATATAGAACATAAGAAAAAAATATTCGTAGAGCGGTCGTGTATAAAACTTATTTAAAAAGATAAATAAGAAAGATTTAATATACCTACATATAGTTTTTTCGATGATTTTGGTTTTTCAAAAAAAAAAATAATACTCTTTAGTAAAATACCTAAAAAAAGATTTTACATATTTCGCAATTTAATGCTGGTTCAGACATGACATGAATAGGGTTTCTTTAATTCTCTTTTGCTTCAGCGTCTGCGTTTATTTCCAATCAGTTTGTGTCGTAAATTTTCTCGTTCCTTGCCTAAAACTTAAATTCATCTAATATATTACGAATACAAGAACAAAAAGAAAATTGACAAGTACGGTCAAGTCCAGGGGCCAAGCGTTAGGTCTATTCAAAACGCCTGCTGATTTTTTGCAGAGTTGTGTTTTTTCCGCGTAATTGTTTTTGAGGCAATTTATTTTGACATACACAAGCAAATAAAATTGATTTTGGCCTATTTTTTTTTCTTTTGTTGCATTGTTATAGTTCCGCATAAACATAACAATTGAACCATGGTCAAGTCAGTACCTTTTTCCATTCTCTTTTCCTCTCTCTCTCTTTAAATCTTAAGACTTGACGATTAAAACTTGATGTGTGTAAACCAGCACTTACATACATTCATTTTTGGCATTACCATTTTCATTGGTACCTTTAGGGAATCTCTAATAACTATTGTTAAATTCAGAATTAATTAATATAAAAACTAAAAAGTATTTGATTTAAGTTTTTGATAAGCCTTGGCTCACCAAAAAAGTGGTTCGTTGATAACTTAATCAATGTTATGGTGCGGTCAGTACCGTCTCCAGATTTAAACACAATCAAAAATCTATGGGCGGACGTAAAAAATGGGAGAGTCTGTGATGAAATGATGTGATGAAAAGTGCTAAAGGGCTTTGGAAAGCTGTAATACACAATCCCGATGAAACGATATCAGAACTTCGTAAATTCAATGAAACCGCGTTGTGTGGCTCAAAGGTATTTAAAAGTATTTTATATTGCTTAGGAAGTAATAAATTATACCGATAAGTTTTATAAGTTTTTCCATAAATGAATTGGCGTTTTTTTAACTATTGAAATAAAGTAATATTTTTTGTTATAATAATAAACTACATACATCGCAGGATTTTTAATTCTGATTTGATTGGAATCACACTAACCTCTTGGTAAATGTAAGTAAACTAAATAAAATTTTTCAACTGGTGCTATTGTTTTGACCGCAGCTGTTAATATATATATATATATATCTATGGGGGTCTTAGTGCTGAAGCGAACCAAGTCAAATAAGAAAAATCAAAAATGTTTTGAGTTTGAGTGAACTCCCTTTAATTTCTGGAGCCATTGACTTGGGTTTACTACCGCTACCTTAGGAACGAAACACTTTTTGATTTAGTCCGTTACAGAACTGAAAAGAGTTAACTTTTGCGGAGAATTTCGCACCAGTTTTGAAATACATATGTATTTTATTTTATGACTTGGTTCGGTTTTGCTCTGAAGCCTTCATATGTGATCTAGAAATAAAAAGAGCGTATTTCTTTAAAGCACTGTATATGCATATAGATGAGGTTATATTAGATTCGGCACAGCCAAATACATATTGCATATTTAGTTGTTTTTTATGATAGTTTTCTATACATATAAAATAAAGTATTATTTTATTTACTTACATTTATTAAAGCAACCAAAGATATTTTCTTTATTTTTAATTTTTAATTGCGGTTTATAAGCAATTTTTTTTTCAACCACATCAGAACATCTGCCATTGTGTTCTTGATGGTTTTGTGGCGTTAAGTAGAGCAGAAGTGTGACCAACTAAATATAAATAATCAGAAATTATTTTACTGAAAGTGTGCACGTGAATTTTTTTTAAAAGGCAAAAACGTTTTTACTTTGTTGGTGTGGGTTCAGCATAATATTGAATATTGACTTAATTTATATTTTATACCATATTAAATAAATTTCTAAAAACTATTCCCTCCCCCCAAACGGTGGGGTTGGATCCATGCCTGAGGGCATCATATGGTCGGGCTTGGCCGACTATACTTCTTACTTGTTTTAGTAAAAGAGGACACTGACGCAAACAAAATTTTCGTGGTCGTTAAAGATTTGATTTGTGAACTAGTTTGGCAAATAAAAAAAAAATTTAAACGGTTTTAATACATTTTGAGACGGTTTATAATTAAGTGTGCGATATGTTAGTATATAAAAACATAAGTGTAGTAGTTGGTCGCGTCGTTTAAGCAATACGATTAAAACTTTTTTGTTTTAATTTGAATGTCATGCAAAAATATTTATATAAGAAAACAAAATTACTTCCGTCCACGTCAGTTTATAAAAAGTAAATGACCAAAAAACTTAAAAATACATAAAAATTTATACAAATTCATATTTAAACAGAAAATCTTTGAATTAAAAATTTTTAAATTAAAATGAAAAACAAAAAGAAATAATTTTTGTGTATGAGTGAGTTCATATATATTTAGACTGTGTTTTTTTCGGGAACACACCCTCCCCTTTTCGACATTTAAACGTCATAATAATATTTTGTATTGATTTTGTCACACTTTATTTTTAACAAAAAAAAAAAAAAAAAAGAAGAAAAACACCATAATAAATAAATAGATTTGTAAAAATTAGCACACAAACACAATATGACAATTTATTTATATTAAATTGATTAAATCTGTTGTTAAGGAGTGAACAAACAACATAAAATTTAAACGATGTTTTTTTGGCGAAAAAAATGTTGTTTTTCGAATGTTAAATTTAATGTGGAATTTATTTTTGGCAAATAAATTTGTTTGTTATTAAATTGTCATACGACCGACAAGTGTTGACCAAAAGGAAACTAGAAATATTTTTTATGACATTTTTGCGGGTATTTAATTTTAAAGTTTTTAAGAATAAAGAAAAATAAGCAAAAATTGGTACAAATTGGTACAAATGAATTTTAAGAAATTTTCTCTTTTCAAAAAAAAAAAAAATTAAAACAAAAAAAAAATTTTAAGTTAGAATTTGAAAAATTACAAAAAATTTACAAAGTTGTTGCCCCTAATTATTTAACCACTTAAATTTGTGTATTTGTCAAATCTATTTTAAAACTTATTTTTACTTTTACAAAAATTATCGTAAATAGTTCGCAATTTGTTTTGTTCAAATTAAAATTTAAACGTGTCTTTTTCTTATCTATTTTAAATTCTTATTTCAACTTGTGTTAACGTCGTAGACTCTATGACTTCTTTTTAAAAATATTTTAATCATTTAAAAAATGTAAATAATTTTAAAGACAATAAAATTTTAATGTTTGCATAGTAGGAAAATATTTTTTATTTTTTATTTATATTTCGTTTTATTCACATGATTATTCATATGGAGTGTGTGTGTGCAAGTAGTTAGAAAGAAGTTATAATAACCCTGCGGGAAATTTGTATCAATTGTTCTTAAAGCACTTATCCCGTGACCAGTGAACACAATATTATTATAATAAAATGGAAGGAATTGTGGTAGGTGAAAACAAGACATATCACTTAACTGGTAATAATGTGCTTAAAGTTTAGTTATTCCAGAGGAAAGGTTATTGACACAAAACTAGTCATGTGACTGAATTCTATGCGGGTAGCGGCTTTTTGATTTTATTACTTTATAGAAAGGGTATCGTTCATATTAACATGGTTCGCTCGGGACAATGTCTGGGACAGACAATATTTTAACTAAAATTCAATGTGTCGATTTAGGTTATTTCAGTGATTTTTTTACAGTGATTTAAGGACATCCCCACGTTAAAGTGACAAGTCCCCTTCATATAAGATATTAGAACTAGAAACGTGACAGGTTTGGTGTTAGTTTCTTTCCCCTAGGGAAGCAATAAAATTAATTAATATTTTTTTAAATAATTAAAAATACATAAAAAAAATTTATTATTTTTATAAATGGGTGAATTGTTAATTTTGCCTAAATAAAAAAAAAATAATACCTTTTCTTTATTTCACACTAAAAAGAAATCAGTTTGTCACTTCATAAACTAAATAAATATAAGACTTTCCTATTTTAGACTGGATAACACCCATAAAAAACCCTACGATGAAATCTGCTTTGCAACAATTGAGTGGAACTCGCAATGCACCTGACGGCTCGAAAGACCAAAAACTACATGCAGGCAGACAGACCAGCAAAATATTTAACATTTTACGTTTTTTTGGCGATCAATAAAAAATCAGGGATGTTCTGGAAATCTAATCCCGCGAAGCTCTATGCTTGTCTGCAGGAAAGAAACCAGAGTCTCTGGCGGAAATCGAACCCGCAACCGCGGCGCTGATAGACTAGCTCGCTACCAGCTAGCCTACCGAGGCACTCAAATCGAAAACGCAAGAGCACTAGATTCAGACGGTGATTTTTTCCATGTTAATAAGTCATGATTTTTAGTGTTTGGGCCGAAAGGTGTAGAGACAAAGCGGGGTAGAGAAATCAATCAAGTTTTCTGTTCTCTGTGTCTTTTTTTTATAATTTTCCTTTGCACACATTCGTATTTTTGTTATGTTGCTTCATTTTATTTTTTATTTCAATGTGGCAACATCTCTTTACAATACAAAACACGGATCGCATTCGTGGGTAAAGTAATCATCGTTTGAATCTGTTGTGTTTTTGGAAGCAACTTTTAAAACGAATGAAAAAAGACATGATTTTTAAATCACAACCAGAATCTAGTGAAAGAACACAAACGAAATTCAAAGAATATTGTTTTTTTTTTTAACAAGAACAGCTGCTTTAATAATGCTGCATTTTTAAAACAAAGTCGTTCTTTGGTACACAACCTCTTTATAAGAATAGGCGGGATAGGAGCAGTGCCACCTCCAATACAAATACAAAATAGATCAGTTACAGTAAAAATTACAAAATTTTGTACAAATAGCTTTGGTACCAATCAGTGATGCCAGGAGAAATTTCCAAAAATCCCTAATCCCTACGTGCCTAAAGGAAAATAATTTTTTTTCCCTACAACCAAAAAAATTTTCCCTACAATTTTCCCTACGTTTTAAATTAATGGTTTTTAGCAACAGGCTCTAAGTCCACTTTTTTAAAAAATTGAGATTTTAATGCAGTAATGTGCAATAAGTAAAAATATATTGATTACAAAGAAAAAAATTTAAGTTTTCTCTTTTTTTGTTGTTGTTTTGTAGTGATGAGCAAAAGCGCTTAGTCCTATTATCACAAGTAAAAGATCTAAGTCCAAAAAAGCTTTTAACTAGGCTTATATTTATTTTTTAATTTTGCTTCTACGCACAAAGAAAACAAAAAAAAAAATACAATACCTTTACAGAATTCCAATATGTTTACACAGAAAAAGTTTGATTGATTTTTATCTCTCTTATAAAATTTTAAAATATGGACTAAGAGCCATTGCTTATTAAGCCAGCGATATAAAAATTCGATTTCAAAAATAACACTCTGTGACAAATATAAATTTTTTACAGAAACGCCTTTTTATATCTTTAAATCTAGAGGCAGAACATAGTCAAACTTCGTAATTAATTCAGGGGTGTCATGGAAATCGAAAACGAAGAACGAAAGAATTTTAAAAGTCGCTTTTCAATGATACCCCTGAATATTTTGAAAATTCCCTACATTTGCCTTAAAATAAAAAATCTGTCCTTTTTTCCCTATGCTTGAAATTTTCGGAAAAAATCCCTACAAAAAGGAAAAATTCGCTACTATTGGCATCACTGGTACCAATACAAGAAAGCTTTCTGTTCTTATCGCACCATGGCGACGGGTATAAAAGTTGGTGAATATTATACCGTATAAACCCTATATTATATTGCTATATTATATCACTATAACTTGTTTTTTTTTTTTTTTTTTTTTTTTAACAAAGCACAAATAAGCAAAAATCTGCAGACTTGTAGCATAATGTAAAAGGGGATTTAGTAAGCCTAATTATTAGGAAACCCTTCCTAAAATCAATTAAAGCCAAACGAATTTCATACATACTTTTATCTGAACCTTTACCTCAATAAATTAATTTTATTCTGGCGGATCAATGATTGCCCATGGATCCCAAATAGTGTACACTTGCAAAAACTTGTTGTAATATATTGTTGTGTAGGGCATCAAATGGTCTGGCTTGACTACCTATACTTTTTTACTTGTTTAAATATAGTTTGGTTGACATTAGAAATGGGACAAGACGATCCTTGGTGTTAATGCACCTAAAGCCAAAAAAAAACTGATTATGTATAATGTTCCCGTTTTTTTCTGTCTTAAAAGTTTTACATTTTTTTAAAGTTTTTTTAGACACAAAAGGCCAACAACTACAGAAAGAAAAATAAACATGAAAACAACATTTAATATCGTTTTAACTCTGACATCTGTCAACACCTTAAATTAATCCCCTTTGAATTATGTCTCAAAAGATTAAACTAATTTAAAATACCAAGTATTGTTTATTAAAGATTAACACCTTTAATTAACACCTCATTAAACGGCATGAAATTAACGTTAGTATGTATGTATGTGCAATATTAATAAGTAAATAATTATAAAAGTATATTTTTCTACAACTGTTTTTATATATGTGACATAAATTACGTGCACAATGCGTTAAATTAAAAAAATACTGTTAATTTGCAATTAAATTTTTTTCTAATAAATAGAAACAATTAAATTGCAAAACTTAAACAAAAACATTAAGCACACATTATTGTTAATTAAAATTATCAAATTGTACGCAATAAATTGCATACAACCACACACACACACACGCCATAGCTGGCACTTTTTAAATAATTAACAATTAAGTAATTTCGTGATCTCGGGAATACAAAAAAAATATAAATTAGAAAAATAAAAAGTTAAATAGTTAAAAAAAAAAAACTACAAAAACTAATGAGCCGCCATGCAATAATTTAACTGGAAAAAGGCAATTTGAAAAAGTCAAATACAAAATAAATAAAATAAATTCTTAAAATACCAATGAGTACGACATAGAACGCATTTTAATTAAATATTACAAAAATTGTATTTAATTGAATCGAAACGAAACAAACCGAAATGAAACGTTCAATAAGAACGAGTGAACAATTTGATTTTCATTAATTAAAAAGTGTGACTAAATAAACAGCTAAGTAATTAAAAAAATGATTCTATTAGATTTTGTTTTTTATATGTAAATAACACGAAAAAACAATTAAACAAATTTGGGGTCGATTAAATTGAAGTGTACATATGAGGGAAAACATTTTATTCGTTTTAAAATCAAACACCTTTGGGCTTAATAGTTTTAGATTGGAGAGGTATCAAGCCCTTACCATGGAAATAGCTTAAGTAACATAATTTTTAATTTTCCGTTTTTTTTTTATTAGTGAATTCATTGGCAACACTTGCATCATCTCCTAAAAGTTTATGGTCACACAAATTTGTAACAAAAACTCTATAATTCTTCACAAAAATATGGAAAAAAAACTTGTGTTTGGTAAACAAAAATTAAAAACAAAAAATGGTTAAAAACTGCTTTAATAAAATTAAACAACAAATCAATAAAACTTTGTTCACAATGGGAGAAACAGTTTCGTTTTTTCTTCTATCTTATTTCTTCCCAAAGTATTTCACACATTTTCCTTGAATATTTTGAACAAAAATGTAACTAAAGTTTTTTTACAAAGTTAAATCTATTTCAGCAACAATTTTGTATGAAATGACGTTTATAATAATTTTATTTAGTTTTTAATGAAAATTTAAACAAAGTGTTTTTAAAAATAATAACAAATACGTAATATTGTTGTGGGCAAAATTTGCAAACTTTTCCTAATTTTGTGTGGTTGCGAAAAAAAAATTGTTGCTTTATTGTGAACACCAAGTGAAAATGTTGCTGCCATTGTGAAAGCAGCTTAATAATTCATAAATTATTGGGTGGTATTATTGATTTCGCACGGCAAGGAAAATTCGACGGAAATAAATATCGATCGATATGCAAATTGCAATTATTCATTCCTGCGGCATAAGCTTTCCGCAATAAATTTTTAACATCCCTGTTTTAATAAATTCTGAGTTGATATTAGCTCTGTTTCTTTGCCTTTTGGGTAAAGATCGTGCAAATGACTATCTATTTAAGTACATTATTTTATTCCGCAACCCTTTTTCCAGAATTTGAATCATGAACTTTTAATCTTCCCTTTTTTGTTTTGTTTATGTTTTACTGCTGTTTGACAATTTACACAATTTGCACGAAGAAAATGTCTGGGCTGTTTCGTACAAGTAGAAGAAGAATTTCATTCTCTCAAACCCGCTCTCATTTGCACAAATTTAAAGTAGAGGAACGCGTTTCGTGGAAATTGGGATCCCGAGGGATTCCAAATTAGAGTAAAGAAAAAGAGCTATTATTGTGTTGGTAAAAAGAACATTTTAAACGAGTTGAAATTTTTGTGAGCAATAATTTTTTTTATTAAATTAATTTCTGTAAAACATACAAATAATATAACAAATAATGAATAAAAATAATTTTTTTGCGTTGTAAAATTTAAACGTAAGCAAAATGGCGAAAAATATCTACATTGCGGTTTGAATAATATAGCAATACCGCAATGGTACCGCAAGGATACCGCACAAACGGAATGAATAATTACAAATTTGGCTTCCGCACAAAAATTGCTTTCCGCACTTGCGGAACGGAATCAATAATACCACCCATTATGAGATCTATTTTTAAAAAAACAAATACATATAGAGAAAGAAAATATTTTGATTTGTAAACAAATAGATCGTCGATAATTCGAATGTCGTTATTATTCGAGGTGGCCAATTCTTTGTGATCAAAAGTGATAAAATCCAAAAAAACTTACAAGTATTAAGCCAAAAAGTAAAAGAAAATATTTTTTTTACAACGAAATTGACAATAAAAGGTTATTTTCTTTATACCCAAAAAAAATTTTAATGCAATAAGATCAAATTGAGTAAAAATTTTGAATGAACAAAAAATTCAAATCATTTATAAACAAGAATTTTTTCATCATAATATTCTTCTGTATGTATGATTTTAGGAAAGTTCTACGTTATATAATTATGATAGTAGCATTCATCACATTTTAATTAAATGAAAACTAGCTTTATCTAGACACTAAATGGATAAATTGGCAACACTGAATGAAGGCAAGTTAAAGTGTTATATTCGGCCGTGCCAAATCTTTGATACCCTCTACCGAAAGTACAAATAGTTTAAAAGGCTTTATAAAGTATCCAGCATAAGTTCGTTTTAGTACTATTTAGTGAAATTCAAAAGTACGCTTGATATGGGACCTATGTAAAACATTAGGACGCTTATTACAAAGTTTTAAGATTTTAGACATATCGTCGTTCGTAAGTTATTGTGTTCTATAAGGGTTTATTTTACATATATTATAGAACACAATAATTTACGAACGGCGATATATAAAACTTAATTAGACCTAATTTCAATAAAATATCATGGTTCGTTTTTTATTGAACAGATTTTTAGCAGGAAAATATTTTATTCATCCAAGTGTGTGAAATTAAATACAAAGTGAGATGGAAGAGTTTGGGTACAGTAGCCACATCCCTCACGGAGCACTTTCATGAGAATTTCAGTCATATTTTTTCAAAAACCATAAATTTAAATATTAAAAGACTAATAAAATATCAAATAAGTTTTTAATATTAAATAAAAAATCGATAAAAAATAAGTGATATTCCATAAAAGCTTTAAAATTTCGTTTAAATAATCGTATTTTCTCTATAATATTTTTGAATTTAAATGAATTTAACTTTTCGTATTTATCTTTGCACACATTATTTAGCCTATGATAATTTATGGATCGACCATCGCAAAATTCACAAGAGTGATTTCTGGTATAATAAAAATTTAGTTTAATACAGTATTATAATTTGTTAGCACTTTAAAGCCGTTTAGGAAGGAAACTTTATATGAGACCTATGATGAACCGATTATAACAAATATTTACAAATATTTACAGAAGCAACTTTTTTTTTTTTTGCTTTTACACGACATGAATGCATTTTGCAGTGGAAAATTTTACAAGAACTCTGCTACGACAAGAACATCGCAATTACTGGATTTGATTTGCAATTAAAGTAATGCGCAATCAATTCGATTGTAGTCAAACTTGAATGCAATATGTTAATATATAAATTGATTTCAAAAAATTGATTGCATTGAAAATCAAAAAGTTAATTGTATGATTTCAAATGAAAACCATGTAATCATTTTTCCGATTTAGAATGAAATCAAAAAATTAGCAATCATTAACGAGAAATCGTGTGATTGCAATCTTTTACACTTCTGTTATAGAGCCATATTTACGAAATTTAACAGTGTGATTACTACACAGAAACAAAATAAAAAAAATCAAAAATAAAATCAGTTTTAATTAAAAATTTAATCAAGTGAATTAAACGTTCAATCAAGTGAATTAAACGTTTAATCAAGTGTAAAAAACGTTTAATTGACAATATTAATTTGCACCAGTAAACAAATTAATAATATCAATTAAACGTTTAATTCGCTTGATTAAACGTTTAATTAAATTTTTAATTAAAACTGATTTTATTATTGATTAATGCTTTTGGTGGTGCAAAATTTTTTTCAGTGTAGTCTAATGGAACTATGACAGATAGATAGATAGATTTAACTACAATAGCATTATTCGTTACGTTTTGGTGTACTAAAGTGTAACAGTTTTTTTACTCAATCGACACAATCTTCTTCAGCAGGTCATCCGAGTGACGGCAACAAAAGCTTAAGCTCCTTACGTAGCCATTATCCTGCTAATATGTGAACAAATTACCACCGTTTTATCCCTAGGACAACAAAAAATCTTTGGTGTGAACTAGATTTAAACCAGCTGTAATAAAAAACGTTGTCCTGTAAAATTTTGTTTTTGTCGTTTAAGCTATTTTCGCGGCAAGGGCCGCTATGGGGGCTATGCACTTAAAAGTTATATAGTGTAAAAAACGGGCACTCTTAATTTACCTGTGTTTACTGGCAGCTAGATAAAGAAATCTTCTTTTCAACTTAACACAACTAAACAACTAACAAACATCCCAATAAAAAATTGAGCTTAACGAAGCATCTCGCTTACGGAAGGGGTGAATTTTATATGGTGAGTTCCCATTTTGAAGCAATACATTTTTGACACAAAAAGCGCTTTATTCAACGCACATAAAAGCTGGTGAACGTAGCGTTCAGCTTAACACACTGAATGTTTTTTACAGTTATTTTTTAGTATTATCCCTTACAAGCCTGATTCGTAGTAAGGAAATGGCGTAGCACTTGAAATGTTATGTTTTCTTTTATAAAACTTGTTAAGAAGTTCTTCACTTACTTTACTGCATCTCTGTATGTCTTATTGCGTAGCGCATAATTGTGCGCTTATTTTTATAAATGTACCATAAGTGCTTCGCAAAATGATAAAATGTTTAATTGGGATTTAACTTAGTTAAATCTTAACTTGAAAAAAATGAAAAAGTCACTAGAGCTAACTTTGTAGAGTATGGCAGAAGAGGACTCTTATTTATTTTTGGATTTTTCATGCTACTACTTGATTGTGTACTTTAAATTCTCGACTAAATAATCACGTTTCACGTTTGTTGCCCAATATTTAATATATATAAATCATAAATAAACAATCGAACACTCTCCTAAAATTTAACACTCTTTTTTTAACTATTCTTTGCAGTGTAGTGACTGTTTCATTTTTAAAGGGAAATTTCGGAAATTTGTAATTAAATAAAATAAAAGTTAAAGGGAAATTTCGGAAATTTTTAATTAAATAAAATAAAAGTTATATAATTCACACACTTTCCAAAATTGATATAATCATCACATAACTTTTAAAAAAAACGAATTATAAGAACAGATAATGATCGGTTGACCGCATACATATAAAGCTAAATTTTTATTTTTCATATTATTCAATAAAACAAAAATTAAATTACCGTAAATAATGGTCACTTGAAGGCAGCATAATTTAGCAACAATTATGTTTTTTTTTTATATAAAAATAAAGAATATTTAATAAAATAATTTTTTCTTTTCATTTATTCATTGATAATTTAGTTAAAGAAATTTCATGTTTGTAGCGCATTTTTGTTTAATTTATTAAATTTATTTCTTAAACATAGAAAGAACATTCATTTAATTGTTTGGCTGGTTGGCTTTGAACTTTAAAGCACGAGTTAATAAATGACCACAAAATCGTGTCGGATTTAAAAGACAAGTAAACACTAGAATACGCAAAACCGTTAAAAATTAAATTTTTTTTTTATTTTTTTTTTCAATTCGGAACACCAAGAAAATTAGACAATACACGAATCGGAATTAAGAAGAACTACATACAACACACAATATTCTTCATTTTGTCATACGCGTTTTGTTTGAATAACTCTAACAACGCTGTGACTCAGAGGCAGTCAACAGCAGCAATCAGTTAAATTTAAACACTAAATTTGCTATAAAAAAAGAGCTGTATAACGTTTTCGTTTAAGTTTTACATTTTTTATTTTCGTTTCTATTTCGATTTGGATTTTTATTAGTGATTTTAATTCTGCTTCAAGTTGTTTGTTGACGTAGTTCATCGTATTAAAGTTTGATTTTTACTGTTGCTTATAAGAGTGTATAGTTTGTATTATTGCGGTTTATATTTCATGTAAAAGAGCTCTGCTTAACTGACCCAGCAAACGATCATAGAGCATGAATGAATGATTGAATCAAATGAATGGTTGGGCTGTTAGCTTGGTTGGTTGGCTATTTGGATTGTCTGATACAAGCCATAAAAACTCACTTAATGAATAAATATTTTTGGAGAGGGAATATTACATTGTGAGTGAGTGAGTAAATGAGTGTATGAATGAGTGTCAACGGCGTTAATTTTCGCTAATCTATATAAGATAAAACTAGCAACTACAGGCTCACACGAAACAACGACTCTTATTCACACTTGATTCTATTTAGCAGCCAGCAAACACATTAAGCCCCAAACAGTGAAATAGCCCGCCCCAAGTTGTTGGTTAAACTGTAATGATGTAATATCTATCATTAATAATAGAGAGGTTTTTTTCTTAAATTGTTTTTGTAAAATGTGCTGAATGTGAGTGTTTTGTGTTCTAAAGACGACGACGGACGATTGACTCTTTAAAGTGCTGACGATAGTGAAAAGTTAATGTTTAGACAAAAGATACATCTATGTATGTATGTTTATATGTATGTACAATAAAAACGTACACCATCTGAAACACCCAGAACAATGTACATATTCTAATGGTTTTCCAGACAAACAGATACACACACTTAGACATTAATAAACATCAATAATATTAATGAGCTTTTCAAGTAAAATGACAGTTTAAAACGACTCTGAACCTACTCTATAGACTTTTGCAGGACAAATTTTCCAATAATTATTTGTATGCTTCAACGACAAAGATTTAAGTTTCATCAAAAGTGTGTTTTTACTTCTCATTATTATTTAGAATCTTCTTAGTAAGAAATCATGGTTTAAAAAAATGAGCTCAAAAAAATTTACGTTTTTGCAGTATCTGAAATCAGGGGCAAATTACGGCATTCGATATCGAACGAAATTACAATACAATTTTATTGGAAATTTCGATCGATATCGAATGCCGTAATTTGCCCCCAGGACTAGCCTAAAATGTGTTAAATAGATTCTGAAAAATACTAAAATAAAATTCTAACGGTCAAATTTACCAATTTAACTGTCAGGCAACAATATGTTAATTGGCATTTAAAGTGATCGTTAATTATAATTAAACCTGGGGTCTAATTACCGCATACGATATCGAGCAAAATTGATCGAAATTTTTTATTTTGGTATCATGACTCTCGATATCGAATGAAATGTATCGTAATTTCAGATGATTGCATTCGATATCGAGTAACCAAAGAAATTACATCTCTCGAGTTTTCATTCGATACGCCAGTGTCTATCGTATGCAGAAAAATTCGATAATTTACTCGATACGATAGCTTACTCGATATCAAATGCGGTAATTAGGCCCCTGGTGAAATTGGTCATAAAATTAGGACAACAAGGTTTATCTCACATGTATTTAAGGTGTTGTCATAAGGTCCGCGAAATATATATAAATAACAATATATATGAACATTTCCCCAGAATGGTCTACCAGGATGAAAAAATAAAATGTTAATAATCATCGTCTTTAATTGTTTATTATTATAAAAAAATCTATGTTGTTATAAAAGAATGGTTTCATAGCATATCTCAGCTGTTTTACTTGAGGAAATTGCGCTGGAAACTGGAAAATTTTATATTTTGTTATATTTTCTACTTCTAAAGACATTTTTATGTACTTATTTTACATGCAAAAAATATGTTATGTTTACACTCTTTCTTCATAATCTCTCCATTACAATCAATTGTAAATTGAGTATTAAGTTGGTTGTTAAGGAAATTTGAAGATATTTATGGGAATCTGCATGGTGATAATAATAAAAAAACATATGGAAAAATCGTACGTTCGCGACCCGTACGTTCGCGACCGGTACATAAGCCAATTAAACAAAAACCAAAAGAGATATTTTATTTTGTAAATACTGTATGGAGACCTTCATTAATACACTTTTGAAATAAATTAATCACTTTTGAATATTCCGTTCCATTACGCAGATTTTTACATTTCACTACGTCAGCCAAAGTTGACTTCTATTTTGCGTACGTTCGTGACCACATGTTTATAACTATTATTATGAAAACTTAAACTCGATGAAATCCATCTTTTGCACTAAACATACATCTACACAAATGCTATCGAATCGCAAAAAAAAATGCTAGGAAAAGTTTTGTTTTCTATATTATTTGTACATCAAACGCGTACGAACGTACGTTCGCGACCCCAGGAAATGCCCATATATTTGTTTTTATTTTAAATATCTTATTTGAAATTTACAAGAGAATAATTCTATAAAAACTTATTTTACTTGATTTAACAAGTGAATAACGTTTTTGTTTAGGTTTATTATTTATTAAAATTTTTTTTAATTAAATTTGAAAAACAACAAAACAGAACAATGAACCAAAGTTATTCAGTTTCATTTTGAAAGTTAGCATTCGATTATTCAGACACAAAGATCATATCAAATAATGAGCGATAAGGCCCATTTTCACTTCATAAACAAAACTGCAGAATATGGGGCACCAAAAACTAATGGGTAGATTATGGATGGAAACTCGACTTCAGTTCAGTTGCCTGATTTCGCTGATGGTAGCTCAACTTCAGTTCAGTTGCCATCCGTAATCGACCTATAAGAATAATTTTTGAACATCAAATGCACTTACATAGGATGCCATGTTTTTTGAAAACTACGAGCAAGTTGCAGGTAATGTGAATGGCTTTAGGTACCGGGCAATAAGTAAAAATTATATTTTAAGACCCGAGAAATTGCTTAGACATTCAGGTAGAAAGAAGACTTTTGCGCTATAAATATGAAGATGTGCTATAGAAGAAGAATACGAAATTGAATAGATGTTTAAGGTAATAACTGCCTGTTTTTGGAAAATGAAAGCAAGTGAGTGAGAAGTTATATTAAAAACAAAAACAAATTTATGTTTTTTATTGTTGTTTTCAATATAATTTCTCACTCACTCACTTGTTTACGTTTTCTAAAAACGTATTATTTACTATTACCGTTAGGAAACATATGTTCACATCACTAATGGCTTGAAAAAAACTAAAACGATAATAAAATACATAGACTTTTTTCATTTAAGTATATTAAAAATTTTATTTTTTGTTTTTAAACAATCTTTTTACAAAGTTATGAGCGGTATAAATTATGACAACCAAAATAAAAGCTTGATTGTGAAATCAAAGTAGTAAGATGTAAAACAGTAAAAGTGAGGGTAAAATATGCAACATATTTTGCATGTTTTTCATGAAAACATTCACATACGAACTCGAAAATGTTTCCCACAGTTGTATTTTGTGTAAAAGAAAGCGCCATAAATGTTAATAAATGTTACACTTTCACACCAATCTTACGTATTTTAAGGAAAATACAACCTTGTCATGACAAGTTGTTACTTGTTTTTTTTTATTAGATCAGAGATGCATTTTTGGTCAAAATACTTAAGACTTGTGTGATAGTGTAAAGTATGCTTAAATGCAAACTTTAAAATCAGAAAGAAAAACGTTATTCATTAAACAAATCATAACGTTACTTATGCGCCACCCTGTATATAGTAAAACAAACATGTTACACATTGTACGAAAATGGTTTATGTGTTTTTCAACCACGAAATTCCTGTATATTATAAATAAGTTTGGAACTGCTTGCCGAATAGAGCAAATTAACTCGGATAAAAGTCGAAAAGAATTACGATTTTATGCTATAAAAGCAGAATTTTGAAATTGGGTTCCAGGCTACATTATAAATAGTGAGTTTATTTAGTGGAAGCGACCACGTATGATCGTTTTTCCAAAAATTTTCTCGTTATTTTGTTTGTAGCCCCAAGTATTCTCTTTAAATTGACTTATAAATCATCTTCGTATGTAAAGTAGTTTTCGAGTTATTGAAGAAATAAGCTCAACACATTTCGGCGAAATTATGACATTTTGAATATGACATAACTTTTCAAAAAAAAAAAAAAAAAAAGTTTTTAATTTTTTTGTTTTCATATAAGTTTCTTATAGAATAAAAGTAACCTTCTCACCAAATTTCATTAAATTCGAAAGAGATTGGGTTCCACTCTTGGTCGATTTGACATGGAATTACCCAGATGTATTGCAAAATAAAAGATAAGTAAAGATTAAATTAAATTTTATTTTTTCGACCTTTTTTAAATTATTAAAATAAAAAGTTTTTTCGAGCTCGAGGCCAATTATTTGTAAAAAATATTTATATCCAGTGCAATATTAAATGTGGAGATAGTAATACGTCTCTTGCAAATATATTTGTAACTCATTCCTTGATAATGATATCCGAAGGATATCGAAATATTGGACCAAATAATTTAATAAATAATATACATATTTTTTACAAATAATTGGCCTCGAGCTCGAAAAAACTTTTTATTTTAATGATAAGTAAAGATTTTAATCGTTTAGAACATTTCTTTGACTCTTACTCACACTTACTGAAGATGTGCTAAAGAAGAAGAATACGAAATTGAATAGATGTTTAAGGTATTAACTGCCTGTTTTTGGAAAATGAAAGCAAGTGAGTGAGTGAGAAGTTATATTGAAAACAAAAACAAATTTATTTTTTATTGTTGTTTTCAATATAATTTCTCACTTACTCACTTGTTTACGTTTTCTAAAAACGTATTATTTACTATTACCGTTAGGAAACATATGTTCACATCACCAATGGCTTGAAAAAAATTAAAACGATAATAAAATACATAGACTTTTTTCATTTAAGTATATTAAAAATTTTATTTTTTGTTTTCAAACAATCTTTACAAAATTATGAGCGGTATAAATTATGACAACCAAAATAAAAGCTTGATTGTGAAATCAAAGTAGTAAGATGTAAAACAGTAAAAGTGAGGGTAAAATATGCAACATATTTTGCATGTTTTTCATGAAAACATTCACATACGAACTCGAAAATGTTTCCCACATTTGAATTTAGTGTAAAAGAAAGCGCCATTATTTGTTAATAAATGTTACACTTTCACACGAATCTTACGTATTTTAAGGAAAATACAACCTTGTCATGATAATTTGTTACTTGTTTTTTTTTTTATTAGATCAGAGATGCATTTTTGGTCAAAATACTTAAGACTTGTGTGATAGTGTAAAGTACGCTTAAATGCAAACTTTAAAATCAGGAAGAAAAACGTTATTCATTAAACAAATCATAACGTTACTTATGCGCCACCCTGTATATAGTAAAACAAACATGTTACACATTGTACGAAAATGGTTTATGTGTTTTTCAACCACGAAATTCCTGTATATTATAAAGAAGTTTGGAACTGCTTGCCGAATAGAGCAAATTAACTCGGATAAAAGTCGAAAAGAATTACGATTTTATGCTATAAAAGCAGAATTATGAAATTGGGTTCCAAGCTACATTATAAATAGTGAGTTTATTTCGTGGAAGCGACCACGTATGATATCGTTTTTCCAAAAATTTTCTCGTTATTTTGTTTGTAGCCCCAAGTATTCTCTTTAAATTGACATATAAATCATCTTCGTATGTAAAGTAGTTTTCGAGTTATTGAAGAAATAAGCTCAACACATTCGGCTAATTCGGCGAAATTATGACATTTTGAATATGACAACTTTTTAAAAAAAAAAAAAAAAGTTTTTAATTTTTTTGTTTTCATATAAGTTTCATATAGAATAAAAGTAACCTTCTCACCAAATTTCATTAAATTCGAAAGAGATTGGGTTCCACTCTTGGTCGATTTGACATGGAATTACCCAGATGTATTGCAAAATAAAAGATAAGTAAAGATTTTAATCGTTTAGCACATTTCTTTGACTCTTACTCCATTATAAAAAAAAAAGGTTAAGTTCACATTAGTTAACCAACACTTTTGCTGGGCGCAGTGTGTTGGTTAGCTAATGTGAACTTTGACTTTTTTTGCATAAAGTGGTAACTATTTTAATAGTCAGCAGTTTTGAAAACTTTAAAGAAAAAAAAAATAATTTGATACGTAGAATTTGTATTCCATTATTTTAATCAAAAACTTAAATATCTTGTCATTATATGTAGTATTATTTATACATATCAATAGTATAAATAAACATTAAGACCAAATTAAATAGTAAATTTATGTTTGAAAACAAAAATTAATAGTTTTGCTTCAAAAATTAAAAAAAAAAAAGAAAAAAATAAATAAAACAACACTCAACATTTTAATGAAAAAATGGCAAATATTTAACAAAAAGGCAAAGTCAGTGTCATTTCAAAATAAATTGACGCTAGAGAGGTTGTCTATCATAAAGACCGACTTTATGACAGACAAAAAGACAAAACGACAAACAAACAAACTACATGAATTAAAGCCGGCCGTTAGATAAATAAATAAATGTAGAGAAACATACAAATCTACAAGCGACAAAAGCATAACAAAAATTACAGCGCTTGATGCTTTATGGATAGATGAGTGAATAGATAGATCGATAGATAGATGGTTGGATGGATGGATGGATGGAAAACACCAAAATGATACAATATGTATTGGAAACAGCAATAGCAAACGCAACAACAACAACAACACCAAAAAACAAACATCAATCTATTGCTGGTCTTTTGGAAAAGACGACAAATATAGAAACGTATTTATTCCCTCGCTTGTCATTTTTAAAAGCAACTCAACACTTAAAATTGATTCTAAATGCGTTCGTCTGCTGCTGGCTCTCTATTTTGTATATGCGGTTCTATTATTTTAATAAATAATTTCGATTTTTTGTTTATGTATTTTAAAAATATTTTGTTGTATAAATGATTTTGTAAATTTTTTTTGCAAACTTTTGCCATTAGAAAAAATTTGTTAATAAAAACACTTTTTAACAAATTTAGATGCTTCTTAAAGATTTTAAATTTTTTTATTTGTATTCTATGTGTTTTATTTTTTTTTTTTTTTTTTTGTTCAACTATAAAAATCAATCATCGCTGTGATATGTTCGTTAGGCTTGTAATTAATTGTTGTTACGCACTTTTTGTTGTTTTTTCTATATGCAGTTTTCGGTTTTGTGATATACATACGTTAAACGAAAGATATTGGTTGAAATATATTATGAAAACAGTTTTGTTATTGTATTTTTTTTTTAATTGAAATTCTAACACCCAAATGCTCAACACCTTGTATAGTTGCATTTAACTACGAGAATAAAAAATAAATGTAATATTTGATGTTTTTTAACACGAAATATTAAATAAATTTAACAAAAAAAAAAAAAAAATAATAATAATCACTTGGTTTGGTATGAGCCTCTTTTCGATTTCGGACATGTGTTGTATGATTGCTAGAAAATGTTCGTTATTGTGTATGTGAGTTGTGTCAATTGATTTGGTAAATATAATTTTTCATTTTCGAGACAAGTTTATTAACAAAATTGACTGCTTAGTGTAAATGTTTTTTAACGCAAAGAAGCGATTTATTTCAATAGAAAACAACTCTAAAAAATTTTTTTTTTATTATTAAAAGTGTCTCTTTTAAGATTATACCGCAGTAAGTTTGAATATTAATTAAATATGTATACATAATCACGCCTATTCCCTCGTAATTTTTTCGCTTTTCACGTATTTGCGATTTTTAAAGGTACGTAATTCAAAGGAGCATAATAACGTGAAAAAAGGTTTGCGTTAAAAAGTTCCCCTTTTCGTGAATAATTTTTTCCCTCGTAATTTGTTCACTTTTCCCTTTGATTTTCTTATTTTGTTTCTGGAGAACAGAACATATACAGGGGAGGACTTAGTTATTGGCACAGTAAACAGTTTGAGTTTCTCGATAAATTAAATAATCTTTTTGGAGCGATCTTTTTATAAACAAATATTTTTACTAGAATAAATGATGGGTTTCCCATAAAATTTTTCAAGATTTTGATGATGTGACCTTTAAAAAAAGAAATAAAAAAAATACCCAGTTTTGCTGAACAAATTGGCACAACGTGGTTACTACTTTTTTCTTATCAATCGTTACTCCTTACATTTAAAAGTTTTCACATGCGAATATCAGTGTGCATTAAATTTTCATTGTGCAAATTTGCAATTTGTAAATTTGCAGTGCACATTATGATTGTTCGTGAGCATACCACTTTTATTTTTTGTGAAAATGTGATATTATTCTAAAAATTTATTTTGGCAACACAAAAAACTTCTGGCAGCACTGTAAAAAATTTGCATTTGTTGACAATTATACACAAGCAAATTAAAATGAATTTTTTCTTTTTAAATTATTTAAATTTAATTCTCTATTTTATATTAAAACCCACGAAAATATTGTTTACATTTGTTTTGCAACTGAGCAAATATTCACTACTAATTTTGCTCGTGGTTTTTTTTAGCGCAAACGAAGTAAAATAGAGCAAATATGTACATTTTTTTGTTGTGTTGTGCGAATGTGTGTATTTGTGCACGAATTTGCATCGTTTGCATACTTTGCACTACCCATCGTGATTTCCCTTATTTATTTATTTTATTTAAAATGGGTAAAAAAACAGAAGAAAACCACAGAATCTCAGAACAACATGGGTGCCCTGGTTGGCAAGTTGGTAGTGAGCTAGTCTATCAGTGCGGGTTCGATTCCCGCCAGCGACTCTGGTATTCTTCAGACAAGCGCAAAGCTTCGCGGGATTAGAATAAGAAAAAATAATAATTTTATATTTTCACAACCCAGGCACATCTTATGATAGACAGCAGTCGCTACACAATTCGGAGCATCGTGCAGCGTTTCAAGGAAGGGTATGAAGGGTATAAAAAAAGGGCAATAACGAAAAGTAATGAGCTAAAGCTGGCCCTGGTCAAAAAATAAAAAAATTTTGAGGGCAGAAGTCACGAAAAAAATGGTGCGTTCTGGTCCAAATCAACTAAAGGCTGTTATAAAAGATAACTAATATTTTATGTTTTTTAATGAAGAGAAAAAATCTGTCACGTACCGTTTGTCACGAACAATATTAAATTTTGTTCATTCTAAAACCATCAAAAAAATTGTTTTTTAATTACTTATCTCACAACTCGCAGATTTTCGCATATTTTAAAATTCACTTCAAAATCGCTTCCGTTTTATGTCACGTACGATATGCACCTATTTTGCTTTATATTTTGGACAACAAGGTTCCGAATGTGATAATTTTATTTCAAATATTGTATATAAAACAAATATATTGATAAAATTATTTTCCAGTTCCTACTTTTTTTTGCTAAATTCCTACCTCTCTGAAGGTGTACGTACAAACGTCACGTACGATGACAAGAAAATGCCCATATGTTATAATTGTAATTAAAACTTTCGACAAGAAGATAAAAAGTTAACGTTGGGGAGGAAATACGAATTTTACAAATTTTCGTTGCAAATCTCCTAACAGATCTCTCTCCTCTAGGCGCTCATAAATTGATTTTTTAAAAGTAGTCCCAGTTAAATAAAAAGTGATTCGAAGTGCTCTTGAACTATTAGAGACCAATAAGCAACCTATCCCGATTTTTCATTGGCTGTACCTGCGCCTTTGTCTTAGTTGGAACTTGATCATCGTTAAAACGGCGCGTATTTTACGCTATCTAACGAAAAGTTTAAAATGTTTGTGACCAGGATTTTTTAACATTTTTGGCTTAAGATTATGTTTGAAAGCTGTTTTAGTTGTATTTCCGGGTTCTTCCCATTAATAATATTAATTTACAAAGATAAGTTATAGTTTTTAAAAAATAATTGTAGGCGCGCCATAAGCCAAGATAGTGGAAAAATAGAAAATTCATATTTTAATTTTTATTAAGCTAACTTGGTTATTAATTTGTTGCAGGATCAGTGGAGTGTTTAAGTGTTAAAGTCGGTACCCGAAAATCACTTTTTGATAAAAATTAAAACTTGCCGAATTTTGAAGAGACATACCACGACGGAATACCAAGAGCGTAGTCTAAAAGTTTGAGTCGACCATTTAAACCGTAGGTATATTAAGCTGAGCGAAAGAAGTAAGAGAAGAAGAATTGAAAGCTTACGTAGTTCGGCAGATGATGTCATGTTGATGCACGCAAAATTACAAACGACTGGGAAAAAGGCGCTTCAAGTATACTTAAGCAGATTATGAATTCCCAAAAAGAGCTACAAAGTTAGAAAATCAAGTCCTCCCAACTTTAACAACGCGACGAATAATATTAGGTTGGAAAATATAGCCTTTAACAGCCGTATTTATAACAAAAAGTTAGCCACAGTTTGTACACTACGTACAACGAGCTGCTAACTAGAATGCCGATTAAGACTAGCAGCTTGTAAGCACAGAGTTTATTTATAACAAACTTTTGTCCATCTGCTAACTAAAAGAAAATCAACTCTGAGTTTTAATAATGCCACATTATATTACTGAAAAATGCAACACGTTTGAATTAATCATCGCTGGTTTTGTCATTTTTTTGTAAATTTTTTTTGTTTTTTCCTCCACATATAACAAATTTAAAAAGTTTTTTAAATTAATATAAAATAAAAAAGGAAAGAAACATAAAATAAAACAGTAATTAAAATAAAACCAACCAAATTGTTTAACATTAAACAGCTGTTTCTTACAAGTTGGCAAACGTTTGGCAGCTGGTTAAAAAGAGTTTAGCAAATCGTTAGCCAGAGTTTGGTAAGTGTATTATAAATAAACTTTGTGCTAACTTCATGCCAAATTTCCATTATAAATACGGCTGTAACAGGTAAAAAACTAACAAACATTGCAGTATAAATATTTAAAATAAATTCGTTATGGAAAAATTTTTTAAAGTTTATTCAATAAAGGTTAAGGAATTGTAAATATATCGTAATTTTTTTTTTAAATGTATATGCAGCTGTGGTAGTTAGTTACATCTTTGGATAAAATTATTGAAGGAGTTCCAAGAAAATGCAGCTGTTTATAATGCAATATACATTAGAGCGACTCAACACAAAAAGTGCTCGATGTACCCTCCTAAAAATGAACCTTGGACGTTTTTGAGATGACATTTAAATTATTTCGGCTCCAGCTTTGACCTCTCATGAGCTGGACCATTTAGAAAAAGGGTATATTTTTGCACGTTTTGTTAATTTGATAATCTATATACAATATGGGTATCATAAGAAAGGTTAATAGGACTAAAGAAAGAAAAAAAGAAATGATGCACGAGTTTTGGGCGGCATATTTTTTTTTAAATTGCAATAAATGAGTCTTAAATGATCTGTATAAAAGTTTTGTAAATATAAACAATAAAATTTATTAACTTTTTTTAATTTGCAAAAAAAAAGGCAGCCAAAAAGTCGTGAATCATTTCTTTTTTTAGTTCTTTAGTCCTTTTTTTATCCATACATGATCTAGAAAGTAAATCCGCTATCATATTAGAGTTACCACAAAATTACATTTATATATATATTCCAGAGCACCGTGTAAAATGCATCTAATTTGCAAAAATCTAAATTATTTACATACAAAGATGATGGATGTACTTGGCAAAAGCAAAAGTTTGATACCCATATTGCTTTATTTAAAACGAAGGGTTACCACCCCATTGCATTTTTGTCAAAACGCGAACTAGCACGAATTTCAAAAAAAGCTGAGACAAGTATTTAATTAGATCGACTAAAGATTATAATATGTTAATTTGGCATTTTTATTATAAACAACCCCGAACAAAAAATTCAAAAACCGTTCGTTTTTACAAAATGTTCTAAAAAAGCACATGGATGATCGTCCTTGGACGAATTTGTATTTTGGAAGTTATTTGGACGCGCCTTAAAAGAACCATTCTTATGATACCCATATTGTATACGTTGGTAAGGAAACAGATTCTCAAATTAACAAAACATGCAAAAATAGACCCTTTTTTAAAATGGTCCAGCTAACGAGAGGTCAAAGCTGGAGCCGAAATATTTTAAATGTCATCTTAAAAAAGTCCAAGGTTCATTTTGAGGGAGGTACACCTTGCACGAATTTCACTTTCATACATCTTATGTCTTTGTGTATTTAAAACTCATATCCTTTAAGACAGAGCTGTTGGCCTATGTGTCAATGCTTACTCTTATATTTAGTCTCAGAATTTATACTGCTGATTAATTAAATAAATTAATTAATAAAACTCATAGCTATACTTTGCAAATATTTAAAACTCCATCGAACAACTACTATTTATATCAATTATATCTTTAATTCAATTAAACTTGCCTTGATCAAACAGGTTTTAATAATATTTTATTTGCATTTTAACATTTAATTAAGTAAATAGTTAATTATTAAAAAAAAATAGGTTTTTATGCCCTCCACCACTAGTCGTGAATGAATGTAAACTAAGTTTGTCATGCCGTGTGAAACTTTTTCAATATCAAACTAAGACCCCAGTATAAAGTATACATATTCTGGGTGCTTTAGTAAGTCTTATGGCCGTTTTCTCATTACATGATTATCTTTTTTCCCAACGAAAAACTGCACATTAAAGAAATTCGGTTTTCTCAATGTCTTATTTGCTTCTATCCTGTTGCAAAACTAACCGGCACTCATCTGCCAATTATTTATTTTCCTTTTATTTGACGTACAGATAAATTCAATCAGCTGACTCCCAACTTTTACATGTATTTTGTGAGGTGTTGCCAGCTAAAAACAATGTTTTTTGTCGGTATATTAAGAAACCCAAAATTGTTAACAGACAGTTTATCGGTCTAATAAATTTATGTTGACATTAAGTAACAGACAGTTTGTCGGTACATTGAGAAAATGGCCATTAGTCCATTAAGCCATGTCCTCAACAGAAAAATTGGTGTCGAATTATTTCTAGTTCTTCTAAGCAGTTTGGTATTATAGTCTTATAAGACAAAAAAAATTACACTGTAAAAAGCATAGAACTTTCTGATGGTCGGCCAATAATTTAACATATCTTTAGCTGAAATGCAAAAAGGCGCAACTAATAAAAAATTCAAAATCGAGTTTTTGATTTATTATTATGAATGCCATTAAACTACATGTCTTGACAAAATTTTACACTTCTGCAATCAAAAATGACGCTTTTCTTAACAAAAAACAAAGGGGCGTAACTACAAGTATGTTTATTTGATAAAAGCAAAACGACGTTGTTACACATTTTTATTCTAACAAAATATAATGAAATGGTTTTCTTTGAAAATTTTTTGAAGAATTCCATGGACATGTTTATAGTTTTCATGTTACAAAGTTTTTTTGCTTTTCCTTATATTTTTGTAAGTTACCCCTTTTTGTATTTTTTTTTTTTTTTGTTAATAATTTATAGATCTAATATAAAGCTTACTCCTGAAATATTCTATCTGTCGGTGGAGGGTATCAAACGATCGGCATAGCCGGACACAGCACGCTATTTTGTTGTTTATCGTTTTTTTTTTTTTTGCAAATATTTGTTAAGTCTGCTTTATTTCATTCTCTACAAATTGTTAAAGTATTTAAAAATTTTCATACTAACGTATTATTACGTTATAAGTAAAGAATTAAAAAAACCGACATTTAAAACCAATCATTTTTCGAATAATTCGAAAAATAGATTTTGTTACTTTTTAATATTATATTGACTCTAAAAAGTGGCATTTTTCAAGTTAACAAATTAAAATTACACTGTGCAACATTTTGAAATTCATCGAGTGCAATATATTTCTAGTATAGAATTTCTCGAAGCACTTATCGAAGCCAACAACCCCCTATTGGGGTTAACTATTTTAGCTGCCGTTCATATTTTATTGCTCAAACTTGATTTTTCCGAAGAACATGTCATTTTTCTCTTGGGTATATCTCGGAAACCAACTGGAATTTTGTTTTTTTTTTTCTTCGACACAATTGTAGCTAAAAAAAAACTGTGTTTAGTGCATCAAAATTGCTGAAATGTTATAAATAATGTTTAAGTCATCGAGTCCAAACTCTTTTTCGTGAGAAGGCCTGCCATATTTCCGATTTATCGGCATTTCTCCGATTTTTTGCCTCTAAATTATCAAAGTGCCGATGTTTCTCAAAAAATGCCGATTTTTCAATAAACGACTAAAATATGGGAACTTTTTGTTTGTTTTAGTATATTTTTAATATTTTATTTGAAAATGTTCAACTATGAAGAATGAAAGAACTAAATCCAAATACAAGAAAAAAAGCCATCGGTTAAAATACCTTTTTCTATAAGGAAAATATAAAGAACTTTATATTTGAGTTTGAAAATGAATAGACGCTTACAAAGAAGTAAGGGTAAGCTAAATTTATATTCACTATCAATAAAAATAATTTGAATAAAAAAATTATTCTTATAAGATTATACGGAATTGAGGATTATGCAGCTAGTATATCCGATAGCCAATCTAATGTAAGGTAGTGAAGTAAATTTACAAGCTTTTTGGCAAAAATTCACATTTAACACGTGAGAATTTTAGTGATGTATTTCCAAAAAATTATTTTCCTTCCAATCTATCGAAAATTATGAAAGAATTTATAGCCAAGTCAACCCAAATAAAACAAAATTTCGATGGTCCCTGAAAAATTAAAATGTGTAAGGAAGTTTAATTTTTCAAGTGTAATAATTCGAATTGTTTTCAAACTGATATCAGGGGGCTGATTCTGGAAGTCGTGATCGAATACTTTTTCGTTTCGAAAACAATTTTAGTTTTAATTCATTCAGTCGATACTAAACGAATCGTAATTATTTTTTCAGTGTTGTAAAAACTCAAATAAATGCTTTACAACATTGAAAAAAATTTGGATTCGTTTAGCATCGACTGAAAGAATTAGAGAGAAAATAGCTTTCGAATGATTGATTGAGCCTGTATGATTGAATAAAAATGTCAAACTCAAATATTTGTCTATAATAAAATATTTAAAAAAATAAATTACCCTAAAGTACAAAATATATATATTGGTTTTTAAATAACTACAAATTATTTATAAAAGATTTACTTTTTTAACGATTATTATGTTTCAAACATTAGTTAATGCTGCATTTTTCTGTTTTGTTATTAAAAATATGTTTTATTGTATTTAAAAGAGGTATTTTTAAATTTGCCGATTTTTTTAAATTAAACTCTTGTGGCACCCCTGATCGTGAGTAATTTCTTGAAGTAATTATCGAAACCAAGAAAACTCTATTTGGATTTTTAACCCTATTAATATTATTTAAAAAAAAGAAGTTACTTTTACGAAAACCTTTGATAATGTTTATCACTTTTTAGAAATACATACTTATTCTTTATTTTGTAATTAATTCTTCACTTGGAGTCCATTCTTCCAGCTCCAATTCGGGTAAATTGGGAGGAAATCATGGACTCACAACTTTCTATTTTAAGTTTGTTTGTAAATAGTAGGGTATTCATTCGGTTAACCGTTAATCGGTTAACCGATTAATTACTACCCGATTAACTGATCGGTTAATTTAAAATTGGCAATTTTCGATTAACGATTAAACCGGTTAATTTCAGTCGATTAACCGATTAACCGATGTTACAAATTTTTGTAGTTTTTTGAAGTGTTATAACATATATTTTAGTGTTTTTAACTGTTTGTTTCGTCTCATATAAAAAAGGTATATATATTCGAGCATTCTTAAAATACAGTACAAAAACAGAAACTATGGGTTCGGAAATACATTTTTTTTTAGTTTGTTCGGTGCTGAGCTTTGCCAGGATGAGTCAGATGATGACCTTACAATAGAAGAAACTCTCGATTGTAACACAAACTATTTTTAACAAAATTAACCGAAATAATGGCATAATGGAAAATGTTATATGTTGAGAGAAATCCTGGAAAAGGACTGAGAAATTAGATAATCTGTATCATGATACAAAGAAACCAAGATAACGCATTCAGCTTTTAAAAATGAAATGTTTGTGCGCATCTACGTCACATCAGCGTATAAGTGCAGCTAAAATATAGAAACACAAGCAAACAAACATGTGTGTAATATGCTAAAGTGACGTCATATTAAACAGTTGAATTTTGTAAACATGTGCAATGCGTAATCTTAAATCTGTATTATGGGTTGCTTCCGATTTCTCAAACATCTTCGATAAGTGAAAGAATTGTTTCCAAATCAAGTTTTATCAAAACTAAAGAAAAGAATCGCTTAAATTCTAAACATTTTAACCAAATTATTTTTCCAAAGGATTATTTTATAAAATCTCAAACTATTGAAATAATTAATAAAAAAATCTCAGTTAATTTTTTAATAAATACATGAAAATATTATGTATAAATTATAAAATGTGTTTTTCATATTTATGAATTACTTTTTTGGTTGCTCGTTTTAGTTCAAGAATTGTTTTGTTAGTTATGTTATTGTTTTTTTTTTACTAAAAAATTCTAATAATAAATAATTTTTGCATTTTTATTTATTGAAATTACTTAATTTATAACAAAACTTTATTAATCGGTTAACCGATCAATAACAAAATTAACCGATTATTAACCGATTAAACCAAAACCTCGGTTAATTAATCGAGCGATTAACCGATTAAAGCGAAACCCCGATTAAATGAATACTCTAGTAAATAGTGTCCGTGGACCCTATGACACTGGATGTTATGACAGGCTACCAATTTTTATATGTTTGTTCACAAAACTAATGAGAACTGTTGTAAGGAATATGGAAACTTGTAGTTATTTTCAAAAAGGTTCAAAAAGTGTCATAAATTTTGTTAAAATGATACAAAGACATAAATTAAAAAAAGGGTCACAAAAAGTGTCATTGACATAAAAAAGGGTAAAAAGTGATACCTTAGGGTCACAACGGCAACGCTGATCAGGGGTGTTCTGACAATTAAAAACGTAAAACGCTAGAATTTTAAAGGTCGTTTTTTAATAAGATTTCTGTAATAAAAGAATATTATGACAAATATTAAACAAATATTTCTTTATTAAACAGAATTTTATAAAAAAAATTTTAAAATTAGATTAACACCCAATTTCACCAAATTCAGTTATAATTTATTTATTTATTTATTTAATTGTTTCATTGTAATACAATAAGTCTAAACAGGCCAAATTATATCAGTTATAGCTGTCAAAACATTTTGTTAACTGGAAGTTAAAGTAATAGTTAGTTTTAACTTAACTTGGTGAATTTAGGGGTAAAAGAATTTGGAAGTGGTTTTGAATACAACCACTTCCAAATTCTTGCGTTTTCGATTTCCGGAACACCCCTGTATATCTCGAAAACAACTTAGAATTTTGTTTTTTCTCTTCGCCACAATTGTAGCTATTTACTTGAAGAAAGTGTAAAACAAATTAGCCCGGAAAACCTGCATCTAGTGCCTCAAAATTGCTTTTTAACAATTTTTAGCTTATGGCTGCCAAACCGTGGAAAATTCAGTAAAGCAATTTTCAAAAAAAAATATTCCTTAAAATATTGCTCACATTTCCGCGGCTCCTCATATTTATTTATAGGGATGAAACGATACCACTTGGGTATCGATACTGTATCGGCAGTAAAGTATCGATACATTCTCGGTATTGAAAAAAAGCATCCATACTTACTTGTATCGGTCAATACTTTCATATGATTAGAGTACGTGTTGAACATTGTATACTTATACTCGTATATATAAATAATTTTAAACAGGGACCGAAAATAACAGTTATTTAAAAATTTTAAAACAAAAAAGCTTTTAGAAGTAAATGTGGAAAACATAATTAAACAATATCAAAAAAAAAAAAAAATAACTAACCTGTGATATAATTTTTAAGATTGTGTTTAATTAAATTTTCATGTTTAATGTTTTTTATGTTTGTGTATAACAAATTATTGTTCAATGTAATAAAAATTTTTTTTTCTTATTACAAATCCCTTGAAAAAGTGAACATAACATTCACGAAGCGTTGGGAAAATATGGATTAAATGCATTTTTAATTACATATAGAATAGGGAATGGTAAATGGATTCCAAAATCGATTTTCGATTTTTCGATCGACTTTTTTTATTACGGTTTTTGAAATCGATTAATCGAACCTCAAAATCGATTTTAAAATCGATTTCAAAATCGTTTAAGACTAATTTGCAATCTTATACATTATATCACAAAGGGGGATACACCAGCATTTTTTTTGCACACTACTAGAGAAATTGAACTAAGATTTTTACAGTGGGTAGATATGACTACTGTTTACAATTTTCCTGTAAAAAGTGAAAATGTGTAAATTTTGAGATGTCCTTTAGAAGAACAAGTGCATGTACATTGCACATATATATTCAAATTGTATTCTTGTGTAGTCAATCAGGCCTGTCCCATAAATTGATTCCGATCGAAAGTGGAAGTGATTTTGTATCTTGCTTCACATAAAACGAAATCACTTTTGATGGCAATTGATATATGTGACAAACCTGAATGTATGTTTAGTATTTCAAAGGATTATGACAATAGTTCCTGCTCGGTGGCGACTGTTTTTTTGCTAACTTACTATTAAGTTAGTTTTAGAAAACAAACGTTTGCATATCATTGATGTCAGAAAGATGCAGAGATACTTTCTTGTAATTTCGTATATCATAGGATAAATTACACACTTTGTGTTTTTTCACTCTGTTTATAACAAGATTTAAATATCGCTCACACACTGGTCTGTTTGCATATTAGCATATTTCCACAGGAAGGCCATGGCTGACTTTCAGTGTTTGGTTCGATACGATATGTTAAGTACTGTTTTGTTCACTGTCCATTGATAACTTTAATTTCTGAAGAACAAGAGACCTTATATTAAAGTTGGAAGTATACCAAGGGTACTAATAGATAAATACGTAAAACTACAATTTTAAACTTGGAAAACTGCATAAGCATACGTCTGTAGGTATAAAAATAAAAAATAAGTTTTATTGTGCATGCCCATAATTTATCGATTTAATTAAGATTACAATTAAAAATTGCCAAAATTTTGATATAAATAAAAAATCGATTTTAAAAGCCCAATAATCGATTTCAGTATAAAATCGCATACGTAAATTCGATTGCAAAAAATCGATTTTTTTTTACCACAAAATCGATTTTCGATTGGAATCGAAATCGATTTACCATTCCCTAATATAGAACTTTAAGCCGTATTAGCTAAAATAAAATTTAATTTAATCAACATTAACATTGGCTAAAAAACAAAAATATAGATAACTCAAGTATGCCATCATATTGATCCTTGTTCACTAGTCTATAAAAAAATATTATTCTTTTAACAATTTTGATTTTTTTCGAACAAAAGTTATTTTTTGATTTTTTTTTTTTTTTTGAACAAGCACAAATTCTAAATTATGTTAAAAATGGCGTTAACTAGGCATTTTTTGACAAAATTATGAAACTAGTATTTTTGACCGATACCTACTAGGTACTTGTTGCCAAAGTATCGGTGCCAAAAGTACTCAATATCGAATGAAAAGTATCGAGTAAGTACTTGTAGTTACTCCTATCATATCTGTGGAATTTTGACAAAACATCTTAAGTCATATTTAAAAAGTATTCATTAAAAAAACATTTTTGTTTACGTTTTTAAAATTTTGTATTATAAGCGAAATTTTTCTTTAATTTTGGTTTATTTTTATATTTAATAAAAATGATTTTTTCGCAGAGTTTTTTTAAAAAACTTTTTTGCTATCTTATCTCGACTTAAGATGTTTTGTCAAAATGCCACAGATATGAATATTGTTATTATTATTTGTATCGTAGTAAGTTATTCACATAATAAACTTATTTATTTTTAATCTCAGATTTATTTCTATGTACTGTTTAAGTTCTGGCTGTAATGACTTAATATTACTTAGAGCATCACAAGAAAAGCTCTCCAATAGAACCTGCAGGGAAACCAAAAAAAAAGAGTACGCGATAAAAAGTCATGGCAAAGGAACCACAATATAGAATTAGAAGAAATGAGTATATCATTCAAAGAAATAGAACCTCTCTGCAACGACAAAATTAGATAAAAGGAAATTGTAGAAACCCTATGATCGCCAGAGGAATATTAAAAGAGATATAAAAATGTATGTTTGTATGCATGTTTTTTTGCATGTACATATGTATGTATGCAAATAAAATTTAAAATATATTATAAAAAAAATATTAAACTTACCTTCGCCTTCGATCCTCATCTAAATTCGCCATGATTTTAAATTGTTTAAAATTTTGCCTAAATTAACAACAAAATTAAGCGTAGGAGTATTCTTAAAGATTTTCCAAAATATGTATTCAAAAATAAAATTATGGAAGAAAGTTTGTTGCTTTTTTTTGTAATTTGTTGTAGGGTTTCTTTTGTTGATACGACAAGGTTTTTAGCTAAAATAAATGTACAAATAAAAAGCTGTTGACAGCTTTTCAAGTAAAATGGACAACATTAAAAACTGTGTGGTTGTTTAACAAATAAGTGACACAGGCTCAAGACGCTGATGCTACTACTGGCTCCCTCTTTCTTGTTACTCTCAAACTTCTAGCGGTCGCAGCTTATTGTTGTTGTTAATGATAATGTTGAAAGTAATGTCAATGTTGTTTGGCACTATTAGAAAATAATGACAATATTGCTGTTTTTGTTTTTTTTTTATCTGCTATGTATTTGGTTTTCTGTTGAATGCTGCTTAAACTGTGGTTTTTATTGTAGGAGTTTAGACGATTTGTAATGCAACAATATTACAACAACAAACAAAACCATCAATGCCAATTAATGCTTTTACCTTTTTAAAAGGCTATCAATTGAATGATGATGCTGTTGCTGATGATGAGGACAAAGGTTTTTCTTTTCGGTATCTTTTCCTATTAGTTTCAACGATTTTTCCTTATTTTTTTTTTGTTATTGTAGTGCTGTTAAAGATTGTCGCTGATTTTTGTATTGGCCAAATATTATTTAGGTTTATTGTTCACAAAAAAACTCAACAGCAACAAAATCAATTGTATGTTTTGATCGTGACTTTTTGGGGTTTTGTTTAATGTACGGTTGTTGTTGTTGAATTTTATGTGAGTGTGTGTGTGTGTATGTTTGCTCTATTGCCAAATTTTATTAGTTTTGTTGTCTTTACAAAAAAAAAATAACAACAAATACAAAAAAATATATTCTTCAACAAAAAACCACACCACGGACAAGAGGGACTGTCTGGGGGTCTCCTTCTATTGCTTAATTTTTTTTATTTGTATTTTAGAGTTTGTTTAGTTTTTCTTATGTCTTGTTGTTGCCTTTTAATATTATTTCTGCTTATTATATTTTTAAGTACTTTTTTCTATTCGGATTTTAATTTTATTGTTCTTTTTTTGTTCATATTTTTTAGGATAGTGTGTTTAAATTGTTTTTATTAAATAAATATATAATTGAAAATAGTTTCGTTTTTTAAATTTCTTCTTCTATTGTGTATTATTTTTTCATCGTTTTATTATTGTCTTTTGTATTATGTTATTCTTTTTAAGTTTGTTCGCCGTATCGTTATTTGGTTTGGGGTTTCCAGGTGAGTGTTGGTTGCTTAAATGGACAATGTCTTTTTACTTATTGTTCGTTTTGATTCTCAGTTGACTTTCTATATGTCCGCCAGTCTGTCTATTTATCATTTTGTGTTAATATTAGAAGCAGCAATTCAAAGCACAAACATGACCAACCAAGCTCCACAAGTTCCCTTTTATTGTTGTTGCATAGTCTTGTATGAAATAATTATCCGTTAGTGTTTGTTTTCTTCAAAAATTATCGCGATTTTTCTGCAAAAGAAGAAACAATATGTTAATATAAGTACTTTTTATTGTAGTTATAATAATAATAATAATATAATTTATAGTTATAATAATATAATTTATAATTATAATATTATAATTTTTGTTAATAATAATCAGGGCAAGTTTAAAATGGCACAAAAAATTGTTTAAAATGGCTGGCAAAATGACACGAAAAAGGATAAAAAAATATTTGCAAAACTGGCAAATATAAACATGTTGTTATTTAAGAAACAATTTTTTATTAAGTTTTGATTGTATAGTGACATGTTATCGCATAAAACAGTTCAATAAATGGAAAAAAACTCTTTCAACATCGCAAGATGTAACTGGAGCATAGTTCAGATGGAGAAAGGTTGTCAATAAATTCATCCGTGTCACTTTCATTAAAATATGAGTAGTCCACTTGCAAACACCTCTAAGTTAAAAAAAAAAAAAAATATTCTGAGAAAATCGCGTTACAGTTTTGTGGGAGTATTGAATAATTAACCAGAAATTGCGCATAACCTTGGGAGTTTTGTACGAGAATGATAATGGAATAGGAAGGCATTTTAAAAAATAAATAAAATGGCGGCTTTTACAGAATTTTTATTTTTTTTCACTTAGCGGGGTTTGCAAGTGGACTGACCACTCAGATATTATTTCTTATTATACCCTTCACCACAGGTGGTGAATAGGGTATATATAAGTTTGTTATTCCGTTTGTAATTTCTATAATATTGATGTTAGACCCTATAAATTATATATATTCTGGGTCCTTATGAGGAGCGAAGTTGATTTAACGATGTCCGTCTGTCCGTTGAAATGGATTTTCAGAAGACCCCATATATGATGGGGGCCAGGTTATTATACATTTATGTCACATATGGTCAGGAATTGTTTGCTATTGAAATTCAGCAAGATCGGTCCATAAATGGCTGAGATATGAGTAAAAAACCACGACTGCCTCAAATTTTTTCCTTTAAAAGTCCAATTAGACGTAACATTACCATACCAACACTGTGTATGAGTAAAAAACCACGACTGCCTCGAATTTTTTCCTTTAAAGGTCCAATTAGACGTGACATTACCATACCAACACTGTATTACCAAAACGAAATAAACATACCATACAAACCAATTCAATTTTTCTACGGTCATACAGTGGCTATGGTAATACAGTGTTGGTAATGTGGTTTTTTTTGTTTTTTTTTATACCCTTCACTACAAGTGTTGGATTTTATTTGTAATGTGTTTAATTTTACTCATACGCATACACATACACATTAATGCATGTACATGATATGCCGCTCAAATAAAGAAACAAACTCATAGACTCAATATATTTTAATTTAACGCTTCTTCAGTAAAAGCATTCGTAGCCGAGTTGTTAGATTCTCTCCTGAGACTGATGATATTGCCAGTTCGAGTACCAAAAAGATTATTTTTTTAATTTTTTTTATTTAATTTTTTATATGTTGTAAAAAACGATTTTAAGAATATAAAACGAATTTCAAACATCAACTTTGGCAAAAGAGGAAACGGGTTTTAGGTACATATATACATTTTTTGTTTTTTCGGCATAGCCGAATATATTACTCTTTCTTGTTTTAATTCATCTTGTAATCCGGTATTGCGATATAAAACTTTTTTTAAACTTTTCAACAAAATCTTTTTAACTGACATCTTTAATTTTTTCTTTACCACTGTCAGTTAAACCTTATTCATAAACAATATTTAATGCTTATAACAGGTTAAGAAGACGAATTTTATATGAAATTTTATTTAATTGACTTTTAATAAAACTGAAATAAGTCTTAGCTTTAACCCTCTAACCGGCAAGACCGTCTCAAGACGGTCTTCGATTTTAGGGCTCCATTTTTGTATTATAAATTTTTAAGCTTAAAAAAAGTGAAAATTGTACTTAGACAACACTTTTTTACATCATGTAAGCTTCCGAACACATTCTGTCAAGTCATTTGTCAGCTGTGATTAATCAAGTGCAAAAAGTCAACAAATTTGCATCGAAAATTATTTCGCAAATTTATTTTTTTTTAACTATTAAAAAAACCAATTTAGAGTAAAGCGATCGATTTCATAATTTTACGTTAAGTAGATAACATGTTTTATTTTAGTTTAATAATGTATTTAATGTGAAAAAAATTAAAATATTGTGTTTTTAAAACGAAAAAGTGAAGACCGTCTTTAGACGGTCTTGCCGGTTTATGTGTACAAAAATATCCCGCTATTTTTCATTGTTATTTTTATCTTTTGTTTATAAAAACACTATTGTTTGCTTATTGTTTTTTTATTTGCACGCTTTTATTGAACTACTGTGTAAAAGATGGATCTAACTAAGCGTGCTTATAAAAAAAAAGATAAATTTGGAACAAATGTCTGATGAACAATCGCGCGAGTTCATCGATTCTGTAGAAAGTTCTGTAGACAGCACAGATACAAGTTTTGATAGCGAAGACAGCTGGGCTAACGCTGCCTATGTTTTGGACAATATCGAGACCGAAACACTACCAGCGAATGCAGAACAGGCCATAGAAGAATGTGTTCAAAACATGGAAATAGCCGACACCACTGATGCTTTTGTTGAGGCAATTAATTTTTCACTAAATTTGAGCACAATGGCTGATGTAACTGTCGTTGAAGATGTAGCAACGCTCGAAACCATTGCGACACAAGAACCGTCGACATCAGCTGCAACCACAACAAAAGCATCCTCAAAATTCAAAAGAGCCCGATCTCCATTGCCAATAACTGAAGCTACTGGACCATCTGTTCAACCGAATCCTGGCGGTTTTGTTGGAGGTATGGCGGTATTAAGCTTTTCTTATTACATTGGAGCTGCCTCAAATGTTGTAATTCGTTTATCACAAACGATTCGTAATATCGTTCATCACATCCTTTATTTTGATAACTTTTACACATCGCTGCCCTTGTTAGTATATTTACGAGCCAGAGGAATTTACAGTTTGGGCACAGTAAGAGGTAATTAATTGTTTTTTTTTATATTATATTTTATATTTCTTGTTAGTCATGATTTGGTTTTGTATTTATAGCAAATCGTATTCCAGGGTGTAAGCTGCCGACAGACAGCGAAGTGAACAAAGAGCAGCGAGGATTTTGCATAGAATACATGACTTCAATTCATGGAGTTGATGTGAATACTGTTTTATGGAAGGATAACAAGTGTGTCCGCCTGGCATCGACATATGTCAGTATTGAACGTTTTGAAAGAACCAATCCTGACGAACAAAAATCAAAGGCTCCTCGGTATGATAGAAAGCAGAAGAAATTTATAGAAATAAACTGCCCTCAAATCATCCGAGAATACAATGCTCACATGGGTGGAGTAGATCTCATGGGTCGATACCATATTCGAGCTAAAACTCGAAACATTATGATTAGATTGTTCTATCATTTTTTGGATATGGCCTCTACAAACGCATTCATTTTATACAAACGTTTACGCACGGAGAATGCCAATGCTTCCAATAATGTCTCCAATAAAGAACCAATCTTACAGCTTCCAGATTTTCGTGATGAAATAGCTGCTGGCCTCGTTTCCTTCAAAAATAAACGGTCTGTAGGGCGACCATCTGCTCAAAATCTCGATGAACCCTTATCACCACACCCAGGGACATCAGGTGTTGGGAAAAGAGCTATTCATCAAGTTGCTGATGTTCGGTTCGATGGTGTCGATCACCTTCCTATTTGGGTGAACAGAAAAGCCGAAAAATGTGCAAACATTGCAAGAAATCGGACACCCAAGTCGTTTGTTCCAAATGCGATCTTCACTTATGCGGTCAGATTGATAAAAATTGTTTTTGGGACTACCACCACCGAAAATAATATGTATTTTAACTTTTTTACTCATTTGTCTTAATAAAACTTTTTCTATAAACCAAATTTTTTGTGCTATTTTTTTACATGCAAACCGGCAACACCGTCTGTAGACGGTCTTTAATTTGTTTCACCTGGCGTCTGTCCAAAATGTTTTTCACACCTGAAAATTGAAACTTACGTTTGTTTTGACAATATATACTTCCAAAAAAAAATATGGGCTTCATCCGATCATTTTTACGGTCTTGCCGGTTAGAGGGTTAATTTATAGAAAGCTCTTTTGTTTGTAATTTCAAGAGACTTGAGAAGATGCGTTAATAGAGCTCTTTTATGTAGACTTAGACACTTTTTACGTACGATTGTCATTTAGCATTTCGAATAGATTCTGCCGCATATTCGCTAAGATTTTTTCAAAATTTCATCTAGGATGCAAGAAAAAGGTATTTTTTGGCAAGATGAACCAAAAATGGCTTTTTAATGAAATAATTGAAAAAATGCCAAAATGGCATTCGCCATAAAAAAAACTTGCCCTGATAATAATAAATATAATATAAAATTCCTATAATTGTTATATTATAGTAAAATGTTCATGGTAGTAATGTTGCAAATATTCGTATCACCGGATTTTCGACTATTTTATGACATTCGTATTCTCATTCGCATTCGCCAAATTCGAGCAAATATTTCACAAATATTTTGTGCATACATTAAAAAAAATCAAAAGTGTAAAAAAGTCCCCGTATACATAAAAGATTATTAAATTTACCAAACGTTTATTAAGGAATATTTTCATTGAAAATTTGTTTTGTAATTTTGTTAAATTTCGATAAAGCTTTCATTTGCTTGAAACAAAGGTTGTTTCTTTAATTCTTTGAAACGCTTTTTTTCGTCAGCTCTAGTTTTCTTGATAAATAAAGAAAGGAAACTAAATCCGCTAACATATTACAGTTACTACAAAATTGCATTTACATATATTCCAGAGCACCGTGTAAAATGCATCTAATTTGCAAAATATTATAGTATTTACATACAAAGATGATGTACTTGGTAAAAGAAGAAATTTGATATCAATATTGCTATATTTAAATCG
Organism: Pollenia griseotomentosa; assembly: GCA_963931875.1. NCBI lineage: Eukaryota > Metazoa > Arthropoda > Insecta > Diptera > Polleniidae > Pollenia > Pollenia griseotomentosa. The sequence continues at coordinate 8,781,217 of OZ007563.1, read as the reverse complement.
AAGGGTTGCCACCCCATTGCATTTTTGTCAAAACGCGAACTAGCGCGAATTTCTAAAAAAGATGAAACACGTATTTAATTAAATCGACTAAAGATTAAAATATGTTAATTTGGCATTTTTATTACAAGCAACGCCGAACAAAAAATTCAAAAACCGTTTTTTTTACAGAAAAACCTTAAAAAAAAGGATATGGATGATCGTCCTTCGACAAATTTTATATACAGTTGGACGCGCCTTAAAAAAACCTTTCTTATGATACCCAATTTGTATATGTTGGTAAGGAAACAGATTCTCAAATTAACAAAACATGCAAAAATAGACTCTTTTTAAAAATGGTCCAGCTCACGAGAGGTCAAAGCTGGAGCCGAAATATTTTAAATGGTTTCTTAAAAAAGTCCAAGGTTCATTTTTAGGAGGGTACATCGAGCACTTTTTTTGGTGAGTCGCTCTAATATACATACGTACCTAATTTGGAAACTTTTCCTCTTTCCGTTACTTAGAAAAACAAAAGGATATTGTTAAATCAACTTTGCTGTACTTTTTTTTTGTTATGTGTAAAACAACGCAAAAAAGTAATTTAAATAACAAAAGATAAACAAAAAATAACAAACTTCTACAAGGTATGCAAACCTACATTTTTATTACGGAAGAAGATAAAAACCATAAAAAATCAATAACAACAATGTGTTATTGGCGTTTGAATTTCTTTAATAAAGTCGTCATATTTGATCGCAGGGATCTTGAAATTTGCGTGAACTTCTAGTTCAATAAATAAAACGAACAAAAATCAATCAAAAACTCAATTTCGAATTTTTGTGTAATTACGTCGGTTTGCATTTAAAGTGACGATATACATATAGCGAAGTTTAAATGAGCATATCTGACTTAAGTATATACCAACCAAGTCAACAACAAATCTGGGGTGTTTCGAAAACCCATTTCAACTTAGCTAATGATAAGGCCCCAAGCAATATTGTAGAAATTACAAACGAATTGACAAACTAGTGTAGTACACCCTTTCCACTTGTGGTGAAGGGTATAAAAATATCCACTTAGAAAATTTTAAAAAGAAACATAATAAATTTATTATTTTATGCAGGGGTTCCCAGCGTTTTTGCTTCGTGGAAATCTTTAGAAACAAATTTTTTTCCAAGGACTACAGAACCTACTTATAATATGTATAAAGAAATGTGTACCTATTTGCCAAAAAAATCGAATGCTTCCAGCTTTAAAAAGTTTTTCTATTTCAAAAAGAATATTTTTTTGATTATCTTTGTGAACCCCCATTTGAAAATCATGAATTTAAATTAATAAATTATTTAAGTTCAACATTTTTTATTTTTCGAATTTATTCTATACATACTATATACTTCATTGCTATCCAAAGGATAGCTTAGGTAAAATGTAACAAGAAAATACAATATAATAGTCTGTTAGTGTATAAAAGTCATTCCTAAAAATTTAAGGAATAGAACTATTACAAAAAAGCTTTATAAAATACATAACTGAAATGTAACTTATAGGATTAAGTCGAAAAATAAAAAATGTTGAATATAATATAAAGTAACCTACGAAAGGAGATAATTCCCAGTATATATTTGTTAAATTATTTAAGTTAAAAATTAAAAATTGAACTTCCTCTGTGCGATAAAGTGGGTATTTACTTCTAATTTTCTATTTAAAACTATTTGTGCCTACTAAAATAATTCAAAATTTAAATTATGACTCTTTTTTTATTGTAGGACTGAATGGCTTTCTGTTAGTTTGTACTAGGGAATGGTAAATCGATTTCGATTCCAATCGAAAATCGATTTTGTGGTAAAAAAAATCGATTTTTTGCAATCGAATTTACGTATGCGATTTTATACTGAAATCGATTATTGGGCTTTTAAAATCGATTTTTTATTTATATCAAAATTTTGGCAATTTTTAATTGTAATCTTAATTAAATCGATAAATTATGGGCATGCACAATAAAACTTATTTTTTTTGTGCGTACATACGTCTGTAGGTATGCTTATGCAGTTTTCCAAGTTTAAAATTGTAGTTTTACGTATTTATCTATTAGTACCCTTGGTATACTTCCAACTTTAATATAAGGTCTCTTGTTCTTCAGAAATTAAAGTTATCAATGGACAGTGAACAAAACAGTACTTAACATATCGTATCGAACCAAACACTGAAAGTCAGCCATGGCCTTCCTGTGGAAATATGCTAATATGCAAACAGACCAGTGTGTGAGCGATATTTAAATCTTGTTATAAACAGAGTGAAAAAACACAAAGTGTGTAATTTATCCTATGATATACGAAATTACAAGAAAGGATCTCTGCATCTTTCTGACATCAATGATATGCAAACGTTTGTTTTCTAAAACTAACTTAATAGTAAGTTAGCAAAAAAACAGTCGCCACCGAGCAGGAACTATTGTCATAATCCTTTGAAATACTAAACATACATTCAGGTTTGTCACATATATCAATTGCCATCAAAAGTGATTTCGTTTTATGTGAAGCAAGATACAAAATCACTTCCACTTTCGATCGGAATCAATTTATGGGACAGACCTGATTGACTACACAAGAATACAATTTGAATATATATGTGCAATGTACATGCACTTGTTCTTCTAAAGGACATCTCAAAATTTACACATTTTCACTTTTTACAGGAAAATTGTAAACAGTAGTCATATCTACCCACTGTAAAAATCTTAGTTCAATTTCTCTAGTAGTGTGCAAAAAAAATGCTGGTGTATCCCCCTTTGTGATATAATGTATAAGATTGCAAATTAGTCTTAAACGATTTTGAAATCGATTTTAAAATCGATTTTGAGGTTCGATTAATCGATTTCAAAAACCGTAATAAAAAAAGTCGATCGAAAAATCGAAAATCGATTTTGGAATCCATTTACCATTCCCTAGTTTGTACTTATGTTTGCGTATATTTATTTACCTGTAGTCAGCAAATTCTTTTTTGCGAATTTAAAGCACAAAATGAAAACAACAAAAAATTTCTTTCACAACACTTTTTTCAACAAATTAGATTTTTTAATATTAATATTAACTTTTGTTTAAATTTTTATTTCTGATTCGTACATTTGTTTTTGAATGCACCTGGAGGTTAACAACAGTAGCGGTTGGTTGGTTGAATAGTGGTGGTAGTAGTGTTGGTGGTGGCAGGCGCCGCTGTTGCTGCTTTGTTATGATTATGTTCTTTTTTTGTTTTGCCAGCAACAAAGTGCGGCCCAAAGAAGCAACAACTTGTCTTAGAAAAACCACAGAAACAACAACATAAACTACTCAAGCAAATATTAAACAAAAAAAAAAGAATATTGGAAGAGAAAAACAAAAATATATGTGAAAAATGAACACTTTATTTATTGTGTTGTATTTGTTTTACTTTATATGACTTTTTATATTATTAATTCTTTTTCTTCTTCATTACACATTCCTTTTACACTCCAAAGTCCGTAACATTTTGTAACATTATTTTTTTATTCTTTCTATACTATAGAAAAAGCCTTTTTATATCATTTTAAGTTAAAGCAAAAATAACTTTTATCCCAATTTAATCACTTTTGAACGAAAAGTTCTTTTAAAAATTTTTTAAAAACAGCTCAGCTTTAACTTTTTTGTTCGACCTTTTTTTAATTCCTCCACCGTAGAAAAAGTGAAGACAAAAAATTGTGTGATCTTGTTGCTGCTTTGCAATAATTCAGTGTATTGCTTTCTTTATTCTTTTTTTTTTAGTAATAAATAATAACTCTTTAAAAATGTTGTGTATAGACGTTATGCGGTTAAATTTTATTTATTTGTTGTAAAAATTTATGAATTTTTAAGATTTATTATGAACTTTTTTTTTAAATTTTTATGAAAAATCACAACGAAATGAATGAAATAAATTCGCGTTAACGTCGCCGTCTTTTACAAACGCACTCACACACACAAATTGTTTACTACTTTTTTCTTATGTGTTGCAAATTATAGTAACATAAGGTAATCATACATAGTTGCAGAAAAGTAGTAGTTCATGACAAGACAAAATTTAAGTACTTTTTTACATTTTTGGGAAATAACAATTTAGTTGTTGACTATAAATGATCACAATATTACTTCGTAATAATACTTGAAATTTTGAATTAGATTTATACTAAAATAAAATATTTAATGGAAAAATGTATATGAATTAATTAATATTATATCTTAAATTTATAGTTTACGCAAAAAATATCAATAACTTGCGTTAAATTTTATAAATTATGAATGATAAAATTTTTGTAATGCATTATCAAGTGCAATTTTTGGAAGGGGGAACTTAGGAAACAGGGAATTCAGGAAGCACATACATATATAAATAAATAACAAACAAAATCACGCAGTAAAGGATCAATTTCATCTTAATTATGAATAAAAATTCTCCGGAAGTTTTCTCCCTTCTGCCGTTTTTCCTATGTAAATTCAATTGCAAAAATGAGAAAAACTCTTGGGGAATTTGTATTCATAATTGGGTGGATTGTAAATTTTTAGAAATTCAAATATACCCTCCAAGTATAAAGTAATCAATACAAAACGATTATTCAGGATTTCGTTGACGATGCTAATCTCTTCTCCGATATTTTATTTTTTAGCGTGTTTTAAATGCCAGAAAGGTAAGATTTCTTAAAACATACTATATCGCACACCTAGTTCTGCTCAAAAAAACTTAATTTTTCAGAAATCGAAAAAAAACCTTAAAAAAATTGATAAAAAGAAATCTTTTGAGCAATTAGTAGAAAATCCATACAGATTATGGTCTAAAAAGTTTTTTTTATATTTATACACTAGATAATGCAAAATTTTTAGTTGCGTCATTTTTGATGATGTGTTATTTGCACAGTTTTCGAATTATTTAAAGTAATGTCACTTTAGCTGATTTCTTTTCAAGTTTTGACACTTTTACCAAATTCAAAACTGGCACAAGTCTAATTAATATTTATTTAATCAAAAGCGTCACAATTCGAATTAAGACTATTTAGCATTTAAAGCTAGTTTACGCTGTTATACTTTGTATTAATACATATCAAAAACTCAAGTAATATGTAAAAGTGTAAATGCAATGTTTCATAAAAATGACAAGTATTACGAAAAAAATTTGACATCCCATACGACTTCTTCGTTTTTTGAAATTTTTCAAATAATACTTTTGATTTAATCAAGGTTGCATTTTAACAAAAACATGTTCATGTATGATAGTGTGACCAGGGGTTAAAAACTGCAGTCGAATATTCATTAAATTATTTTTATGAACAAGCTCTATGTGTTGATTTGTCCTTCAAGTTGTGCTGAAAAAGGTCAATAAGAAAAAGAAAGACAAAAATGAAAAAACAAAAAATGTACTTTGGACTTCAAGAAGAATTCTTGACAAAAAGTACGCAAAACCAGAAGTGAGAGAAAACATGTAAAATCAATTAAATGGCTAATCATTCAAAAAAAAAAAAGCAAATTTCGATCTACCAAAGGTTAAAATACAATTTGGTTTAAGGATTGATGTTTGACTATTGACGTCAGCAGTCGTCGATGGCTGCGACTGTAAAACGGCAAATCCATCTGAGGAGACGGTCAAGAATGAAAGATTATCAATAACAATTTTAATTAATTTTCATGTTGTAAAATTCCTTTCTTCATAAAAATAATTTAATGAAAATTAAATTTAAAGAACTTAAGCCTAATTAAAATTATTAAAAATTTGGATTAAAAACCATAAATAGTTCAACAAAATAACCACAATACTAATTGTTGATGTTTAATTTTAATAAAAAAAAAACAAGATGTACAAATGAAGTGCAATACAAAATATATATTTTATGACAAAATTTTAGTGTATTAAGTGGGGTTTTTTAGTGAAAAAATAAAATTATCAAAAAGTAATTTCAATTTTTGGGAATACAAAATTTTAATTTCAAAAGATTTTGTTATTCGTGCTTAATTCCCAGTTTTTATTATTGATAAAAACACTTGAAATTTATTGTTGATGGGATAAGCTATTCCTATGCGCATTTCACTGGTTGCTTAGGCCAGATCATCAGGAAACTTCATCCATAAAGATTTTAGAAAAACTAAAGATATTAAACCAAATAAAACTGTTAAGCGTATAAGACTTATAGCAACAGTTCTACTTGTAATAATATCAAAGTTTAAACAAAACGCATCAACAATAAACAGTGGGTTTATCTCATCTTACATTCCCCACTACAATTAGTTGAAATTCTCACAACATTAATTGTAGTTGTAAGTAGGTTAAGAAAAACAAAATAAAAACAACAACAACTTACAAAAGATGTTGTCAATTAAGTGTTTTTTAGGCCCTGCACTTGCCTGTTTATTATCAAAAAGTAATTTCAATTTTTGGGAATACAAAATTTTAATTTCAAAAGATTTTGTTATTCGTGCTTAATTCCCAGTTTTTATTATTGATAAAAACACTTGAAATTTATTGTTGATGGAATAAGCTATTCCTATGCGCATTTCACTGGTTGCTTAGGCCAGATCATCAGGAAACTTCATCCATAAAGATTTTAGAAAAACTAAAGATATTAAACCAAATAAAACTGTTAAGCGTATAAGACTTATAGCAACAGTTCTACTTGTAATAATATCAAAGTTTAAACAAAACGCATCAACAATAAACAGTGGGTTTATCTCATCTTACATTCCCCACTACAATTAGTTGAAATTCTCTCAACATTAGTTGTAGTTGTAAGTAGGTTAAGAAAAACAAAATAAAAAAAAAAAAAAAAAAAAAATTTAAATTACTTTTTGATAATAAACAGGCAAGTGCACGGCCTAAAAAACACTTAATTGACAACATCTTTTGTAAGTTGTTGTTGTTTTTATTTTGTTTTTCTTAACCTACTTACAACTACAATTAATGTTGAGAGAATTTCAACTAATTGTAGTGGGGAATGTAAGATGAGATAAACCCACTGTTTATTGTTGATGCGTTTTGTTTAAACTTTGATATTATTACAAGTAGAACTGTTGCTATAAGTTTTATACGCTTAACAGTTTTATTTGGTTTAATATCTTTAGTTTTTCTAAAATCTTTATGGATGAAGTTTCCTGATGATCTGGCCTAAGCAACCAGTGAAATGCGCATAGGAATAGCTTATCCCATCAACAATAAATTTCAAGTGTTTTTATCAATAATAAAAACTGGGAATTAAGCACGAATAACAAAATCTTTTGAAATTAAAATTTTGTATTCCCAAAAATTGAAATTACTTTTTGATAATAAACAGGCAAGTGCACGGCCTAAAAAACACTTAATTGACAACATCTTTTGTAAGTTGTTGTTGTTTTTATTTTGTTTTTCTTAACCTACTTACAGCTACAATTAATGTTGAGAGAATTTCAACTAATTGTAGTGGGGAATTATTACAAGTAGAACTGTTGCTATAAGTCTTATACGCTTAACAGTTTTATTTGGTTTAATATCTTTAGTTTTTCTAAAATCTTTATGGATGAAGTTTCCTGATGATCTGGCCTAAGCAACCAGTGAAACGCGCATAGGAATAGCTTATCCCATCAACAATAAATTTCAAGTGTTTTTATCAATAATAAAAACTGGGAATTAAGCACGAATAACAAAATCTTTTGAAATTAAAATAAAATTATATAAAATATAAAAAATACAGCCTGTATACAAACTAATAGTCAATTTCACTTTAAAACTGCCCCTGACGAAGATACAACTCATAATGGTAGCTTTTATCAGAGTTACACCCAATTTTCATGATGATTTTTTCCCCTATTTTTAAATCATGTCTTTTTTCGTTTGATAGTGAGCGGGGTAGAGAAGTAAGCAGGGTAAAAAAGGCCCGAATCGTATTACCTATGTTTCTTTTTTGACATTCCTCTTTGGACTTAATTTTGTTTTTTAATTTATGTTTTATTTTTATTTCAAAGTGACAATTGCTTATTAAAATATAGAAAAATAAAAAAATGTGTAATGAAAACACAAAAAATCTACAAAAAAAGAAACATTGTGAAAATTTAACAAGTTTTTTGAAGTTTTTTTTAAAAAAGAACTACAAAAAAAGACATGTCTTTTAAATCATCGTGAAAATTGGATGTTATTTTCTAAAAAAATCACAAGAATTTTTAAAAACACAATTTTTTTTAAATTAAGCACTTTTTAAAAAATATATATATGTAAGGAAACACAAAAATTAATTTGTGATAAGCTCTTAAAACATAAAATTGCCAAAAAAATTTGAAAGCAATCTTGTGGCAAGAAATTGCCATATCTTTCCCCTCTCTCCTAAAAACTCAAGACTTGACGCGTGTGAACCGGCACTAAATAATTTTCAAGTTGTTCACACAAGCTGCTTGTCAAAACTTGTGTGAATCGACAGCTCTGGCATTGCAAAAATGCAACCGACGAAGAAACATCTCAAAATAGTAGCTTGACTTACAGTATTTTGAAAAAAACACAAGCATTTTTAAAAACACATTTTTTTTTTTAATAAAGCACTTTTTTTTTTTAATAAATATAGTTTTTATGGTGGCAACATGTTTTTACCATTTTTTATATAAAGGAAGCGACAAAATAAATTTGTGATCAGGGGCCTAATTCTGGCAGTCGTGATCGAGTAATTTCTAGATTCGAAAGCATTTTTATATCTAATTATTGCAGTCAATACTGACGAATCGAAATTATTTTTTCAGTATTGTGAAACTCAAATTAATGCTTTACAACACTAAAAAAAATTTCGATTCGTTCAGTATTGACTGAAATAATAAGATATAAAAATGCTTTCGAATCTAGAAATTACTCGATCACGACTGCCAGAATCAGGTCCCAGCTGCTAAATTGAACGCAAAATTGCCAAACAGATGGAAGAGTCAAATCGAAAGCAATCTTGTGGTCAATTAAGAACGTGTGAAGCTTCATGCACAATGGTAGAAACCATTTCGTTTTTTCTTCAATCTTCTTTCTTCCCAATGTAGTTCATATATTTTTCTGCAAATTGAAAGGCAAAACTTGAGCGTGAGGCATCCAAGTTGATAAAAAAGTGTGAGTGTATTGATTATTGAAAGGCAAAACGTTATAGTAAAGAAAACCGTTAAATTAAAAATAATTTTTTTCTTGCAAATACAACCATGGCTATGAACACATCCACATCAGACCATAGTTTTATATTTTTGGTTGGCAGCACTGCTGCATGAAAAAATATTATTTGACAGTTGAATCAGATGACAGTCAAAAAATGAATGTTCAAACGTGTGAATGAAAAAGGATTTTTTCGCTTATTAAAAAAATAAAATCTGAAATTTTATCTATCGATATTAAGCAAAAAACGTTTGTTTAAAAATTTTCGAGAAATAATAATCGTGATAAGCAAATAAACCAGTAGTTATTCTTATTGGAATTTTTGGTTTTAAGTGTGAAGACGTAGAAGAAAAATTTACTTAAATTATTTTAAGGACTGAGTTTGTTTGGTAGAAAAAAATCAACAGGTAAGTTATGTTATTTTTATATATTATGTTCCTAGGTGAATAGTAGAAAAAAAATTTAAATATATTTTAGTACATTACTTTTAAATTTAAATGATTTCTCTTATTTGTTTTCATAATCACCATTTAAGTTTTTTTTTAATTGACTTCCGTTTATTGTTATTGTTATTTGTTGCTGTCTTGCTGGTGCATAAAATAATTGTTTCTTGACCCTGGACATGTCACTCGGCTGTTTTATTGATTTTTTATAATCCCGTGGAGTTCTGCTCACCTTTTTTTTCGAAGAAAACCACCGTTCAAGTTTCCATAGAATTGAACTTAATTGTGAAGGTCATTGAAACGAGCCGCTAAAATATATCTACCGCATAATATTCGATAATGAAAAATAAAAGCGTAGTTAAATGATGCCGGCTCGTATCCACTATTTTGCTGTCAAACAAAAACAGACTTTTATCTTTTTTGTTATTCTCTTGTTTTGTCACATGCCTTCATCAAATAAAATAATTATGTCACTCTTAAAATATTTGATATTGTTTTTGAAGCTCATACATATATATACATATATCCATATTTACATACATATCTAGCAATAACAATAACAATAAATAATACCATTTTTTAGATATAGTATACCTACCTATAAATTTTTGCTTAGAAAATTTTTTTTTTAACAAGTACCTATGTACCTACATATGTGTCTATAGTTTTTGTTATACACAAATACCTACCTATTTGTTTATTTTTTGAAGCAATTGTTCAGATATTTTATTTTCTAGGCAAAAAAATATTTTGATATTCATAAAGACTTGGAGAATCCGCTACAAATTGTGCAAAATTCATCAATATAGGTTAGACAATAATTATACCCACACCACAATAGTGGAGAGGATATTATACATTTGTGCTGTCGTCTGTATCCATTTTAAATATTGGCCCTAGAACAATATTGTGAGTCGATCTAACGATATCCGTACGACCGGCTATCTAGCTGGCTGTTCATGTAAACCTTAGTCGAAAAGTAGAGCTGGCAATTAAAGAGATAATTCAAAGAAATTTGGTAAATAAGTATGTAGATTCTAATTGGCGCAAGGACAAAGACTATTGAAATTAGGGCGAATTCGTACATAATTTCACCTAGCCCACATACAAGCTTCAAATATGAAGTATTTATTTTTCATAGAATAGGAACTGTAGTGCTATTTTTTTGTTTTTTTATGTTGGTTTAAAAAAGTTAAAAATTTGATAATACATAGGTATATAAAAAATAAATCAATTGCTTGTTATTAAATATTGTTTGACAGTCCTGTAAGCATAAGCGTAGCTAGAATGTAACAAAAAACAAAGTATTTAGAAAATTAAAGGTACCTAGTGTTTTAGATTTTAAAATATATAAACAATAATTCTATTAAAATCAATTTATTATTTAAAAGGCTATTCTTACTTTATTTTTCTATCATATTTTTTTTTTTACAAAATATGTTTGATACTTCTTCTGAAGTAATTTTTTGTATTGATTCTATATAAAAATCTTTATTAAAAGAGTTTCCTTTATATCTTTCCGTAACTTGCATTTCTTCCAATGATATTATATTATTTTTCTTTGAAAAATTTTCAATATCACACCAAATTTCATTAAACTTATTACGATTCTCTTCAAATATTCCAAGGGTTGCGTTAGTTGTATCATGAGCTTGTCCAAGTATCGAATTTTCCGTTTGAAAAAATTTGTTCAAATGGTTTATCGTTTGATGAGCAAATTAATGATAAAAAAATCACAGTGAAATCAAGTTTCTTAATTAAAGTCAATATTCTAAGTTCGAAAAGCTGGTTAAATTGATTGGTTTTCTTGTTAACGTAGGGTGTTTCTTTTTTGTTGACCTGTGTTATTATGTGAGATTATTTATTTGCTTCGGCTAAAGGTCTTGGATCATAACATAAAAATAAAAACAACTTTTTATTTTATTTTAACAATTTATTTTCTCCGATATTTCGGTTAACTTCGTCAACCATTTTCAAGGAATCTAAAATACAACAAGTAATTTTCTTTAATATTACAAAAATTAAGACTTGTTAACTTTATTTTACACTTATTTTTATATAACTAGCAATCAGTAGGATTATTGTGTTTAATACCTGAGAAAAAATTTGGTTTAATGTAAACGCTTATGTAAAAGAAATGTATTAAGGAATATTTAATCGGCCTTTGAAAATATCAATAAACTTACAACAAATATCAAACGAAAACAGTAATTAAAAGAAAAAAAGGATTAATTGCTGGGGGTTAGGGAATGGTAAATGGATCCCAAAATCGATTTTCGATTTTTCGATCGACTTTTTTTATTTCGGTTTTTGAAATCGATTAATCGAACCTTAAAATCGATTTCAAAATCGTTTAATACTAATTTGAAAACTTATTCCTTATATCACAAATATACACCAGAATTTTTTTTGGCAAACTACTAGAGAAATTAAACTAAGATTTGTACAGTGGGTAGATATGACTACTGTTTATAATTTACTGCAAAAAGTGAAAATGTGTAAATTTTAAGATGGCCTCTAGAGGAACAAGTATGTACATTTCACTTGTTAAAATTGTGTTCTTGTGCAGTCAGTCAGGCTTGTGACATAAATCAATTCCGATCGTAAGTGATTTCGTATCTTGCTTCACATAAAACAAAATCACTTTTGATCGAAATTGATTTCTGTGACAAGCCTAAATGTATGGATAGTATTTCAAAGGATTATGACAATACATAGTTCCTGATCGGTGGCGACTGTTTCTTTGCTAAGTTACTTTAAGTTAGTTTTAGACAACAAACGTTTGCATGTCATTGATGTCGGAAAGATTCAGATTTATTTCCTTGCAATTTCGTATTTGTTAGGATAAATTACATACTTTTTGTTTTTCACTCTGCTTATAACTAGATTTAAATATCGCTCACACACTGGTCTGTTTGAATACGAGCGTATTTCCAAAGGAATGCCATGGTTTAATTCACCTGTTGTGTTTCTAATAGTATGTTGATTTTCACAAAGCTGACTTTCAGTGTTTGTTTCGGTACGATATGATTGGACTGTTTTGTTCACTGTCCATTGATAGGTAAATACGAAAACTACAACTTAAAACTACGTAAACATACCACCTACACACGTATGTACGCACAAAAAAATCTCAAGTTTGATTGTGCATGCCCTTAATTTATCGATTTAATTAAGATTAAAATTTAAAATTGCCAAAGACACCCTAGACCCGATTTTGCTCACCCCAGCCCTCCTAGCTACGTCAAAGCCTCTAAGTATCTTATGACAAGTATTCAATGAAATCAGTTTGACCTATTTACAAATATCTAACGAAGAACTTTTGTTTTATATCCTGGTGCTATTTTTTTGACCGCATCTGTACAAATGTACTTTCAATAAAGTGATAAACACAACGAACTGTTGCCTGAGAAAAATTAGTTAAAGCTTTTCTACTCAAGTACAAACATTCAATCGATAATAATATCGATAGTGAAATCTGAACTATCGATAGTAGAAAGTATCGATAGTATTCCAGCACTACTATGTACTAGGGAATAGAAGTCGATTGCGATTAAAATTGAAAATCGATTTTATCTCAAAAAGAAAATATATGCCCAATACAACTTCAAATTTGTTTTTGAGTATACGCACGATTGTAGGTATGTTTGTGCAGTTTGCCAAGTTTGAAGCAAAGAGAACAGTTGCAGTTTTACTTATTTACCTATAAATGCCCTTGTTATATTTCCAAGTTTATTAGAGGTTCATTTTTTCTTTGAAAATTTAAGTCATAAATGAACAGTTAATAAATGTATCGTAGCGAACCAATCATTGGAAACAACAGGTGAGGTGAATCCAGCCATTGCATTTCTATTGCATAACATCAATATTTTAACAGAACAGAACATTGTGTGAGCAATATTTAAATCGATTAGAAGAGTGGAAAAACAGAAAGTAATTTAAAAATAATATGTAATTTTCATCCAGGCAATACGTCTTGCAATACATATGATATATTGCTGTGTTGCTGGGATGTTTATAAATTAATTTTAACATATTTAAAAATCGTTTAGGTTCATGCACAGAAATACACCTTATATATTCCGTTTGCTTGCAAAAAAATAAAAAAAAAAAAATATAAACTAAAAGAAAAATTTTAAATTTTTAAATCCAATGGTGAATTGAATTTTGGCCCACCCTGTGTATGAAATAATGTTGAGACGGAGTTACACAAAAATTACACAAACATTTTATGATCCAAAAATAGTTCAAGAAAAATTATTTTGACCCATTTTTGGATTTTGACCACGGATTTATTTAAAAAAATCTTTTTTTTATTTAATACATAAAAACTTATATATTCACTTAAATATTTAAAAGAGTTACAATTAACATTTTACACTTTTTTTTATAAAAAATATCAATTTTAGGGATTTTCGGTACACACAGGTAAAAAACCTTGACCGCGACAAATCTATTTTTTAAGATTAAGCGTTGGACACAGTTGAGATCAAAACAAAAAAATCTCAATTCTAGTATCTTCATTATTTTTTTTGTTTTGTTTAACTTGTGGTTGAACTTTAATGACTAATAGGCTACTTTTATTGTATTTATTTTATATATATATTTCTGAGTAATTGAACATCTTACTGATTATAAGGTGATTTTTATTCATTTTTTCATAGAATTAATGTTTAGAGTTAATTAAGGCAAAGCATAGGTAAAAAAGAGAGTTAGAAAGAGCGTATAAAGAGAGACAGAAAAATAAACATTTAATGACTTGTTATTTGTTTGAATTTAAAAAAAATAAACAAAACAAAAATTTCATTCTATTAGCTTCTTTGAAGATTTATTTTTTCTAGTTCGTTATTAAATTCGACTTAAGTAAAAATTTAATATGGAAAGTTTTAATATTTTTTGTTTAACCTTTGAATGTTAAAAACAAAACTTGATTAAAATAAATTTTCCAATTTAATTGATAATTATTTTGTTATTTTATTATAAATAAAGCGAAATTGATAAAACAATTACATAAAATAATTTAATAGAGTGTTTATATACATACCTTTACATACAGTTGGGGAATAAAAAAGAGCACCCTTATGACACTATTTTTATTTTTCAAAAACATAATAAGTGTTGGTATATTTTCAAATGTTGATATTTAATACATTGCTTATTATGTCCCCTATTTTAAAAATGTAGTAATTCTCTTGGGACTGTTATTGTATATTTTTTTTTTGCAATTTGAAGTAAAAATCACTAAAAAATCCGGATATATAAAATATCGCCACTTACACATTTTTTATAAAAACAGTTATGTTTCGCAAAATTGCTTTAATAGAAAGTACGTATTTAAAAGATTTGACTTTTTTATTTCGATCATAAAGTCTCAGAGAACATAATTTAAAAGCGTGCACTCCAAAAAAGAGTCCCTCCTTTAAACTCAAAACATATCGCCAAGCGCATGAAGTTCGCAAAGGAACATCTAAACTGGTCTTTCCAAGAGTGGAAGAATATTTTACGGACAGATGAGAACAAAGTGGTTATGTTTGATGAAAAAGGTTCTCGTTCGTACGTCAGGCGTCCACAAAACTCCGAATACAATCCAAAATATACTGCAAAAACCATTAAACATGGAGGGTCAAGCGTAATGGTGTGGGTTTTTTTTTCTTAATATTTTTGGTTGTGGTGCTATTTTTTTTCGCAGCTGTAAGTACAAATATATGTACATATCAGTGTTGCCAGGGGAACAATAAAAACCCTGTTTGGAAATCGCCTAACATCTCGAGTCGCAGCAAAATTAAAATTTTCAATTCCAGCTTTAAATCCACATTACTGTACGGTTGCGAAACGTAGAATATGGCACCGCGTGGTACCCAGTCCCTTCAGGTGTTTGTTATCAAATGCCTGCGTAGAGTCTTGCGTGTTTACTGGCCCTCCTTAATATCAAATGCCCAACTCTGGTCTGATACCAACCAGCAACCAATTAGATGATATCACCAAGAAGGCCATAGACTGGAACCCACAGGGAAGCAGGCGTATCGGAAGACCATCACACACCTGGAAACGCCAAATCATAACCGCACTGTCCGAGCTACGACTACAGTGGAACGAAGTCAAACGCTGATGATCGAGATCATTGGAGGATTAAAAGGAACAAATATAAATATATATATAAGGTATGACTTTACCGACAAACATTTTTTATTAAAATGCTTAATGTTTCGTTTAAAAAATAAGCAATTTTTGATTTTTTGGGCATATTTTTCAACAACTTTTCGAGAATATTTTTAAGTTCTTACAGCATATTTAATGCGCATAAAATACTTTTCACACACGCATTGGAAAATGGAAAAATACAAATTAAACATATTCACACCAAATTTCCCAAACATTTTTTAGGGAAAATGGAACAAATTACGAGCGAAATTTTATTTACGATAGGGGAGAAAGTTCATTTTTTATTTAATTTTTGAACAATGGTTCATTCGCAACGTTTCTTAGATTGACAACTTTTCCCAATACTCATGAGCATTTAAATCGGGACTCAGGACACATTTTTCGAAGAGTGTGTTCCCGCTTATTCTATGTAAGGCACGCTTGCAAACAAAACCCGTTAAATCTTTTTGATTAAATTGATATGTTAAGAAATAACTGCTTTCAGGAACGGGAAGTTCGTATCTTAAACCAAGTTTTTGATTGACTATGGTTTGTTTTTTCAAACTTGAAAATTTTTAAAACCTTGCGAAGAAATTCAATTGTCAAAAGTACTTAATTATTATTGATTTTGTAACGGTTGTTGCAACTCCCTTTAAAAAAAAAAAAATAAAAGACTAATAACGTCCATTTGCGTTTAAAGTGGCGAGGCTTGCGGGCTATATAATATCGCACAAAATGTAAAATCAAGCAAATACATATTTGATCTTCCTTTAATATGTTTCGTAAAATTTTTAAAAATTAATTACATAGTTAGATTTGAATTAAGCTAACAAAACGTAAAAAAAACGTAAAATCTGAATGCGTACAAGTTTTCGAAGGGACTCCAAAAGAAAATACGAATATTGTTGCAGGGTTATGTCGCATGGTGTAAAACAGGTAACACTTTAAAAATAAAAGGAATAAATTTTACATTAATATGTTTGGCATGCATTTTCGAGCTTTTTTTGCATATATATATGTGACCAGGGTTTAAAAAACTGCAGTCGAAACCAAAAACTGTCAACCAGAAAACGAAAATTTGTGAACAATTTTTCCTTTTTGAGTTAGTTTGACAGCGACTGTTGACATTTTATGAATAAAAAGTAAAAGCAAGTTTTTTAAACGCTTTTTGTAACATTTTTCCCCCTTTTTTATTTTTTGTTTACATATTTTAACATTTTGCACCGGCACAATAACATGTTTATTTAATTTGACATTTTTTGCTAAATAAACCAATCTAAAGCGTCTTGTGCACATTTAATTAAAATCGTCAAGTCTTTTAATTCAATGTAAAAAGAAATGCAAACACACATCCTAAAACATTTCTATCCATTCTTAAAAAATATCAACAAATGAAATCGCGTGTATTATTAACATTGCAATTATTTACCGAGTCAATTTGTATTGTATGACTTAAACATTTAACTGTATAACAAATAGTTATTACTACAAAATGTTCAAGCTTTTTAAGACTATCAAGCTCAAAATTTTATTTATATATTATTGGCTTTGTTTTGGACTAATAAACTATTTGCTTATAAATAGGGCAACCAAAAAAATGCAAATGCTTATTTTTTGGTTTACAAGATAGAACGATTTTGATTGAACACAAATTCCGATCATGAGAAAAGAAAGAAAATGAGCTATATTTGTTAGGGCTTTTTTTTGCTTATTTTGGCAATATCGGCTTTTTTTTTAGTTATTTTTGCGATATCGGCTTGTTTTTTGCTTATTTTGCCATTTTAAGATAATTTTTCATTTTTTTCATACAAAAAAAAAACTTATTTAATAAAATTTTGCAAAATGCGTTATTATTATTTTTTTTTTATGTGCAACTTTTTTTATAAATACTAAAAAATCAACCATTTCTGTGCTGTAACAACTCTGGTTAAAAAAATCGTTCAACGTTATGGTAATATTTCGTGCTTCCCTTGAGCAATCTCATCCCAAAAACCTATATTTTCTCTTTATGTTATTATACCTACTCTAAAGAGTGGAGAGGGTATTATGCATTTGTGCTGATGTGAGAAAGTAAACCTAAAGTATAGCGATCAACTCAGAATCACTTTCTGAGTCGATCTAACGAAATTTTAAAGATAATTTAATGAAATTTGATGGGTTCTAATTGGCACAAGGGCGAATCGGTCCATAATTTAATATAGCCCCCATACAAGCTGCTATCCGGAAGAGGGTCTTTGTGCCCACTATCAAACCAATTTTAATGCAATTAAAGACATATGTAGATAGATCCATATTTATATGGACACGTAAGGTATGCATTTTTTAAAAAATAGGAGCACGAGGGGAGATTTAACCGATTTTAATGAAATTTAAAACATAGATAGATCCCTATTCATATAGCCATACACTGTTGAAACTTGTTTTTAAATACTGTGGTGTTGGGTATCATACAGTCGGGCTTGACCGACTATACTTTCTTACTTGATTTTTATACAACTCTGTCTTAGCGGTACTGTAACGTACTTTTTATAGTGTTGTGTATAATTTTAATGTGTTTATGTTTTTAGTATTAAGCCTTTTTATAAACCTAATTTAATATTTGCTTGTTTAAGTTCTTTTCTCTCGAAAGTTCCATAGCTGAATTCTTACGATCAAATTCCTCAGTCTGTAACATCTTTTACCATCATACTTTGTAACGTCTTATTTCTTTTTAAATATAGTTTTTGTATAAAGTAACGTCTGTTAGCCCCCTTCTCTCTGTTTTGGTATAGTAACGTCTTATTTTTTGCTTTTCTAATATAGTTTTAGCTATTTAGAATTTCTCTGTATATCAAATATTGTTAATTTCTGCAAATTTTGGGATTTAACACGAAGTTGTAACAAAATTGGAAGCAAAAAATCTTTCATTGGTTTTCTAAGTGAATTAGTAATGGACTGTAAGAAAAATGTCCCGTGTTCCAGGGGATATAGAAGACAAAGTTAATACAAAACTTAAATCAGTTTCATTAAAAAATGAAGGATTTTCGGTACTAAAAGATATTGGGGATATTTTGGAAGGCAAGCGGAATTATGAGTCCAATCGTATAAAATATACTTCAGAGCAAATACTCAATTTTAAATATGCTCCCTTAACATCTGTAGACGTAGGAAGAACTTTTTCTATGTACAACAACTTGCTAACTCCATAGCTTTCTTAGACAGACATAGCTTTCTTTTAAAAAATTTATTGCATCAACTTATAATTTACTATAACAACGTATCAAACGAATTAAGTGGAAAATAAACAAGTTTAAATTGCTTTTTTTTAAGTTTTAACAGCTTATTTTCATGTTTTTAAACGCTTTTTTTAAGAGCTTAAAACTGTTTTTTTAGTGCTTTTTTTTGGTTGCCCTACTTATAAATAAAATCAATATTTAATAAAGGCCTGCAAATGTTGAACTATTTCTACAGCATAGGGGCATTTGCCGCATTATGCAATTGCCAATTTATGCAACGCGGATCATAAATGTTTGACAACGACATATGAAGATACTTTTAAAAAAATTTAAATTTAATCTGTGCATAGTTTTAACAGTGCTTTAGCACACATGAACATAGAAAACAAACATGTCGACTAATACATGCGATATATGCAGGGTATGGCTCATTATACGCAATAAAACTGCAAATAAAATGAGAAACTTATTGATTATGATTGTTATTACTTTCAAGGAATTCCTTTTAAAGCTTTTAAAAAAAATATCAAAACGAACTCTACTGTAGTAAAATGTCATAGTGCAACATTTTGAAGTCATCCAGTGCAAACTCCTTCCCCTGTGAAACTTCTCGCAGTACTTGTCATTGAAAATTTTGAACTGTGCAGGTCTCTTATAGAGTCGGGAGAGACGAATAGCATGAAAGAAAATTTTCAAAGTGTAAACATAGACTTAATAAGTTTTTATTAAATTAATGTTAATATAAAAAAAACAAAAAAAAAAACGCCAGAAGAAAAAATAATTAAAGATGGGATTTTTTTGCAAAATGTTTGATAAATAGTCGACATCGATACATTATCATTCTTAGAAAACAGACGCCGACTTAATGTGAAAATAACATCGACAACGACTAACATACCTATTATGTAGGGTCAATATTAAAACAGGCATGTAAACGTATCACTTAGTACCAGTGTTGCCAATTTAGCATTTTTCATGTTAGATCTAGCATTTTTTAAAGTCATTTGGCATGAAAAAAAAACTGATTAAGCATGTAGCATTTTGTAGCAACAATGTAAATGCTCATTAATGTTTCACTGAAATAAAAATCAAAAAAGGAGACAAATTTTAAAAAATTAGTAAAAACCTATTCACAAAAGTTTCGCAAAGATTGGGGCAAGCACCTTAAGTAAAAAGAATGGGTGGAAGAAACAGATAGATGACTTAGAAAAAACCTTTTTGAAATTATTGCAAATGCGATATTGTCTAAAATTAGTGGCCTGGAGCAACACGCAGAAATAAGAATGCATAAAAGTGTTACGGGCATAACTTAAAACCATCCTATCCCTTTCTAAAGAATTTGTTACAATGTTCAGCAGAGGGGACATTAAGTGTATGTGCTGTGCATACATAGTTCGATTGCATCTGTCGAGTATTTGACAAACCTTTATTAAAGGCAATTTGACAGCTCGTCGTTGAACCTGAAGGACAATATGCAGCATATTATAAACAATTTATTGACCCTTTCTATATTTTTCATATAAATTTTTTTTAGCATTTATTCTAGCATTTTTTTTTTTAACAAAATCTAGCATTTTTTCTCAATAAGTTTTGACAACACTACTTAGTACTAATGTAAGTATGTATACAAAAAATTAAATTTGTTCAATAAATATTATTTTGTTTAGATCAGGTCAAAATAAAGAAAATATATGCTTTTTTCTTACATAAATATCGTCAGCTCATTATTGGTTTGACCTACAAATAATTTTTAAAAATATTGCGGTACCATATACATTTTGAATACACCTGTTTATTAATCCGAAGCCTGTTTCACGAAATTTTTTACAGTTTTTTAGATGTTAAGCATTAATTTTGCTCCACTAGTAAACAGGCAAGACACGTTCGCGGATTAAATCGAGTTTTTCTGATTCTTTGCTTTACAAACTTTTCGGAGCAGTGTTATCTATAGAAATAATTGTAATTATAAAAACTATTGTTTTAAATTTTAAATTTAATAAAGCATAAAAAAAAGGAAGAAAATATAAGGACCCCCGTTGTCTTTATTTAACCTGGAAACCAACTGAGCAAATCCTGGCAAAGTATGTTATAAATGGCTAAAAATCAAAATTTTTCAACATCTTTACAAGATGATCCAATCTCATTTTTTTCCTTTTATATCTTTTGATTTTTTTAAGAGTCATCACTAGAAAAGTGGCGACAAATTTAAAAAAATTGAAGTTTTTTGTCAGAAGTGATGACATTTTTTTTCGATAAAAGTTGTAAGAAGTTTCAAGTGCGAACGCATGTTTCACATTTCAATTCAATCTTCTATGCGTTCCTTCGAAATGTGTGCAAGTGTAAAAAGGGTATAATCTTTCATTATCGCTTTTTTGCACTACTACTTTTTGGCATATGCGCCAAAACAATAATAACTTTACGATATACAGAATAAAGAAGCATTTCAAGATATGTGCGATTCTGTAATATTCTGTTAATAAATTAAATAACCAAAATAAAAGTTTTATTCCTTTAGTCTTATAATCTTTTATCTTTCTAATTCTTTGGGTATCCATTAAGAATAAACTTTAAAATTTTGAAATACATAATAATGCCACTGATATTCAAGTTTATAAAACAACCCAAATAGTTTTGTATACTATTTTCACTAGGCGACTATTGCTTAATGTATGTATGTATGTCACAGTATGTATCGACATGGCACCGTAATTGAAAAATAAGGTGAAGCCTCATGTATTTAGAGCGTTAAATTGTTTGTAAGTGTGTGTAAACTTAAATTTGTTTAACACAAGAAATCCAAATGGCTTAATAATAAAAACACTTAACTATTTATTTTATTTTACAAAATATTACTAATAGTACTAACAGTTTCGAAGCTTTTGAATACTTTTTGTTTGATTTTTATGAAAAACAAATTTTGTATTTTGCGTTTTAAAGTTTCTACTACCAACGTAGATGTTGTTATTAAGATACTAAGATCGGTTGTCCTATCCTGACAACAGTAATTGATTATGTTTGGCACGAATATATCCGCTCATTTACTTTAATAGTGACAAAAATTAAAAAAAATCTATTTCGAGATAAATGCGTTAATAGTTTTTTATTTTTTCTAACCACTTGCAAAAAATAACTACACATTCTCTTCAAACGCGTAAAGTATAATAGATATAAAGATCACTAAATACAAAATTTCAAAATTTTTGAGTTATGTCACTATTGAAGTATGTAAATGAGCGATATGTATGTATGTACCTCGTACTTTCATAAGTTCTGGTACACGGTTTTTATGCGATAAAAACATAATTAAAGGTTTTTTATATAACAACTAATTGTGAAGTACGAACCAGATACATAGGGAAATTATTCCACTGCTCGGATAAGGCCACGCAAACATGGTTGTATTGTAGAAAGCGTTAAAAAAGCAAGTTGCTTTGCAACTGAAGTTTTGGAACTCAACGATATTTTACATCGTTCTTAAAAAAATGTCCGGAATAAATTGCCTTTTTTTAATAATATGAAAAACGGTATATAAGATACGAAAAGTCTGATCGAAAGATCTATTCTTATGTGTTTTTATGACTAGTAATTATTCGCTATTTTAAGAAAATTCAAGCAAAAAAAAAAAAATTAAAAAATTGAAAAAATTATGTTTGTATGTAGAATTTAGTTATAAAAAATAAAAACAAAAATAAAAAATAAAAAAAAAATTTTGTATATGAAAAAAACATGATTTACAAAAAAGGTCCGTAGGGACCTTTTCACACGGCCGTGAAGTTCAGAACTGTCACTCATCGGAGGGTTAACACTCGTTATAAACAACAAACTAATCGTCATTAAAGTTTTAAATATGGAAATGATCATCATAAAATATTTTTTTTCTTAACTTGTCACTTGTATTTTTTAAAAGTAATTTCCTAGCAAGACTAATATTATTATCTGTGTATTTCAAATATTTTGCGAGGCTAGTTAAAAAGTTAAGTGCAATTTTAATAATAAAAACATTGGCGGACGCAGCAATTTTGATACGAAATGAAATTGGAATTTGAATATAGTGATAACTGACGTCCTTACTTTGATTTATTAGATTACATATATTAAAGATTATGTCTTGCTAATTGACTGTAATTTATTTAAAATCGACCACACAATCTTATTTTAATTATTATTCAATTTATTAATATTTGAGAGGAGTAATATTTTATTGCATGATTTTCAGTGACATTGATTTACTTTAGTTATATCGTCGGTTGATTATTTAATTGTCGTATGTGGATACATATTACATACGACATACGACAATTAAATAACCAATTGACGATATGTATAATAAATTAATAAAATATTGGTTTTTAGGCAATGTTCCCTTAAAACATTTTTAACTTCTTATCAAAGCAACTTTTGGCAATACATAATTTTTAATTAATAAGATTTTGTTTGTTGTGCTTAATTCCCAATTTTCATTCTTGATAAAAACACTGAAATTTATTGTTGTAGGATAAGCTAGTTCCTATGCGCATTTCACTAGTAGCTTAGCCCAGATCATCAGGAAACCTTTTCCCAAAAAAACTTTAGAAAAGCTAAAGATGTAGAGTGAATGAGAATTACAAACGATCAAATTTTATTTGCAATGATATCCAAGCTTAAACAAAATACCAACAATAAACAGTGACTTTATCTTTTTAATTTTTAAATCTTTATTTTAATCCATTTTTAAATTACTTTATGGTAAAAAGATGCCTCCTTTTCTGAATATAATTTTTGGGTTCAGAATTTAGCTTCATTTTAAATACACAATAGATATTAAAATTTTAAGAAAATAAAAAAACCAGGGACCAAAAATAACAGTTATGTATTTTAAAATTTTAAAACAAAAAAAAAAAAACAAAAAAAAAAAACCAGAAGTAAATGTCGGAAAAATGATTCCAGTAACCTATTGATCCTTATAAACTAGTTCATATATGATAAAATATATTTCTTATTAAACTTTTGTTATTTTTTGACATAAAACAGGTTTATGAAAGGTTTATGTTACAAACCTCTTTTTTTACTCCCTTCATCGAAGGTAAATGGGCATATACATATTTACATATAATTTCTACACGCAGAGAAAAAACATGGTTGAAGTATGGCTTAACCCTTTCAGCCCCGTTGTTGCCTATAGGCAACATTGCAATCAAACGCTTATAACTCCCGAAAATTTAATTTTTTCTTATAACGGTTTTCTGTTCTTAGTAAATATGCATCTTAGCAATGTGTGTGCAGAATTTAATACAATAAGCTTTGATGGTGTTTATTTGCGAACTGTTTGTTTAAGTGACCATACGTATTACAAATTATTTGGAAAAAGTGTGTTTTTAAAAAAACTAAAGAAATTAATATTTAAAAAAAAATATTTGTGCAAAAAGTGCAATTTGCTATTTAAAACAGGTTAGTTAATGATATTAAACAACAAACACAAGAAAAAAGTTGTAGCTTTGTCCTCAGTATTTTTTTTAAAACAATGTTGCATATAGGCAACATTGGTCCATTATGTTCATAATTTACATAAGAATATCTTGTTCACTAGAAATGAGTGCAATGGGTTTGACAAAGTTAAATATTGAAAAAAATTATTAATTTTGATTAGAATGATTCTGCTGAAGAGTGTGAAGATGAAGCCGTCGAAAATTATGCATTTTTGGCAATTTAGGCTAGGTAAGTAAGGTTAGAAAGTAAACTTCACACCCTCACCCAGAGACCAATATGGTCCATGTGACGCCTTAGTAAGTGAAAGAATTCTAGTATGAAAGAAAGGAGAAGTAAAGAGTGAAAGCACATGACAAGAGGAAGTAGTGGAAGATAAGAAATTGGACTGCACAATCCAACCACAACCCTACTAAACAGAAAACTGCCTTACATGTGCCCAGTCCTCAGTCTACTGCCGCGCAGCCAGGTCATTCCCATTACAAATCCGATTCTCGAGCCCGCTCCCCGAGAATCTGCTACCCAGTCACCTCAGCCTGCTGATCTGTAGCCTGAGACAGTGGCACAGCAAGTGCTCAACTGTCTCCAACTCCTCTGGATCCTCACACAAACTACATGTATCCGACAAGTCAGTTCCCATTCCTACCGCCATCCTGCCTATCATACAGTGACTTGTGATAATACCAGGCCCTACTCTTGCCCAGCAGCGCATCTGAATTTGACCTACTAAGCACCGGTCGCAGCGTGCGCGATACCCGGCAGTATGTTCGGCTCCGCCACAACCGATAAGTCCCGCTCAGAGCCCATTCCCTAATTCTTCCAAAGTAGAACCGCATTGGAGGACTGACCGCCTGCAAACTGTCATGATTCTCGATTTCCGAGCCCAGTCTCGCCAACTCATCAGCTATCTCTCATCACATAATTCCCTAAGATTTCTCCTAAAGCCCTCCTGCAAACATCCACTAGCCTGGAGTTCACATATTTAGGAATTTAATAGAGGAAACAAAACAAAGCATGAACGAAAACGAATTGGTGGCTGATTTGATTGAAGGGATTGTTGACGATAAACATGAAAATAATAGTAGAATGTCAAATAGTTGATTGCTATAACAAAAAATATGATCGGAGTTGATCTTTCTTCTATGTTGATTGAGCTATATAAAATTAACCACCGTTCCATATTCACCAGCTCTATCATCACTAGATTCTCCATCATCACCAATTTCATCACCACCCGATAGCGCAAGCTCTCGAACAAGATCTTATGTAGCAGAACCCGTAAAAAATAAAATATAAACTACCCACTGGGTTGAATAGGGATGAAAGATATGTCACATAGGCTTTCCACGTTCGAAATGCAGCAAATGCAGAGTATGGGCATGTTCGTAAATGCATCACTGCGCTGCATCAGAAAAGCGAACTTTTTTTAATGCCGATAAAAAAAATTATTAATATAATCTGTTTTATTGTGTATTATTTTTGTGTAGTATTTGACAATTTTTTGATCCACATCTACTTCACTGATATTTATATAAACATTTGAAATCACTAATGCAGCGCAGTGATGCATTTACGAACATGCCCAATATTTATGCTGTAATCCACAAAAAAATTGTTTTGTATTATATCATACATAAAATATAAAAAAATTGCAATAAATAAATTATCAAATATATTTAACATGTGTTTAAAGTTTACCCACAACTGCCCAATGTTGCCTATAGGCAACATCTTATATATCTTTAACCAGGATAGTTAGAACTTTAAATTTTTTATTATTTCATGTCTAGGCATATACGAACTTAAATATCTTAAAAAAAAATTTTTTGAACTGCTCAAAAAAATTCGGGGATGAAAGGGTTAAAAAAACATATTATGGTCCCTGCAATGGAAACAAACAAACTTTTGTTGTTTTTAACAAAACTTTTTTCAAGATTGATAGTATTTGGTTTCTATTTAACAATAAAGTGTTTACCTCCCTTGAAACTTCAAATATAGTTGAATTTAACAAAATAATGTTTTAATAAAATAAAACTACAACTATACACTTAAACATAATAGGTTTACCTTAACCATATAATTATCACGGCAACCATATTATTTTATTCTATTCATCCATCCAAAAGCTATAACCATATTATGGTTGCCTCCAAACATGTTATGGTTAATATTTAATACCAATAATATGTTCTAAATTATAACATTTTAAAACATTGTGTGTTTAATTTTAAATTTGACTGTGACTGGCATGGGTCAGAAGGAGGCACTTGGGGCATGGTACAGTGGGTGCGTCCCGGATCGGTATTATATCGACAAAGGCCCTGGTTGGGTTCCTTTAGGAAGCAGAGGGTCTTTGGCCAACTAAGGGGAGTGGGTGCAATAAACCTAACCTGGTCGCGGTACTCGTCACTCTGGGGGGAACCTCTCCGCTTTATCGTTGAAAAAAAATTTTAAATTTTAAACAATGTGTTTGAAATGCAACAGCATTCTGGTCGTTTGCATTTTACAATAGTTGCGTAGTTTGCTTAAAATTCTCATTGATTTTATTTTAATTATTGTTTAAAATACATAAAATTACGTAGAATAAACTAGTAGAACAGAAGAAATGGTAATGAAGTCGTCACAGGCTGGAATATGAATCAAAGGGGATTTTTTTATAAAAAATAAAATAAAATTTTAATTTGACACTTAGCAAACAAATTGAAAAAATGGGTGAAATAAATAACCATAATATGGTTAACCTTGACCATATTATTATTAATTCTAACCATAATATGGTTATTTTTGTCAAAATTCTACGAAATTTTGACCATATTATGGTTAATTTTGAACAAAATATGGTTAGTTTTGACCATTATTATGGGTAATATTTAGCAAAATATGGTTAATTTTGACCACATTATTGTTGATTCCGGTAAAATTTTTGTTGATTTAAACCATACGTAGTCTTATTTAAACATAATATGGTAACCTGTTAACATAAACATTGCTAAAATCCAACCATGGTATGTTGCTCTTAGAATATGGTTACCTCCAACCATATTTTTTTTCTACGTGTACAAATTGATCCTAGACCCTATAAGGTATATATGGATCCTTATGAGAAGAGAAGTTCAAATCAGGATGTCCGTCTGTCCGTTGAAATGGGTTTTCCGAAGATCTCAGATATGATGGGGACTCGGTAGTTATATATTTATGTCACATATAGTCCGAAGTAGTTTGTTAGTAAAATTCAAATGGTTGAGATATGAGCAAAACATCCCGACTGTCTCTAATTTTACCTGTAAATCCCTTGTTGTTGTGACACTTCCTATACAAAGACATTAAAGATTTCTGTATATCTGCAGAACGGCAAGAGCCAACGTTTCCAAATTAGGTACAAGCATCTTGGTTGTCAATACACAACATTCGAAAAAATGTGGGCAGGATTGAAGTAGTTGGCGTGGTACCTCCCGTTCAAAGACATTATTTATTTATATATTTGGCGAACGGCAATTGCATCATCCGAATATAGCACTCTTAAGGCCCAACTATAATATGCTTAAGTTGGCTTAAGCAAATGGGCGAATACATGTAAATCATATATATCAAACCATATTGAACTTAAGGAAACTTTTTGTTAAATTTTATGAATCTGTCATTTGCTTAAGCAAGGTGCGAAACAAATCGCACTTTCCGTACGGAATCAAATGTTTTTTGGTTTTGTTTTTTTGTTTTTAAATGCATTTGAAAAGATTTTTGTTAATTTTTGACAGGAGCTTAAGCGTATTATAGTTGGGCCTTTACTTGTATTTTTTATAAAAAAAGGGAATAATAAGTTCGATTTATTTATTATATATGTATATATTCTCTATCGTTTTAAGTCGCGGAGTTGGTTTTACTATGCCCGTCTTTTCTTCCGTCAGTTTGTCAGTCCGTGTGTATGTTGAAATGGGTTTTCCGCACGAAGACGTCAAATATGATGGGGACTAGGTTGTTATGTAGTTATATCACACACAGAAAAAAAAATTGACTCTAATCAACAAATTTTTTCCAAATTCATAGAATCAAGCAACCCATTTGTTGAATTTGCACCTATTACCAAAATGAAAATATTGATTACTAAAAACTGTAAAAATTATATATTTTGAATATTTTTTTTCCAATAAATTATATTTTTAATTTTAACTAAAAAAATGATCAAAAAACTTTGCCGTTTTAAGCAATGTGTTGATTGATTTTGACAATTTCCAACAACAATTTACCAAGTTTAAATTATTTTATTTTAAACGAAATAATTTTTTGTTATTTAATTATTAATTCAATTCAAAATTTATTTCAAAACAATTAAAATTTTTATTGAATCAAAATTATATTTTTAATTTTCTGTCAACAAAAAAAAAAAAAAAAATAATTGATTCAATTATCACATTAATTACATTTAAAAACTTTTTAAATAATTTTTTTAATTGTTAAAAAACTACTAATTATTTTTTCTGTGCATATAGTCCGAAATTGTTTGCTATTAAAATCCAGCCATATCGGCCCACAAATAGCCGAAATATAAACAAATTTCCGAATTCCGAATTTAAGGTTTTGGAAAGATTTTTAATGTTATGGTGAGGGGTATATGAATTGTTATATATTTTTTTTTTTATATAAAACTAGCTGTTTGGTCCCAGCGCTGCTCGCGATTTTCTAAATAAAAATAAAAAATTAAATACCGTAGAATTTTGTCAATAAATTGACCCCTGCGCTATGTACCGGGTCAAAATTTTATCAGGAAACTTATTTTTCTTTAATAAATATGTTTTGTAAATTTCAGCCAAATCGTACCATAAATTAAAAAAATGAATATCACGACAAAAGCGCCACCTATTGGGATTAAACTGAGAGAAACCTGGCTACCGACTAAAATAATTTATTGTCCAAGTTTGGTGTCAATCGGTCCAGCGATTCTTGAGTTTTAGGAGCACAAACGTTTTTATATACAATATATTTATAGATTACAAATTAAAAGAATTCTTCACATGCACATTTTCAGGCGCAGATTTAAGTATTTGGTTGTGCTGTTTATTTCAAACTCAAGTCATTCTCAATGTATTTTAAAGTTTTAAAAATAAATTTTTTAATTGATGTTTATTGTTATTGGTAAAAAAAAACAATCAATATATTTATATTTACTATGTATTTTTGTGCCATTTATTAAAATGATGATAAATACGTCTGGAATATTTCGCGAGTATCAAATAAACTGTTCAAATTCACCTGTACTTTTGTAAGCTAATATAACGATAACTTTTATATTTTGAATAAAATAAAATACAAATTAAAAAAAAGGAAATTTTGAACAAAACGTTTGTTTGTTTGCTTTATTTTTATTTTGTTTTCTAATAATGTTTGCTGATTTTATTATGTACGTTTATTGAATCAATAAATGTGGATTAACTTAAAAAGAATACTTTTAAAAAGCCATATGTTTAATTACCTTAAGAAACAAACGAAGGTACTTCACCAAAATAATCACATGACAAAAAATTTTATTATTTTATAGTATTTGTTTTCTTTTCTTCAAAAGTCATAAAACAAACATTTTGCATAATTGGTTGTATTAAAAACATCGACGCAAATTAAATTACATACATAAGTATATTAATCTCAAACCACTTACGGCCAATATCACCAAGTTCGGTTATAATTAACTACCGGTTATAGCTGTCAAAACATATTGGTAACTGGAACTTTAATTGAAAGTTAGTTTTAACCGAACTTGGTGAAATTGGCCGTTAATATCATAAAATACAAATTATTTAATTAATCAGACCAATTATGAATAAAAACTCCCCGGGAGTTTTCTCCCTTCTCCCATTTTTCCTATGTAAAATCAATTGCAAAAATGGGAAAAAACTCCCGGGGAATTTGTATTCATAGTTTTTTCACTCGTAATTTTTTTGTTTTTCACATATGAAAAATTTGTTTTAGAGGTAATTCAAAGGAGAATAATAACGTGAAAAATTGTTAACCGGAAAAAATTCCCCTCATCGTAATTAGTTTTTTCCTACTTAATCACCCCTATCGTGGATAACAAATGGAATTTTTGTTCCCATGAAATTTTCATTCCCCTTGAAGGGAAAAAAGCAATCGTGAATCTCATGTGGAAAATTTTTCACGCTATCAGTTCCAGTGAATGTAAAAAAGAAGAAAGATTAGAAATTTAAAAATCAATGAAATTTTTGTTTGAAAATATAGACGTATATATTTTAAAGAAAAGTTAAAATAATAAATCTAAATAATTAGTATTGGTGGGATAGGTTGATTACAACGTTAGTTTTTTGCACTTTTTAAATTTTACGTAGTAAAATATTTTCCAAAATTCTGCCACCACGTCTTTCTCAAATCCGGCGGCAGTTAACCTGTTGCTTTGCATTTTGTTGACCAATATATCGGTTTTTGCCTTATTAACGGATCTAGCCCTTAGCATTCGATTTATAGGAGGAACTACTAACATACATGTACTATTCCCTAGCAATAATTAAAAGTGAGAAAATCTAAGGGAAACGTGAACAAATTACGAGGGAAAAAACTTTTCACGATAAGGGGAATTTATTCCCGTGAAAACTTTTTCACGTTATTATTCTCCTTTGAATTACATTTTTTTCATGGGAGTTGTTCATGATCGCAAATATTTGAAAAGGGGAAAAAATTATTCACGATAGGGGTGAATTTCTTTACTTTTCCCTTTGATTTTCTCACTTTATTTTTGCTGGGGAACAGAATATATATGTAAGTAATTCTTCTTTTAATTCGAATATTCAGGGCAAGATCAGTTAATAAGTCACAGACTGATATATTGCCCAACAAAATGCAAAACAACAGCTCGATTACCTGTGGATTTGTGAAGCTTTCGAAGGACGTGGTGGCAGAATTTTAGAAAATCTTTAAGTACATAAAATTTAAAAAGTGCAAAACACTAACGTTGTTATCATACTATCCCTACAATACTAAATATTTTGCTTTATTTTTTTTTACATTTCTTTAAAATATATTCGTGTATATTTTTTAACAACAATTTTTTTTAATTATGTATTTTTTTTAATTTTTAATTTTTTTTATCTTTCTTCTTTTTTACATTCACTGGAACTGATAGCGTCAACAGCTTTTTACGGGAGATTCACGATTGTTTTTCCCCTTCGAGGGGAAAAAAATTTTCAATGTACTCGTTTGTAAAAGAATTTTTCGTTTCTTCCAATTCAACTAAAAATCGGATTAAGATCGGGACATTGGATACCACACCACTAAATTTATCTTGTTGTTCTGTAACATTGTGTGTTGTGGGTTGAACATTTCCTCTTTCGGTGTTCTCCGATCCGATCCTCAAAAGTTACATTTGGCTTTATCAGACAACAACAAAAAGCAACAAACGCATATTGTTAACAATCTTAATACATTTAGACAGCCATTTAAAAATTCACCTGTTTTTTACAATACAAAATCTACAAATTAGTATTAGTAGTCTACAGTATGGAACGATACTTTCAGATAAGTCTGAAGCAAATTTCTATCTATTTACTATCTATTATGAAGCTGGCACTAAAAAAAACAATTGCAAACATGTAATAAAATATTTCTAAAATTTAATTTAGTTAATTGTAAACACAAGCGCTTTTATTCGTCAACTATTTTTCATCACGTGTTGGAGAAAATGTATGATTATTTTTTCATTATTTAAAGCCTGTTTTCTTCTTTTACACTTTCAATTAAATCGTATGCAATTTTTATTAATTTAAACAATTTTCCATTTATAAATTGGTCAGTCATTCACATCAATTGCGGCTGATTTCTTTTTTTTTTTTTTTTTTTTTTGTCGTATTTTATTAACAATTAAATACTTTAGGTTTCTTCATTTGGAAGTAAGTACGCGTTGCATTACTCAATTGTTACTTGTAGTGGCGTTGACGTATGCAGTACAAAAATTCTGCCCAGAGTTATTGTTTAAGCGTTTATCTTTTTATTTTTAGCACTTTTGTTTCGAATTGTATCATTTTTGATAAAAACAAAGTTTTTATAAATGACCAGTCATCGAAGAAACAACACGCAACAATGAACTATGGAATTTTGTAGACTTGAATTTATTAAGCATTTTTAAAAGGCAATGATAATTGTTATAATTATAAACTTATCAACGCTAATTTTAAACATTTTCAATAACTCGAAAACTAAATTAACATGAACTGATCAATTAAAATGTACTTCTAGCAATGGAAATTTATGGAATCTATTTTTTTTTTCTAAAAAGTTGGATAAGTAGTTTTTCAAATAATATGGAAATATAAAGGTTCGTAACGGTCTCGTTCTGTGTAGACTAAACTTGAATTCGCATCCGCCCAGTTGGTCGCTTTTTTTACATATAAACTTAGTTTCTCTTAATGTCAAAATTCCATATAAAAAAATTTACTCCCAGAATAACTTCAAAATTGTATCATATTTTAAGGTGTAACACACATCAGCACAAATGCATAATACCCTCTCCACTATTGTGGTGTGGGTATAAATAGGCTCTATTTCTTGAAATTGGAAAGAGTTGGACCTCCACTTGACTTTTTTACACCTACTAGTCGTTCCTTTTTTAACTTATAACGAAAACTCGTGGAACTGTTTGGAACTTTTTTTGTAGCTCTAGCTAAAGTAAATTTTTCAATACATTTCATAATAAAAACAGTACACTATACCTACACTACATATAATTTTTATTTTAATAATAACTGCAAATTAAACTAGATACCTGATGCTTAAAAATATATTTAAACAACTTTTAACTGTAAATTTACAAAAAATTGACGAGTGTAGCATTCGATAGATTTTTTAAAAACTGTACGCCATATTGGATCCGGCATTTTGAATTTTTAAAAACTAATATCAGATTCGTAATCAGCGACCCTAAAAACCTTGACGTACCTAGTTTTTTTTTAAAATTTATTGAATCCATATGAAGTAAATAATTTGGTCGCGCTAAATGTTCAATTTGTCATCATATCATCATATTTTTCACGTTAGCATAAAGAAAATGATAGGAGAAATGATAGAAAACTTGATATGATGATTCGCTTATTCATTTCTTATAGGGTTGCTTAAGCTACTGTCAAAAATTAACAAAATACATTAAAAAAAACAAAATCAAAAAAAATTTAATTCCGTATGGAAAGTGCGATCAGTTTCGCAAAGCAAATGACAGTTTCATAAAATTTAACAAAAATTTTTCCCGAGTTTAATATGGTTCGACACATATGAATTACAGGTATTCGCACAAATGCTTAAGCCAACTTAAGCATATTATAGTTAGGCCTTTAGTCCAGTCAATATTGAAGCCGAGCTCGATCCTACTCTAGGGGAGTCTGTTTCCAACGCGATTAATTGAGGCGTCTACGCCAGAAAAGGTTAAGAAAATCCACAAAATAACACCAAGGGTGATCGTCCGCTGAAGATGCGTGAGGTAGCTGAAATGATAGTCATTTCAATAAGTGCTCTACATCGCATATTGACCAAAAATTTGAAGATGAAAGAAATGTGCACAAGAATGGAGTCGCGTAAATGTTTCAATAGAGAGTTTCACCGCCGTCATTTTTGTCGATTCGTAACCATTAATGAGACATGGGTCTACGAGTTCACTCCTGAATTTATTGTTTTAACAAGGCAATATATTGCGATGGCCAAAATTAATGAACTTAAGTTCAAATTGCTTAATCACGTACCTTATTCGCCAGATTTAGCTCCCTTCGGTTATTTTCTATTTCAAAACTTGACAAAATGGTGGTAACAGACTTGCCAAAAATGTAGAGTCTGCGATTAACAAAGAGAGTACCGAAGCTATTGAAAATTGGTGAGAAAAGTGTATCGAGCTAAAATAAACAATTTTTTTTATTGTGTTTCCTTTGTTTGGTCAGCCTATTTTGGGACCGCTCTCGTATATAAATAAAATAATTTTTAAATGTGATGTTTATATTTTTCGGCTTGAGGTCTGTTTCATAAAATAGAATAAAAATAAAAACTCTTGTTTTGTTTTAATTTTTATTATTTATTTGTTCCAATATTTCGACCAACTTTGTTGGTCATCCTCAGGGAAATAGTTATGATCTAAAATATTATAAATTTAAACATGTTTCTTAATTTTAATAACAAACAATTAATTTACTTAATATTTAAAATAATTTTTTTAAAACTCAAATAGAGTACAAGTTATTTTTCTCTTAAGCTTTATGCTTGTGATATGTGCGTGCTCGACGTCTTGGGGCTGTGCGCGCACAAATTAATTTCTTGTGATTGAAAACTTTCAATTTCTTGTGATTTGTTTGATGTGTAAGTGGGCTTGTGCGCGAACATTTAAAAATTCTTTCATTTTTGTGTTTTTTGTTTTTTATCTATAAAGGAGTTGTTTAGCATACAAAAATTTTTTGAATTCTCCTTTGATTGTCTTCTTTTAAAATTCTTTTTTTGTTGTGTACACGTATAAATTATTAAAAGTGCAATGGCATCATCCGCTTCACCATTCATGTTCTATTTTTGACGTTTTGATTTGTTCGTCGTGTGTGGAGAAATGTTACTCTAACAAATCACACGCACAAATCACTAGTGTGTGTTCTGCTTTAAATAACAACCAAAACTGAAAATTTGGAATTTCAAAATAACAAAATAAATCCTAAAAAATTAAGCCACGATAGTGCATTTACATAAAATTACACCATAAATTTAGCTTAAGGTAAAACTAGACTTAAAAAAAATAAATTTTTTTCTAAGTTTAACGTTTAACGATATTTTGAATTTTTGTCAATCAAAAGAAAATTGTCAACAATATTTTCTATAAAAAATTTTGTTCCTTTTAAATTAATTAAACAAATATAAATCCAACCATAAATGATAGAGTGTTCTCTTTGCTCGTTCATGAACTTTATATTTCATATACTTTACAACGCCTTAGCTTCGGCCATGGAATATCCTATAGTGGTACTTCTGCTAAGTTTTTTATTGGCTGTGGCTCTGGTTTCAAATGTTCATACGGCAAAACTAATATGTGATTCTAGTAATGGAGTCACAGGAAATGCCTTTAATGCCACAGCTGAAAATACCATATGTTCTTTGAGAAGTAGTGTGGATTATGGTGTAGATAGAGGTGAGCTTAAATATATAGAAAATGTATGCATGCATCTAAATGGTAATGTATATTTACTAATTGCTTTTTAAGGACCACATACTTGGAGTTTTACGGGTGATAATCAATCGCCTATAAATATTGTAGATAAGTTTATAAAAAAGTTTCCCATAAGAGAACTTTTGACATGGAATCATTATGAGGACCTGCCTAACAGTATTCTAATGGAAAATACTGGTCATACTGGTGGGTGGGAGTGTTATTGATGAAAGCTAATTTATATTTTATTTCCAATTTATTTCTCTCTCTTAGTCATAGTAACGGCTAATTATTCGGGCAATATACCCACCTTAAGTGGTGCTGATCTTTTGGCCAGCTATACGTTTATGCAAATCTGTTTCCGTTGGAGTCTTTTGAACAGTGAGGGGTCTGAACACATGCTTAACTATCAAAAGTTTCCTCTAGAATTGCAAGTCATGCATCGCACTGGACCTGCAGGAGATTGTGTCTCAAGTTATGATTTACTTATGGTGGCCTATTTTTTCGAGGTGTTTTTATATTTTGTTTATTTTAGTCAAGTTTTAATATAATTTGTATGTTATATTTTTAAATTTAGCTCTCAGCTCACAATCCTTACTTAGATCCCCTCATACAAAATCTTCATCGTATTCAAAAACCTGGCTCCAAAATACGTATTGCGCCTTTTCCTCTCTCATATTTGTGTCATCAATTTCGTACTGGTTTTTATAGTTATGGCGGTTCTATAACTGAACCTCCTTGTTACCAAGGCGCTGAATGGTTTATATATCCTGAGTCTTTGGCCATAAGTGAACGTCAGCTTAATGAATTTCGTCAACTATTAAGTTCAAATTGTAAAACTCGTATTATTCGAAATGCTCGTCCAGTACAGAATATAAATAGCTCACGAGTGGTTAATTTTAACGAATACATTCCACTGGATTTAGATAGTGGGTCAAAATTGTCTGTGGATTCAATAACATCAGAAGAGATTATGCTGTTGTGATATTAAGGAATTTGTGCAGGAAGCGCAGTTTATTGCGCAAGCTAATGTTAGCGAAGAAAATTTCTATGAAAAACACTTGGGGCGGACAAATTACCGCATTCGATATGGATTGAAATTTTTCATTTACTTTTGTATCTCATTTCAAGCAGTATCGAATTTCATGATTTTTCCTCCCTTTATAAATTATTTTCCATATGAAATTCTAGGCGAACACTAACGTTCGAAATGTGAAACAGGTAGTTAGTTACATATATTTTCATAAGATATTTTTATAGAACACAAAAAAATGCTTGTATCATGGTACAATTAATAAGGTCACCCTTGTTCTACAACAAGGCGTTATTTCTGCCTTTTTTGTTGGTAGAAAAACCTGATAGATTGTCAGAAAATATGTGTATTTCTAGCAATAATAAAAACAAAATTTTAAACCAATTGTAAGGTTCGTAAGCAATATTCAGCTGGGCAACTGGTGTTACCTTATTAATTGCACCATGCTTGTTTATTATGATTGTATTTTGATATTATGTAATACTTTCTGAAATTTATATCTACATTAATGGATTGAATTCACTTTAAATCCATTAAATAATAAAAATATATTTTTTGTTAAATTCAGATTAAAATGTTTCTGACAGAAAAAATTTTAAAATTTTTTAATATTGAGTATTTATACCCACACCACAATAGTGGAGAGGGTATTATGCATTAGTGCTGATGTGTGTAACAACTTAAAATATGGGTCCTAGACCCACCTTAAAGTATACCGATCGATTCAGAAAGTGATTCGATATCCGTCTGGCTGGCTGGCAGGCTGACTGTCCATTTAACCTTGTCCGCAAAGTACAAGTCGAAAGTGATTCTGAGTCGATCTAACGATGTCCGTCCGGCTGGCTGGCTGTCCAAGTAACCTTGTGCGCAAAGTACAGGTCGCAATTTTAAATATGATTTGATAAAATTAGGCACATAGGTTCTTATTGACACAGGGACCAAGCCTATTGGAAATGGGCCGAATATGACCACGAGGGGAGATAAACGCCCTTATCGTGGTTGGCAAATTTAAAATACACCGGCAACTGTTTGGTAATAGATTAAAGGGAACGCAAACTTATTTCCTTTAATCTATTACCAAACAGTCGCAGGCGTATTTTTAATTCGCCAACCACGATAAGGGTAAATATTTATGGGCCACAAATAGGGTGCACTCTCGAAAATTTGTTTTTAAATGCTGTGGTGTAGGGTATCATATGGTTGTGCTTGACCGACTATACTTTCTTACTTGTTTTATATGAAAAACACTCGAAGTTGCGCAACAGTTACGTCTTATTAATGTGCCCAATAATATGTAAAGGGTGTTTTTTTAAGCTAGAAAGAACTTTAAATTGTAAAAAGTAACACAAAAAAATTAAATTTTGATGAAATATTTTTTTTTATCGTTTCAGTATACTCTGACAAATCATCATGAATAGACTCACGCTTGAACAACGCTACGAAATTATCCAAATTTACTTCGAAAAATTTAAAAATTTAATCCAAATTTAAATCGCAAAATTGTGTTCAGCGATGAGGCGCATTTTTGGCTTAACGGGTTTGTTAATAAGCAAAATTGCCGCATATGGAGCGAGACCAATCCACAAGAGACCCTACAGACTCCATTACATCCAGAAAAATGCACCGTTTGGTGCGGTTTTCACACTGGTGGCATCATCGGACCTTATTTCTTCAAAAATGAGGCCGGAGCTCGCGTTACGGTCAATGGAGATCGTTACCGCACCATGATCAATGATTTTTTGTTTGAAAATATGGATGACATTGATCCGGAGGAGATGTGGTTTCAACAGGATGGCGCTACGTGCCATACGGCGAACGCAACCATCGACTTATTGAAATCAAAATTTGGCGATAAGTTGATTTCGAGAAATGGACCTGTCAATTGGCCTCCAAGGTCGTGCGATTTGACACCTCTCGATTATTTCCTGTGGGGCTACGTGAAGTCACTGGTTTATGCTGATAAACCAGCAACAATTGACGCCTTGGAGGCCAGCATTGTTCGTGTTATTCGTGACATACGGCCAGCAGTGCTCGAAAAAGTGGCCCAAAATTGGACGTCCAGAATGCGCTTCGTTAAGAACAGCCGCGGTGCCCATATACCCGAAATCATTTTCAAATGTTAATGTCACGTATTGATCTTTCGAATAAAAAAAAAATTTTGATTACAATTTAATTTTTTGTGTTATTTTTTACAATTTCAAGTTCTTTCGGGCTTAAAAAAACACCCTTTATTTAGGGAGCCGTTATATGACGCATAATTCATAAATTGGTGTTCTCAAGTCCAAACATGGCTCAAAAACTCTTGAAAAATTGCAAACTTTCTGAAATTGAAATTGGTTAAAAAAACAAAATGTCGGAAAATAACAAAAAAAAAAAAAAAATTGCAAAAATAGCGAAAATTCGCGACAATTTTTAATATTTCAAACAAGCCATAAAATGGATTAAAAGTCCCTAATACTTTAAGGAATGGCAAAAATTCAGTAAAAATTGCTAAATTAGCGGAAATTCGCAAAAATTAACAGCGACATGATAGCAAAGTCTACTATTAATTATTAATGTATCAAATTTTATCAAATTATCTCCAAAATTGCGACCTGTACTTTGTGCACAAGGTGTACATGGACAGCCGGATGGACATCGTTAATTCGAATCAAAAAGTGATTCTGAGTTTATCGGTATACCTAAAGGTAACCAATATTTTAAGGTGTTACAAACATTAGCACACATTCATAGTAACCTCTCCACTATTGTGGTGTGGATATAAATATTTTATTGTTATGGTAAAAATATTTTCCTAATTAATAAAATCGAATTAACGGTTGTTAAATGTAACCTATTTCTTAATTTACTTTTAACGATGTTTACTTGGCAAATACTCTCTCTATTGCAGTATTAGACCATGGAAGTGAGCTAAACTTTGTAGTAAATTCTGAAATTTCTAAAAGTTTTTTGTTGCCGCCTGCATCTATATTGAAATACTTCCGACCAGAAACAGTGTTTTTGTGTTGATCCATTTTATAAATTTAATATTGGAATACTGTTGCTGTTTTTTAAAAGACATTTGTAAAAGTTACGGGTTAAATTAAATGCGTTTTAATTGTTAAAAATGTTTAAAAATTATAAATATAAATTTATAAATTTTTATAAAAAATAAAAATTATTATTTTAAAAGAAAAACGGCAAAAAATGTTTTAATGGCTAAACAAGGTGAAAAATGACTAATGCTAGCCACTAAATGGCTAAATTGGCAACACTGTTGTATATAAATATGTAACTGGTCCGCCATCTAACGTTTTTTTTTTTTCAACTAGTGCTTATTTCGTGAATGGTAACACTTAGCTCATGTCTGATTTGACAGATAATTAGTTTTATCCTTCCGCTGAACAATTATGGTTCTGTATACGCTTGAACAACGCTGGGAAATATTGCGACATTACTTTGAAAATCATGGTAATGTTGCAGAATGTGTGCGAAAATTGCGTACGGATTTTGGAAGAAGAGAAGCACCGTCAGCTCCTTATGTTCGTTATCTTGTGAAAAAGTGAAAGAAACTGGCATCCTCATCGATAAACCAAAGCGTGAAAAGCCAAAAACAGTGCGTTCACCCGAGAAGATTGCTGCACTGAAAGAAAAATGCTTCATATATTTAATGAATCATTTTCATAAAAAAATTTTCATTGGTTAAATGAAAATTTTCATTGTCTAAATGGAATTTCATAGTTATAATGAAGTCTTTTCGTTAAAATCGCTTCATTGGATTTCGTAATTACGTTAAAAATGTTCATTGGATATACGAAAACTTAAGTTTGTCCAAGTTAAACAAAAAATTTTAATTGGGAACATAAAAAAACAATATACAAACATAACTATATTCATAAATTAATACAAAATTTTAGTTTCCTTAAAAAAATTTTTAATTGTTAATTAAAAAATTTAAGATTTAATTATTTCATGCATCTAATGTTATATGCCATTAAATTTATGATATCAAAAATTTTTTTATAAAAGCAACATATTTCAATAATTACCTTCATAAATTTAAATTTTCATTATGACAATAAACATGTCATTATAGTAATGAAACAAAAACTTTCAATCCACTTTCAATCAACTTTGTTATTGTTGTTATGGACAATTTAATCTCATATTTACGCTCTTAAGCCTAGTACTCTGTTCAAATTTGTGAAAAATGTTGAGCAACATTAATTATTTCACACGAAAATTTTGCATGTATCAATGTTACCTATTATGCGAGTTTGTACAATTTGACGTTTTTATTCCTGCAAAGTGTATGTAAACAAACACCAAATGTATTCTACTAAAAAATATTTTTTTTTAATAAAAAATTTAATAAAAAAGAAAGTAAATATAGATAAAAAACGGTTACCGGTTGTGTTGTTTGAATTTTTATATTTTTAAATTAAAAATCAGTTCAAACTTTTTTGCTTTTCCATAAAATTCCACGTGAAATAAGTGCAGGTTACATTGTTTCGCAGTTGTGAAAAAATGTTGCCAGAAACATTTCGGAACTTTTTTACAAAATGAACAGAGTACAACTCTATCAACATTATTTCATAGATATTCTGCACAAGTTTTTTCAATATGCGTTTTGACAGCATTTCGCGTGAAATGTTGAACGAGGTTGCGCGATCGATTCCCGCCAGAGAAATAAAAAAAATAAAATAAAATAAAAAAAAAATTAAATAAATAAACAAAAATAAATAAAAAAATAAAATAAGAAAACAAATTTTTTACTTTATTGAAAGTATTCATCCAATGAATAATATTCATAGATCTAATGTAATGTTTCATTAAATACATTTTAATGAAACAGGTTTCATTGATCCAACGAAGCGCTGCATAGGTTCCTTTTTAATGCAATTTTTCATGGGATTAATGTCAAAATTCATTGGTATTGCGAAGAAAATTCTTTCAGTGTGCTGTGACAGAAAGTGTGCGTGAAGCGCCATCAACATCAATTCACCGTCGTTCTCAACAATTGAACATTTCGGAGACATCATTGAGACGAATTTTGCATAAAGACCTTGGTATGACGCCATCCAAAGTCCAATTGGTTCAGGAGTTGAAGCCAACTGACCATCCAATGCGTTTTCGCTTCGCTAAGTGGGCCTGCGATTGACTTACAGAAGATGCCGATTTTGCCAAAAAAATCATCTTTTCAGATGAAGCTCATTTTGATCTTGGCGGGTATGTAAACAAGCAAAATTGTCGCATTAGGGGCACAGAAAACCCGCACGCATACATTGAAAGGCCGATGCACCCAAAACGAGTCACTGTTTGGTGCGGATTTTGGTCCAGAGGCCATTTTTCTTCGAAAATGAGCAAGGAGTGGCCGTTACAGTCAATGGCGATCGTTATCGGGCCATGTTGAACGAATTTTTGTTCACAAAAATTGAAGAGGAGGATATTGGCAACATTTGGTTTCAACAGGACGGCGCACAGTGGTATTTTTTTGGCAAAAAGTCTATTTTTTTACAGTTATTTCTTGGAAATCTAATGATGCAATTCTGTAAAGAACTGTTTCATTAGTAGAAAACCATGATTTGTTTTCGAAAAAAATAAAATTTTGTATAAAAAAGAGTGTGTAAAAGTTATCTAAATATTATTTAACGAAAACTGATGAAAATTTTACTACATTTCAGTTGTTTATACAATAAATATGGTTCAACTACCAATAGTTTTAGAGCATTTGTATTAAAATATAGTATTTTAAATTTAATAGGAAAGAAAAAATATTTAAATTATATATATAGTTTAAGAGATCTGAGCAAATCAAAATGAGTCCAACAAATTTAGCATTTGCAGTTTTCATTAGAAAAAAAATAAGTTAGCTCGGTCTACCTCCATGTTGGTAATACTACTAAATGAAAGTTTGGAATGTTTTCTTTCATTTTATGTAAAAAAATTCTGCGACTTTTTGCGATCGCTGAACAAACTTATAAATTTTGTGATAAAACTCACGTATTTTTTGTGAATATTTACAATAAAAGGTTTTGTATACTTTTAGGCTTTTACTTTTACTTTTACTTTTTAAAAACTGATTGACAGCAATATCGAAAAAGTGCATAACAAAAAAGAAAAACAAAACCATATGATTATTTGAAATAATAATATTTGCCAAAAAAAGTTTAAGAAAATTATTAAACGTAACTAATATTATTAAAAATGGGTTCATTTTGTGTTTCATATAGTGAATTGTGCAAAAAAGAAAAACATAAAACTTATAAATTGCAATAATAATGTGGATTTATTAACTGATTTCATAAAAACAAAAAACATGGTGCTTACTATTAATGAAATTCAAATTGTGAAAAAATCAGTTCAAAAGCGATTTCTTAGTCACTTTTTTAAACGTTGGGCCGAATCTCACAGAAACAAATCATATTGCTTTAAGAAAAATTACACTTGGCTAAAAAGTACGTTTCAAAACAAAATAATTAATGTGTACTTTGAATATAATTGAAAATTTTTAGATATATTTGAAGTATCGCTTGCTGATGAGCAACCTACTTGTTCAACAAAAATGGGAAGGCCAGCTAAGGAATTCGCCGATTGCGCTGATCGTAGTAAATGTGTAGAGTGGGTGGGTAGAGGGCGTGGCCAATTTCGATGAAACTTTATATTTTTCTTAATTGAGCTAAATAAAGGCTCAGAGCAAAATTTCAAACACTTTGGGCCAAAAAAAATTTTGGGTTCTATGGGCGGTGGGTGGAGGGCGTGGCCAATTTCGATGAAACTTTATATTTTTCTTAATTGAGCTAACCAAAGGCTCAGAGCAAAATTT
The DNA here is from genome assembly GCA_963931875.1 of Pollenia griseotomentosa. NCBI lineage: Eukaryota > Metazoa > Arthropoda > Insecta > Diptera > Polleniidae > Pollenia > Pollenia griseotomentosa. The sequence continues at coordinate 8,737,863 of OZ007563.1, read as the reverse complement.
TAACATTCTACCAGCACTCCTTATATTTTTTGCCAAACATTGTATGGACAAATCCCTCTGTGCGGCGCTACGTGCCACACAGCCGAAGCTGCACTCGATGTTTTGCGCCCTGTTTTTGAAGATCGCATTATCAGCCGCAGAGCTGATGTCGTTTGGCCACCTCGGAGCTGCGATTTGACACCGTTGGACTATTATTTGTGGGGTGCCGTCAAAGATAAGTGTTACGCCGACAAGCCAGAGGCAATAGACGCTTTAAAGGACAATATTCGTGAAGCCATTAGTGAAATACAGCTGCACACAATCGATAATGTGCTTAAAAATTGGACCGATCGTGTAGGCCACTGCATGGCTAACCGAGGCAGCCATTTGAATGAAATTATTTTCCATTATTAACCGGAAGGATTGTACTTTCAAATAAAAAAAGAAATTTAAGAAAATATTCAGTAGTTTTTTTATAGCATTTTCGAAAAAAAAAAAGTTTTTTGGCGGACCCTTTAGTTATGTAGTCCATTAGGGCTACATAAAGTAAAGTACTTTACTTTTACATTACTTTGTATAATTGAATCATGGATTTCATGAGACACAAAAAACTGAACATCTCTTAAACCATTTGACTTTTTGAAGCAGAGTTTTAACATTTAACAAAACACAAAATTATTTTAGGTAATATTTGAAGGAGAAAATGGTCATTACAGTTTCCGGAGATGAGCTCTTTTTCGAAAATTTATTTATTTAGTAGCAAAATGGTGTTTTTAGTGGATGCAATTTTTGAAACACACAAATTTTCAGATAATCTATAAAGTTTAAATATATTTTTGCATATTGTTCATTTATGAACTCGAAAATTTAAATAACAACAAAATTATAAACGAACAATAAAAACATTTCGGTACATTTTTATCTGTTTATTAAGATTATATATAAGAAAACACATGTACATAGTAAATTCATAAAACAAAAACGAAAATATCTCATCAAGAAAAACAAATGAATTATAAAACTTTTTCTACATCTGCCTGTGAAAACATGTTGGTTGGCCATTGCAAAATGTCTTCATAAAAATCGGCAATCTGAATATCATTATCCTACAGCCTGCTGGATTCACTCACTCATTGTCGAAATTAATGCCCCCATTAGGGTTTACAACTCAACCCAGCTGAGTTGAAATTAAAACAACTGCTTGTGACGAGGTGTAATTTTTTGATGCTTAATGCTAAGTTCACACTACATTTGAGATGATTAAGATGACAGATGATTAAGAAAAAAACACACAAAAAAACAACAAACAAATTTATATTTCTTTAAAGTATTAAAAATGGATAAAAACACTTTTATTAAGTTATTAGAAGATTATTTTAATCATTTTAATGATGAAATTGTGAAAATTTATGAATTATTTAGGGAAAAAAATAAAAACATTAAGCAGAAATCTTGGCCGGTTGTACACGATCATGTTGGCGATTCTACATTTGAGGTATGTTCAGTGGATTCTATGTGATTTATGAAGTGATTTAGTTGTAATCATGTCAATTTGAAGTGATTAACAAATCACTTCAATGTATGGGTAATAGTATGTTCACATTTGGCTTCTTAAACGCGTTTAAGCAGTTCGAACGTGATTAAGCTCTAATCACTTCAAAATCGAGATGATTACCCATACATTGAAGTGATTTGTTAATCACTTCAAACTGACATGATTACAACTAAATGACTTCATAAATCACATAGAATCCACTGAACATACCTCAAATGTAGAATCGCCAACATGATCGTGTACAACCGGCCAAGATTTCTGCTTAATGTTTTTATTTTTTTCCTTTAATAATTCATAAATTTTCACAATTTCATCATTAAAATAAACTTCTAATAACTTTATAAAAGTGTTTTTATCCATTTTTAATACTTTACAGAAATATAAATTTGCTTGTTGTTTTTTTTGTGTGTTTGTTGTGTGTTTTTTTCTTAACCATCTGTCATCTTAATCATCTCAAATGTAATGTGAACGGCTTTGATTGGCTAAATCAACATTATGCTTAAACGCGTTTAAAAACCTAAGTGTGAACTTAGCATAATCATCTCGATTTTGAAGTGATTAGAGCTTAATCACGTTCGAACTGCTTAAACGCGTTTAAGAAGCCAAATGTGAACATACTATAAGTTAACCAGACTTTAACAGAGTTGTAAACCATAATGAAAAAACTGCAAAATTTCAACTTAACGAAAGTTGAGTTGTAAACCGTAAAAGGGGCATAAGTTAAACAAAACTGTTTTTATTTTATTTTTTCTCTTGAAGGGGTGTTCACTAGACAGGTTTTTTGTTTTAATAATGGCAAACTCAAAAATATTTTTTCGTAACAAATTGACCACATATTTAACTTACCTGTCACTGTAAAAATTTTTAAATTTTGAATATTGCATGATCGTATTAAAAGGTGCGAAGAGCCCTTTCCGAAATTCATTTTAAAAAGCCACCTGTTTATCACCGCTATGGAATCTCACAGTATATCGGTCTATATGTGTACTTCCAAAAAGAGCAAAAAACTTAATATCAAAAAATTTGTGCCTGAGCCCTTTTCGAAATTCATGTTCATTCAATTGTTGTTGTCTAATTTTTAAGAACATGGTTAAATTATTTTAATTGAAGAAAGAATTGCTATCTTGCAAAGACTTGCGGTGTCACCCCCGTATTGTACACACACTTTTTCAAAAAATAAATTCTTAACATGTTTCAACAATTTGTTTTTATTTTTTTTTTTTTTAAAGAATAATTGTTTAATTTGTATTTATTCAGCGGGAAGTATATGACATTCCGTACCTTTCATGTGTCATTTTAAAAACCTAGAGCCGACAACAATTTTGTGTAAACACATTAAGAAAAATTTAACTGCGTCAACAATTGCATAATAGAAGAGATAAGTAACAGAGTATTTTATTGTAGGTGTTTTGCTTTTCACATCACGTGTTTGACGGTGTTATAAGATCATAAATAGACAAAAGTTAGTGTGATTTTTCTAATCAATATTTAAAAAGAAAGCCAAATCAACTTTTTTTATGTCATTGGCTTTTCATTAAAACTATTCATGCAAATCAAATTAAACTCAGTCTTACACGTTGAAGCTACATTTTGCAAGTCTGAGTGACACTTTTTGCCCCAGTTCAAATTGTTCATGGCAAACAGCAAAAGCTTTTAATGTTGTATGTGCGAGTAACCTTGATTATAAAAAAAATATAGTAATTTTTTTTATCAAATTCGCAGAAATAACAAACAGCTCACTAATATTCTAAAGTTGACGTCCTAAACGTAACCAGTGTTTTTATTAAACATTTGTTTGGTTTTACATTAATGCCCAATTTTCAGGATAGTAATTAAATCTAAATTAAGTTAATTTTCATAAAAACTTAAATCGTATTTAAATACAGAATGATTTTTTGAGTTCTATTTGAAAAGTCTTACTTAAATAAGATAAAAGTATGGTAACACTACTAAATACAAAAAAATATCATAAAAAAGTATAATTATTTACAAGGTGGTCTCAAAAAACAGCTGATTGTTATTGCTTTGCCTCTTGTTGCTGTATTGTCGTAATATTGAGGTCACCTTGCTAAAATATTACAATAGAAACTTAAGTTGAAATTAAGTGTACCACATCGGTGAATTAAGTTTGATTTAAGTATTTAGTGAAGAAGAGAATTTTGTATTTAAAACGATTTTAAACATAAATGTGTTTTAATATCAATCCTGAAAATTGGCCATAAGTTTGCTACATTATACATAATTTAAAAATATTATTAATAACATTCTACCAAGATTTTTTCAGAAATTAAGTTAAGCAAATCAATAAAAATTGTTAAAATGAAAAAAGTCAAAGGCTGATCAATTTAGTGGTCACGTTTTTTTTTATCAGATTTTTTCGTCAAATAATTGTTAGTATTTAGGGATTAAATACTACTTCACCTAATGACTAGAAATAGAAATTTAATTGTGTTAAATAAAATCCTCACAACTTGATGTGACAAAAATAAAAATTGTCTGATAAAAATACTTGATACTGACTTACCGGCTTTCGATAATGGACAGGCAATTGACTAAATGACGCTATAAACACTTGAATTGCTTAACGCTTATTAATAAAGCCAACGCTGCCAGAAATTTTTTAAATGCCTGCTCTGTAAATAAAAAAAAACATTACGATTTTTCTCTACACGCAGAAAAAAGGTTTCCCCTACATATATCCTCACAAATTTTGTTCAAAAAGTTTTCCCTACGCTTCTATTTTATCAAAGAAAAAAACCTACAAGTAGGGGTTTTTCCTACTTCTGGCAACACTTGGTAAAAGTAAATATCGGTATAGATAAGAAAATTTATTTTCTTTTTTTAAATGTTTTATAAATTTTTATCAATTGCAAATTTTGGCGAAACAGGTTATTTATTTGCAAAACATCGCGGTGAGTGGTTGTAGATCTTCAAATGTCAAGCGAAAATCATAAAATTCACGTGATATGTACTTATATTAATTGAAAAACAAAAAAAATTAAAAAAAAAACGAAAAAACGAAAAAACGTTTAAAATAATAATTAAAGTTTATTAGTAAGTATCCGGCCAGTGCTGGAGTAATAACGGCCTGCAAAAAAAATAATTTTGTAAAATTAATTATATGTAATTTAAAAAATTGCCTTGCAACACAGCAAAAAAAATAAAATAATAGAGAACGCCTATAACAACTACTGAACTGTGATTAAAAAGAAAAAAAAAAAAAACAAATCCATCGATTAATATGAAATTAGTTTTTCCACTAGCAGTGAATGAGGGTATACAAAGTTTGTCATGCCGTGTGAAACTTTTTGATATTCATCTACCCCATAAAGAATTTATATTCTGATTCTTTAAGTAATTCTAAGGCGATTTAGCCATGTCCGTCTGCTGAAAACACGCTCACTTTCCAACATCTCAAAGAAAAGAACAATATTGGTTTAAAATTGTTTCTAGATATTCTAAGCAGTTTTGGTTTTAAATTGAGCAAAATCGGTTCAGTAGAATAAAAGCTATTAATCCAAATGTAAAACAACAATCCCAAAAAATTGATAATTTTGTTAGAAAAACTAACAAATGTGAAAGGTGGTGGAATGTACGGATTGATATAAGATTTTGCACAAATTTGTTCAATATGACCATTTATCGCATTGCTAAATTTCGTGAAGATCGGTCCATAATTTACCTATAAAGTCCATTCTAAGAAAAAATTTTAATACGCCTAAAACAGTAGAAAATAAGATATAGTGGTAAAATTTGGTCCAATTTAGCTTATACCCCCAAAAATAATACATGCAAATCGGTCCATCAATTAACATAGTTCCCCTATAAAGCAGCCTTTTGAAACATATAAATCGCCAAAACAAATTTTAATGCTGTATTGAAATTCGGTCTAATTTAGGGTTTTTAATACCAGAAATGACTCCACAGAAGTTTTTCGATGATTGATCCATAATTTACCATTGGTCCAATATAAATTCCCCGCCTGAAAATCATTTTAGTACGAAAAGGCGAAAACTTTTACGAATAATGATATTTTATTCAAACTAGTTCAATTAGTTAAAGTATTGTATATTCTAACTGTCGGTAGAGGGTGTTTAAGATTCGGCACAGCCGAATAAATCACTTTAACTTGTTTATTTGTGATAATTAGAATCATTAAACGTGCAAAAAAAATAAGTGTTTTAAATTAATAAATATTAACGGCCGTTTTCACCAAGTTCAGTTAAAACTAACAATAACTTTAATTTCCAGTCACAAATATGTTTTCGACAGTTGTAACTGATAGGTAATTTTAACTGAACTCGGTGAAATTATTGACCGTTAAATAGATTTAATGAAAAAAATTATAAATTTTTTGTATTAAAAAACAACACATTAGAATATTTAAAATGTTACCGAACTAAACTTTATTAGGAAGACGAATCTTTTCCTCATAAATATTTCAATCTCCAATAAACACGGCTTGATATTTAAGATATTTTATGTTAGACGGTAGTTTGTTTGATCATATTTACATTATGCAATTAACGCCGCAACTTTTGCATACAACATTTTGTTTGTTAGCAAGAGGTGTAGGGAAGAAAACGGGGTTGAAAGTTGCACGACGACGCATGGATAGGCATTTTATTAGTTTTTGAAAGTTTAACGTTCAACAACAAGTACAAATGATAAAAATATTAAAAAATTTTAAGCTGATCCTAATTTTCGAAAAGTCATTTTCAGCGATGGACCCATTTCTGTTAAAATGGAAACGTCAACAAACAAAATTGTCGAGTTTAGAACGAAACCAATCTACATGAAATTCAAGAGTGTTCAATGCATCCCGTGGCTGGCGGCGTCATCGGTCCATGTTTCTATTAGAACGGCGTTAACTAGGCCATCAGGACTAGCGCTATAGACCGATGATTCACCACTTCTTTTGGGCTGAATTGGATTATATGTTCACTAACGATATGTAGTTTCAACACACATTGAAAGTTCTACTAGAGCGATTTTGGTCTTTCATGAAGGTGATGTAATCTGGCTACCAGTTTCGTGCAGATCAAAACTAATAAACTGCAAACCACAGCGATCCACAAAAGCAATAAAACCCAAGCCATCGGTCAAATTTAGCCTGTTTTGTGATCCAGTGGCCATGTTCTGTAACTCTCGCGTCGAGAAACTTTTCGATTGAAATGTGAGAAATAAAACAAAAATGCCATAAATTGAAACAAACAACTGTTTTTCTCACTTAACTGCGTCTGGCGAGTTGTAGCTGTCACGTAAGAAAATTACTCGTCAATTTACAGAAAAAGTGTGTCTGTAAGATTTCTGTGAGAAAGTTTTCGCTTTGAACTGTGAAAAAAATGTTAACACTAAAAAACATATTCAAAATGCAAGTAATAATAATAATATTTTGTTCCTGACACATTTTTTCATTGTTTAATTATTTTGCTTTCAACCATTGTAGAATAAGTACAAGGTATAGTCAGAGAAATTTTGTTCTCAATTTTAACGTCAAACAAAAGAAAATAAGGCATAATGGCATCGATAGGTCTTTAAAACGATTACATAATTTCGATGTTATTTCACACATACTTTATTTTATTTTAATTAAGAGACAGGAGGCACATAATGAAGTACCCTTTATTTTAAAGCTTATATTCATGAAATTCAAAAAAAAAAAAAACAACAGAAACCGAAATATGACATTTTCGCAATATAAAATTTACCTGATGCAGATATACATTCGATGTTCAATACAATTTAAAAGATAAGAATTGTTCTTTTGTATGAATTTTTGATTTTGACAACGTTTTTTAGTTGAACCGGAAAAAATATTTTGTTTTTAAAAATTACTCCCAAGTTAATTTATAATTAACTATCAGTTATAACTGTCAAAAACATATTGTTAACTGGAAGTTAAAGTAGTAGTAAGTTTCAACTAAACTTGGTGAAATTGGCCGTTAATGAAATAATTAAATAAATTTGATAAAGTAAATAGACAAATTTAGTCATGTTTATTTAAATGCTTCTAAAGTTTTGTTTACATATTTTTCCTTTTTTTTTATAAAGTTAAACGCATCGTAGAATAAGTACAAGGTATAGTCATTAAAAATTTTGTTCTCAATTTTTAAACCGCTATAACATCAATCAAATGAAAATATAAAAAAAAATTAAAACAAGCGTCAAATAAATCAAATAAATTAATTTGACATTACATGGGTAAATAATGACAACTCCCCCTAATGAACCTACCTTGTACTTATTATACAATGGTTTAAACTTTGATATTTATGCCTCTTTTTTTAAAAAAAATACTAAACTTGGGCTTAGGCAAATAATTTTAATTATAAATTTTTTTTACTAATTCAGTCGTCTTTATTTTTTTATACTTTATTTAATTTTTTTTTTTTTCTAATTATTCCAAACAAGTTGGCACAGAAAAACACATTTTAGAAATTATGGTATAAACACAACTGCGACGAACGACGAACTTCGCATAGTACGACGAATTCGTCGGCAAGAATTCGTTGCGTGAATTCCAGATATTAATGTGATTTGATGTTTTTTTTTAATTTATAAAAATAAATACATACCTTGGACGCTAAATTATAATAACGGGTATGCCATCTACCGTTTTTTTTTCAACTAGTGCTTATTTCGTGAATGGTAACACTTAGCTCATGTCTGATTTGACAGATAATTAGTTTTATCCTTCCGCTGAACGAATATGGTTGTGTATACGCTTGAACAACGCTGGGAAATATTTCGACATTACTTTGAAAATCATGGTAATGTTGCAGAATGTGTGCGAAATTTGCGTACGGATTTTGGAAGAAGAGAAGCACCGTCAGCTCCTTATGTTCGTTATCTTATGAAAAAAGTGAAAGAAACTGGCATCCTCATCGATAAACCAAAGCGTGAAAAGCCGAAAGCAGTGCGTACACCCGAGAATTTTGCTGCTGTGGCAGAAAGTGTGCGTGAAGCGCCATCAACATCAATTCACCGTCGTTCTCAACAATTGAACATTTCGGAGACATTATTGAGACGAATTTTGCATAAAGTTCTGGTATGACGCCATCCAAAGTCCAATTGGTTCAGGAGTTGAAGCCAACTGACCATCCAATGCGTTTTCGCTTCGCTAAGAGGGCCTGCGATCGACTTACAGAAGATGCCGATTTTGCCAAAAAAAAAATCATGTTTTCAGATGAAGCTCATTTTGAGCTTGGCGGGTATGTAATCAAGCAAAATTGTCGCATTTGGGGCACAGAAAACCCGCACGCATATATTGAAAAGCCGATGCACCCAAAACGAGTCACTGTTTGGTGCGGATTTTGGTCCAGAGGCATAATTGTGCCATTTTTTTTCGAAAATGAGCAAGGAGTGGCCGTTACAGTCAATGGCGATCGTTATCGGGCCATGTTGAACGAATTTTTTTTCACAAAAATTGAAGAGGAGGGTATTGGCAACCTTTGGTTTCAACAAGACGGCGCTACGTGCCACACAGCCGAAGCTACACTCGATGTTTTGCGCCCTGTTTTGGAAGATCGCATTATCAGCCGCAGAGCTGCGATTGGCACCGTTGGACTATTATTTGTGGGGTGCCGTCAAAGATAAGTGTTACACCGACAAGCCAGAGACAATAGACGCTTTAAAGGACAATATTCGTGAAGCCATTGGTGAAATACAGCTGCACACAATGGTTAATGTGCTTAAAAATTGGACCGATCGTGTAGGCTACTGCATGGCTAGCCGAGGCAGCCATTTGAATGAAATTGTTTTCCATTATTAACTGGAAGGATTGTACTTTCAAATAAAAAAAGAAATTTGAGAAAATATTCAGTAGTTTTTTTTATAGCAGTTTCAATAAAAAAAAAGTTATTTGGCGACCCTTTATAAACATTTTCATCTTTTTTAACTAGCAATATTTTAATAAAATTTCTTTGTTATTTGTTTGTTAACATTTCTCAAATCATAGGTTGACTGACCATATTTCACATATTTTAACAAAAAAAAAAAAAAACACAAAAAACTATTAACTGGGTGTGTTCTAGCATCCGAATCCACTCGAAAGTGGATTACTTAAGCATTTTTGATGTTCTGCATTTCGATTTGGCAAATTCAAATTAGTTTTTGGGTTTGTTTCAATATTTGCAATTTTTCGCGAATTTCAGCCATGTTCGCGATTTGATCCTGTAAGTTGTCTGATTCTTTACAGCTTTAACGATTTTTTAATAAATAGTAAACTTTGCTATCATGCCGCTGTTAGCAAATTTTTACGAATTTTTGCCATTCCTTCCTAGTTTTAGAGACTTTTAATCAATTTTATGGCTTGTTTGAAATATGAAAAATTTTCGTGAATTTTCGCCGTTTTTGTAAATTTTAGCCAAGCTCGCAATAGAAACGATTTTTCCCTGTGATTCTTTACAGCTTTCACGATTTAGCTGCGGTTAGCTGTCCCTGTTCCAATATACTCGTCGTTCGTCAGCGTAAGAAATAGAAATAAACCTATCGCAGTGTTCGTTTCGCAGGACGAATTTCGGTCTACGCAGTGATTGTGTGTATTTTCATACATACCAATGTGTTCTATTTCTGACGACGAATATTCGTTGCGAATAACTCGTCGTTCGTCCCAGTTGTGTTTCCTGCATTAAGTTGTAAAATTTTAGATAAAACATTTTTACTTGAAAACAATTTATTTACTTATTAACTTTATTAAGCTCGTATGTATTTTTTTTAGAGAAAACATCGCACAATACTTTGATGTAGAACAAAATTGTGCAAAAATAGAAGGAGTTGACCCAGACTAATAATGTTTTGCATGGAGGTATATATGATAATAATAAACAAAATTTCAAGTTTTGAAAAAATTCCGTGAGAGGATTCAAGACCTCCCATATATCCTTTTTTTTTAAATTCAATTCGGCAACTCTTTTTATGTTGAATTGTTGAAAATGACCAAATCTATCTAAATATAATGTTAAAATTGATGTACATACTTAATTTTTTATAAATTCTAGCAAGGATTTTTTAATGATACAAACGATTTAAATATTTCATACAAAAATATAAAAAACAAGTACAATTAAGTGTTTCGGAAAAAGCAAAAAAATTACACTTAAACTCAAAATGTGGTAATTTTTTTTCTTTACATCAATAGTAAGGGCAACGGAGCATTTATTCTTAAAAAAAACTGAAAAAAACGGTGCACTAAGTTTTTTTTTAAATTTAAAGTAAATATTGACGATTTTCATATTTTTTGCAAAAACAACCTGCATTTTTTACAGCTATATAATAATGTCTAATAACAGTAGAGATTTTCTTGAAGTTATTTTCTTGTTTTTAAACACAGTATAAAGAAAAAAGGATAATTTTATCGTACAGAAAAATATTTATAGCTTTTAATCTAAAGTACTAAATTATAAAAAATAATTAATGCGTTTTGGGCCTCTAAAAAATATCATATACCTCTAAGTAAGAACTAAAATATTAAACGCCAGAGAAAATTGAAAAAAAGTATTCACTCAGTTTTTTTATTTGTCCATCAAAAATTTTTTTTACTTTTTTTTTAGTTGCGGCAACACTTTTTTTAATATTCATCCAGAGCATAACTACAGTAGTTTTGACTTAACTGCCTTTTGTTTACGTGCACTTTTGACTTAACTGCACAAAATTAAAAATTTTTAGAATTATTCTTTATAATTCCATACAAAATTTAGTTTTGAAAAAATTCCGTCAGAGGATTCATGTACCTCCCATATATCCTTTTTTTTAAATTCAATTCGGCAACACTTTTTATGTTGAATTGTTGAAAATGACCAAATCTATCTAAATATAATGTTAAAATTGATGTACATACTTAATTTTTTATAAATTCTAGCAAGGATTTTTTAATGATACAAACGATTTAAATATTTCATACAAAAATATAAAAAACAAGTACAATTAAGTGTTTCGGAAAAAGCAAAAAAATGACACTTAAACTCAAAATGTGGTAATTTTTTTTCTTTACATCAATAGTAAGGGCAACGGAGCATATATTCTTAAAAAAACTGAAAAAAACGGTGCACTCAGTTTTTTTTTAAATTTAAAGTAAATATTGACGATTTTCATATTTTTTGCAAAAACAACCTGCATTTTTTACAGCTATATAATAATGTCTAACAACAGTATAGATTTTCTTGAAGTTATTTTCTTGTTTTTAAACACAGTTTAAAGAAAATAGGATAATTTTATCGTACAGAAAAATATTTATAGCTTTTAATCTAAAGTACTAAATTATAAAAAATAATTAATGTGTTTTGGGCCTCTAAAAAATATCATATACCTCTAAGTAAGAACTAAAATATTAAACGCCAGAGAAAATTGAAAAAAGTATTCACTCAGTTTTTTTATTTGTCCATCAAAAATTTTTTTTACTTTTTTTTTAGTTGCGGCAACACTTTTTTAAGATTCATCCAGAGCATAACTACAGTAGTTTTGACTTAACTGCCTTTTGTTTACGTGCACTTTTGACTTAACTGCACAAAATTTAAAATTTTTAGAATTATTCTTTATAATTCCATACAACTTCCTTTTTTAAGTGCACTTTCTATACCTGCACATTTAGGATAAATGCACAAAATTTTTGGCATTTTAAAACTATTTGCATACAAAAAATTTAATTTGACTTAACTGCCCAAAATACATATATTCTGGAATTATTTTTTTAAAATCTTTGTTAACGTGCCTTTTGTATACCTGCATATTTTTGGTCAACTTTAAAATATTTTCATATAAAACATCAAAGTTAGCTGCACACATGAAAAAAATATTGTGGCCACTTTTTCACATAAATTTCCAATTTAAGCTGTTAATAAAAATATAAATGGCGATTATTTTGTTTTTTTTTTCATAAATTTTCATGTTCTTTGTGAATTTTCATTGTTTTTGTTAATGGTCCTTTTATATTAAATATACATACATACATGTATAAAATGATCTGTTATTTGAAATAAAATTTTAATAAAATATAAATTTATGTACGTTGTTTTCGGTTAATTGAGCCCCACTTAATTGAGTTTCCACTAAAAATCATGAAACGAAATCATTCAGTATAACTGTCTATGTAAAAATACCCGTTTAGTTAAGTTCCGTTTAATTGCGTCACCCGCTTAATTATTTCGCAAAATAAGATCGCATTGTGAAAAACAAGCGCAAAGATTTCGGTTAATTGTCTCCGTCTACTTATTTTATTTTTTTTGCTCCACAAACTTAAAAAATTATTTTGCGGCAAGAAAGATTAGACGATGAACGTACCTGATTTTTATTTTGATTTAAAAAACTTTAACCATTTTTTAACTTAATAAATAAAGAAATGACTTTAATTTTCTATCTACACATGGGTGTTTCGCTTTGTTTTAATTGCGTCGTCGATTCAATTAACCGAGTACTGCTTAATTGAGTTCCCGTTTAATTGCGTTAAAAGTCGTGCATTTTTATAAACTTAATTAAGCGGGAATAACTGTATTAATAAAAAGATTTTTATTCTACTTTTAAATCAAACACTTTACTTTAGCTGTGTACCTGCACATTAAGGCAGGTAAATGCATTTAAGATAGCTGCATTTTTGATTTACCTGCACCAAAAATCGTGCATAGGAGATTGTGTAGCTAAGTCAAAATTTCTGTAATACATACATACTTTTAATAAAGTGTGGGCTCATATCAAAGAAGAATTTTTTTTATACATGAATTAAGTTCAATTTTTCTTGTAAATTTTATTAAAAATTAGGACAAGTTTAGCGACCTCTAGCAGCTGCGAAACGCATTTAACATAAAAAAGTTCTTCCTACATGTAATTTATTTAGATACGAATACAGTACAGTAATTTTTTTAAACACTGGAACAACATTGTTCCACCTTATTTTTGTATATGGAACAAAGTACTGTGCATCGGTTGGAACCACTGTTGCCAATTTAAAATATTTAATGCTCGTTCTAGCATTTTTTAAACTCATTTAGCATAAAAAAGAAGCCATTTTGCAGCATTTTTCCAAAATTATTTAGCACTTTTTTAGTTTAGGTTATACCTTTTTATTTTTTCCATTAATTTCAGTGTTGCCAATTTAGCCATTTAGTGGCTGGATTTAGCCATTTTTCACCTTGTTTCGCTATTAAAAAATGAGTTTAGCCATTAGCCATTTTTTTAGCCATTTTTCAACCTGTTTAGCCATAAATTTTTTTTGTCGTTTTTCTTTTAAAAGAATAATTTTCATTTTATTATAAAAATTTTAAAAGTAAAATAAACATTTTTAACAATTAAAACGCCTTTTATTTAAATCACAACTTTTACAAATGTTGCAAATCGCTATAAACTATGATGATGAAACATCTTTCAAAATAAAGGAACAGTATTCAAATATTAAATTTATAAAATGGATCAACACAAACATCGGTGTTTCTTTCTGGTTGCAAGTATTTCAATAAAGAGATGCAGACGGCAACAAAATTTTTTTAGAAATTTCAGAATTGCCTATAAAGTTGCTCTCCCATTCATGGTCTAATGCTGAAGTAGAGAGGGTATTTAGCCAAGTAAACATCGTTTAAAGTAATTTGAGAAATAGGTTACTTTTAGCAACCGGTAATTCGATTTTATCAGTTAGGTAAATATTTTTAACATAACAATAAAATATACACTATGCGTTTGTGATGATGTTTGTAACACCTGAAAATATTGGTCCTAAGCCCACCTTTAAGTATACCGATTGACTCAGAATCACTTTCTGAGCCGAATAAATGTTTGTCCGGCTGGATGGCTGTATATATAAACCTTTTGCGCAAAGTACAGGTCGCCATTTTGGAGTTTATTTGATCAAATTTGGTACAAAGGTTCTAATGTGGAGTAGGGTATCATATAGTCGGGGTACTTTCTAACGTGTTTTTTATTGTAGATCTGGACTCAAAAGGTTGGGTAAATGTTGTCGTGATTATGATTAACCTTCAAATTATTTAAAACGAGTGTTTTCTTTGAGAAGAACAATAACGACATCGAATTTATCGATGATTTAATTTTTTAAATATCTATCAAAATATTAATTTACGTTTATTCTTATTCAACAAAGTGATCTTAACTTACAATTTCATCGTAAACAACTTTAAATGAATTATTTCTGTTTTGTTATTGAATTTTAATGTGTTTTTATTTAAAAAAGCTTTTAGCCATTTTTTTTAGCCCATTTTTAGCCATTTTTTTTCTGTAAATTTAGCCATTTTTGGTCATTAAGTTTTGGCAACACTGATTAATTTGTAGCTTTTTACTAGATTTAAATTTATGTTAATATTGGTACTGTTTTCCGATGTAAAATATTATTGTTATTTCCCAAATTGTAAACGTAATGAAGTTTGATTATTTATCATCTTTTACCAATACCCATCCGGGTGGTACTGCACCTCTATATTTATGCTAATAGTCACTTGGGTGGGTATTGGTAAGGCGAAGGTTAAACCACAAAAGTTAACTTTTAAATGTGGTTTAATATGATTTTTTTAAAGCTGCATTATTTTTTTTTTTTGTTAACTTAAATCATCTTTTAAAATTCAATTTAAAAATGTGTTTAATTTTGTTTTAAATACAGTTTTGCATACATTTTGATTTATTTTTTCTGAACTGATTTTTATTCCCTCTACTATACTATATACTATCGATATTTATCGATGGTTCAGATTTCACTATCGGTACTATCGATATTACCATCGACTGAATGTTTGTACTTGTTCAGGAAAACTCGAACTAGTTTTTTCAGTTCGTTGTTTTTATCACTTTATTGAACGTATGGAGACGTATGTATGTACGCACGTTATTTTAGATGACAGTTTTTGAAAAATTGATAAGAAGAACCTTTCTGGAGGAACCGAAGCACTAGGGACTATCAGATATTTTATTGCAACTTTAGATCATTTTCTAAATTGGTTTAGATTCTCAACCCAAAAGGTAATCAATCTAGCAGACTTAGCCTCTAATGGTCGTTCATTGTTTTGTCCTATGCTCGCATTTGCAATTGCATTTGGATTTGAATTTTTTTTACAACATTACAAAAATATTTGACATTTTAGTCCTAATGTAAACAAGTACAAATTTCGACTTAAAGGCCTTTAATTAGCAGTAGAAAAGCACTGCTAAGCAATCCATAACACATGCTATTCTTGTTGTTTGTATTTATTGCTGTAACTTAGCGCGAATTAATAATAACAATTAAAAACTTGCGACAAAAAACTGTGTGTGTATAGCTGCTGTTACATGTCTTCATATCGATATGGATATTTTTCCTATCGATAGTCTTAAAGTATACTATATCGTTAGTTTCCCAGCACTACCCTCTACCACTAGTTGTTGTTGTAACAGCTCGACTTGTGTTGGTGTTGCTGGGTTGACAATCATTGGTCGGTACATTTTATGCTCCAAGTCGTTCCGGTACTTTGATTCAAGTGTCGTAGGAATGTCTATAACTTATGGTGAATGACGGTATACTACGTTTGTCTTTCCGTGTGAAACTTTTTTAATATTCAACTAAGACCCTATAAAGTATATATGTGACCTTCTCCGAGAAAAGGGACCTAGTGTGTGAAAATGAAGTTTTGAGAAAAACGCAGTTAAAGAAGTAAAGTTTTAACGTTTTTCTCATTTGGGAGAAATTAATTTTTATCAGAAATCTAACTCATTTCATCTAATTCTACACCCTTTTAGGTACCAGAATCCACTCTTAAGTCTAAGCCCGTTTTTTGACACACTAGGTCCCTTTTCTCGGAGAAGGTCACATATGTATATAAATAAACATTCTGGGTTCTGGAGTAATAAGCATAAATTGGCGACAGAAAGGTCCGTTTTTCATTAAATTTTGCACAAATTCGTTTTATATGAAGGGAAATCGCACTTAAATGTTGTAAAGTTAGGTCCATTATTTACAATAGGCCCCATATAAACCGGCCGTCCGTAAATCACTTTAAAAAGCATTTAATTATAAAAAAATTGTATTATAACATTGAAATTTGGTCTTATTTCAGTTTTTTTTTTTTAATATTTGTGATTAACGATCCATAATTTACGATCAGTCAAATATAAAATGCCCTCTTAAAAATCACAATACACTGATAGAAAAGGCGTCATAACGTTGATGTATTTTGACATCAGTACTATGACAAGTGCCTTCGTTTTTGACCCCATGACACTTGTCATCATTGTGATGTCAATCTTAACATCACTTGGCCAAAGTGTCATCAGGGTCAAAATGAAATTATGTTATCAATGGAATGACACATCGGCATCACAGAAATGATGAACATGTCCTCAGAGTGATGACGCTGTAAGATCGGAGAAAGGACACATTAGCATCCATTTAATGACAGTTTGTCATTAAATCAAAGTCATTGGAGTTGACTTAAGTCAAAGTGAGAGAATTTTATTATTTACTTACCGGTTGCATATGTTTGTTTCACATTTGTTAAATTACGACCTTTGTTTACAGCAGAACTCTTAATAATAAGACACCAGCACCATGCCTCATGTGGTTTTCGTAATCATTCTACTTTAAAAATTTCATGTATATAACTAAATAATTTAAAAAAACAGAATATAGGAATTATTGCTTCTTATAATATATTGTAATCATGAAAATAATATTAATTATATACAAAATGTACCATTGAATTGATGCCACTATAGTCATAAAATAGATGACACGTAAAAAATTACAAAATTGTACGAAGACGTTAGTCATTGGATTGATGTTACTTTTTGCATCATTGATGCCATTTGTAGTAACATTGATGTCACAATTCTGATGTTAGGGCATCATCAATATGAAGATGCATTTTTCTATCAGTGTAGGCGTCTTTAGACTGACAGTATTTTTGAAAGAAATCAGGCTGTTTTGTTTAAGTTAGGCAACGAATTATATCTGTGGCATTTTGACAAAACATCTTAAGTCGAGATAAGATAGCAAAAGAGATTTAAAAAAAACTCGATGAAAATATCATTTTTATCAAATAATTAAATAAACTAAAATTAAAGAAAAATTTCGTTTAAAATACAAAATTTTAAAAACGTTAACAGAAATGTTTTTGGAATGAAAATTCGTATGATTAACAACATGTTTTATTTGTACTATTTTAATTTGACTAAAGATGTTTTGTCAAAATGCCACAGATGTATTCGGGCATGTTCCAGAAATCGAAATGAAGTGGAATTGAAATCGAGTGAGATTTTGATATTAATTATTACCAAAACGACTGTAGTTTTGCCTGTTTGTAAGATTTATTCTTGGAAAGATAACTGGTACCGAAAGTATGAAGTATATAAAAAAGAGGAATATTTTTATGGTCTTTCTTTACACTTGTTCCATTCTACATATTAAATATTAAGTTTTGACAACACTGGCTAGAACCCTTAATTTAAAGTTCAAATATTTACATTATTAGTTATAAAATATGTATAATGAATTGTTTTTTCAAAACTTTTTAGCTTTAAGTGAACATATACGCAACTTATTATATGATTTAAAGAACTATAATTTTATTCATTTAATTAATGCTAAATCACTTTAATTCTTTGAATTTATTCCATAAAACCATTTCTAATATATAATGTAATACCTTCTATAAAAATGTAAAACATATATGCCTTATTGAATGAATTCATTTAAATCTAACACACAGACATCGTTTCATTACTAAAGATACGTTTAGATTAGAGATATGTTTTCCACAACAAGCGTAGCTTAGACTTTTCGTGATCCCCTATTTGGATCATCTTCATCTTCAGAATTATCATTGCCGTTATAGCTTGAAAACTTATACTGTGGGCGCTAAAATAATGTTAACACTTCACAATGTTTTAATAAATCTTTTATTATAAATTTTGTAAAATAGTTGAAATAGTAATGACTGGTAAACGAGTGGCGAAATCTGTTTATCGAACTATTACATCTCTTTTGTTTATGTCAATAATTTTCGAATTTGGTTTAAATTTTAAGGCTTTTAATATAGATATTTAAAGATTTCTGATTGAGGACAGTAGTAAAAATTAATAGAGCCATCTTTAAAAGTAATTAAATTTTTGCGATAACTTTAAGTACGAAGTTTAAACAAAAAATTTGCATAAGGCATAAGTAACTAAAGCAATATACAATTAAGAAACAAAAATAAGAAACATTAGGAAATAATTTAGACGGAAATGTACCAGATTTTTCGCATCAACATAAAGTAGATAAACAGATTTAGAAAAGTTATAAAAAATTGTATTTTCAAAATTGCTTGAAGTCCTTTTAACACTATCACAGCCGACAATCTTCTAAGCTTTATATCAAGAAGTTTTTTTTTCACTGTCTTTACGTTATCCTTAACAGAAATATTTCTCTGCAATTTTTTAGTAGTTGATGCAATCTTTTACTATTTTGAAGAAACGCTTAGAATTATTATGCCGTTGAAACATCGAGTTCTGCTGCATTCCACATTTCTCTGTACTTTGTGGAAAATACGAACGCTAAAAGTATTTGTGTAGTAAATTATTAAAAAAATAACGTTTCCCAGTTTGTCATTTTCGAGCACAAAAATAATACTGTTCTTGTCCAACTCAACAAGAAGATGAGAACATTTAATTCCCTTCGGTTTTTTTTAAAAAACCACAAACTTCATTGTGTTCGGTGCAGCTCATTATTGTTTGTTCGTTTCTGTTGTGCTTAGCGCCCTTTTGGATGGTAAACAAAAATGAAACATTTTTTACAAAAACAAAATACACATAAAAAAAAAAAAAACAAAAAGCCAGCAAAATAACTTTACACAAACAAAACATATACATAATCACACAAAAATTGTTTGTTTGTTCATTATAGAACACATTATAGAACATAAAAATATAATGTTTGTCTACAGTATCACTCAAATTTTTCTGTTTTTAACGAAGAACAGAACACTATATAACGTTCGGCTCTTTCTTGAACATAGCTACGAACGGTATTAAAGGTTGTGTTTGTCTACACAAACACTAAAAAAATAGATATTGTACCTGGATGTGCGAGCCGAACGCTTAATAATGTTCTGTTTATTTTCGAACACTGCTTAAGGCTAGTTTACACTATCTCACAAGTCATACATATTCCATAATACTTTGTAAGATAGAAATCTAATGAGTTTTGTTGCGACATAACAGTTTGTGTTCACACCATTACACAAAGTATAACCACTAACACATGAAATCAAATGCAACCCTGATCCAAAAAAAAGTATTGTTGTTTTCAAATTTTTCGCACTATCAGACTTTTACATATTACTTGAGTTTTTGACATGTATTAACAAAGTATAATAGTGTAAACTATCCTTTACAAATGATGAACTCCTTGTGGGTATGAATAACATTAACTAAACAAAATAACTTATACGCCACCCTAAACCGATTTTTGTCCATGTTTAATGGATTAAATTAAAAAACAAATTTTCTACTTATTAAACTGCAAAATTTATAAATTGTTTTTAAATACGGGAGATACCCCGTATTTTCAAATCAAGAAAATTATTTTTTCTCTACTCTATTGTGTTTATTATTTAATAAATTTCTTTTTATAAGCTCATAAGTTATTTACAATTGTAATGTTATATACATTGGCTATTATTAAAATTCTGTCTCGCACTTTCATTTAGCACATACATACTTGAAAAATAGTTTTTATATTTAAGAAAATAATGTATTTAATACCCCTTCATATCAATCAAGTTTAGTTGCAGTTCACAGAAGAAGAACAATTCCTTAAATACTTATAATTATTAATTGATGACATTGCTAACAAATGTGTGTTGTCATTGTTGCATCGATGACATCGACTTCTAATAACAGGACAACAGTAGTCTAAAGACCCAATATAAAAATGGAGCTTCCAACGAAACAGGTTTGTAGGGGAGAAATATAAAAGTTTCGCTTTCCATATCGCTTACGAAAGACATGCATTTTATATGGCGATTCATTTTGAAGCAATACACTTTTGACACATAAAGCGCTTTATTCAGCGCATATTAAAAATGTTACAGTTATTTTTTAGACTTTTCCCTTACAAACCTGCTTCGTAGTAAGGGAATGCCGTGGCACTTGAAATGTTATTTTTTTATAAAAGTTGTTGAGAGTTCTTTCACTTACTTTACTGTTTATTGTGTTTCGCAAAATGATAAAATTTTTTATTGAGGAAAATCTTACTTTTTTCCATTTGTTCTAACTATAACACATGCTAACAGATAAAAACGGTTGGTTTTTAAGCAAAAAAAAAAGTTTTTGGGATTAGGAGTTTGAATACTTAAACGAACATCTTTAATTTAATTTTCTTAATTTGCGAAGCACTTACGGTACATTCTAAATCGAAAGCGCAAACTTATGCGCTACAAACGTGAACTGCGAACTAATTCCTGCCAAATTAAAAATATTAAAATGGCCACGGCAGAGGGGGACGGATGGCTGGCAAAATATAATTTAATTTTTATTAACAAAAAAAAAAAAAAAATAACAATTCATGAGATCTGTTAAGTAAGTTGATCAATGTATTAAACGTTAGTTAAAAATAACAAAAAGGTCGGTTTTTTATATGCATAAGGGGGTACTTCTGTAAGAGATGATGACAAAAGAGAAAAATTATCATTTAAGGAAATTTTGAATGCAGCAATTAGTAAAGAAAGTGCCTCGTAACAGAAATATATAAACAAATATTCTGACAGTGCATAAAAAATATTCCTGGAAAATATTGAAGGATTAAGACTATTAAAGTATGAAACCTTTATAAATTGTAATTTGACTCAGAAAACACATTCGAATTAATATGAAAATTTTTATAATAAATGTAAATGTATAATTAAGTACTCACTATGAGATATAAATAACGAGATTCTATTTGTTTAAAAATAATTTTTTTTAAAAAGGAATTAAAAAATTGAAGTGGTGAGCAAACTGAAAATGTCCAGAGATTATATAATGTTTTTGACTTTAAATGCAAACATCCGTAGAAAGTGACTCTTTTTGATTAAAATTTAAAATAGGCTGTCCCCGATTCTGTGAAGGGTACTTTACACTTTCACACAAGTTTTACGTTTTTTAAGGAATATAAACCCTGGCAAACTTGCGAGACTCGTTTTATGAAAACCTTTTTAATTTTCGTGTAATTTTAATTAATGTCAGTTTGTAAGAAAGGTCAATACAAAAAATAACTAAAAAAAAAAATAATAATAATTAGTATTGTGTTTATTTTGTTGAACTATTTATGGTTTTTAATCCAAACTTTTAATATTTTTAATTAGGCTTAAGTTCATCAAATTTAATTTTCATTAAATTAGTTTTATGAAGAAAGGAATTTTACAAAATGAAAATTAATTAAAATTGTTATTGATAATCTTTCATTCTTGACCGTGGCCGGGGCTCGAACCGCGGCCGGCAGGTTACCATGACATGTTTCGATCGCAACCACTCGATCTCCTCAGATGGATTTGCCGTTTTACACTCGCAGCCATCGACGACTGCTGACGTCAATAGTCAAACATCAATCCTTAAACCAAATTGTATTTTAACCTTTGGTAGATCGAAATTAGTTTTTTTTTTTTGAATGATTATCCATTTTAATTGATTTTACATGTATTTCATTCTTTGTTTTTTTTATTTTTGTCTTTCTTTTTCTTGTTGACCTTTTTCCTTTCATTCTTGACCGTGGCCGGGGCTCGAACCGCGGCCGGCAGGTTACCATGACATGTTTCGATCGCAACCACTCGATCTCCTCAGATGGATTTGCCGTTTTACACTCGCAGCCATCGACGACTGCTGACGTCAATAGTCAAACATCAACCCTTAAACCAAATTGCATTTTAACCTTTGGTAAATCGAAATTTGCTTTTTTGAATGATTATCCATTTTAATTGATTTTACATGTATTCCCTTACTTCTGTTTTTCAATAACAATTTTAATTAATTTTTATGTTGTAAAATTCCTTTCTTCATAAAAATAATTTAATGAAAATTAAATTTGATGAACTTAAGCCTAATTAAAATATTAAAAATTTGGATTAAAAAAAAACTATAAAAAAAGACTAATTTGCTCAAAATTTTTCATTGAAAACGACGTTAAAAGCACTAAAAGATCTGTTTGTATGAATGCACAATTGAACAGCGCAAGTTTGCGAGTCAAAATTGTTGGGCAAGTTTACGAAGTTTGTGTAAATTAATTCTCATACAATTTTTGACAGTTCATTTGTGAGGGCGTAAAAATGCACAATTTGAACAGATTGGGAGACTTTTAAGCGATAGCATGAAAACCTTTATTACAAAATAAGTTAAACAAAAAAAGTCTTTTAAAAAAGAAAGAACTTGTCAAATGGTATCGCTGCTTTTCAAACAAATCGTCGGCATAATATGCAAACCTGCTAACTTCCTTTCAACACATTTTACAGGAGATACAAAAAACTTTTTATATTTCCTATTTGCAGCTTGAGTGGAAAACAAAAAATATAGTTGATTTTACACACTTCAAGACTCAAATTGAAGAAAAACTACATGCTGGTAGACGAGGCGTATATTCTCTACCACACGGCATCAAAATCTCAATTTACTTAAAAAGTGCATTTAGCGGGTTTGCATATTAAGCTGAAGATATGATATTTTGTCAATGATGCCACAATAATAATAATATAATTTATTGTCACTTTTCTATTAGTGACACTCAAATAATCAGAAGATGTAGAATGGAATACAATAAGATAGGAACATCTTGTAAATATGTTGATTTTTAATGTATTTCTTATGGGAATTGGTGAAAAGACTAAAAAATAAGCAAGAATTATGAGAAATATTAAGGGAATTGGACTTTTACAAAAAAGCTTTATAGATTAAAATTTGACTCAAAGAAGCATGTTCAAAAAAATGTTTAAATAATAAATTTATAATTTTGTTTACAAATAATCAATTTTTTTCGTTAAAATGGAGTGGAATTTATATGGGATCTATGATAAATTAGATTAAAAAATAATTGAAACAAAACTTAAGGTAGAATTTAAGTTTGTTTCTGAGACCTACGATTTAAACTGTTTTTTCAAAGAACCATTAAAGACAAAGCTAGTTTTTGTTTGATACTAATTTAGTTGGGATATATTCCTTCATTTAATCGACCAGTTCGCTGAGGGATAAGGCCAGCCACCACGTAATTAATGACGTACGCGTGACAGCTATGCTAGATTGCATCTGTCAATTGAATCTTATCTAATACTATCGCTTTTATTTATTATTATTTATTATCGTTTTTGTCGTTTTAAAATACTTTTGGATCACTTCTGAATAGATTATCATAGAATTCTTTAGTGTGATGTTTAAACACATAATACTTAACATTAATTTTTCCACAATATCATTTTTTTTTTGCCACAGTTTAAGACGTATTAAAGTCTTTTTCCAAGTTTGCTTCATATGCGGCATATGGAAAAAATTAACCGAACTTCACGAAATTTGGTGATTTCTAGTCTTATGAAATTTACGCCCATGTTCTGAAAAACGCATATTGCTTAAAAACGCTAGAAATTTATTTAATAAAAATTCTGTGATTTCCCTGCAACAAAAGACACAAAGAAAGTTATTTTTTTGAGATAATAATAAACATAAAGAAAGTGTTTTATGTTTCCCCAAGTTTTAAAAAAATCTCTTAATCCCTTTCAAAAAATCTGTCCCCATTTTCGAATCCCCACTTTGGGGACAAACCCTTTATCTAGCATCGATAATATCAATAACATCTGGGAACTTTTTTTAGAAATTTAATTGTAATACATTGTAAAAAGACGAAATGTATTTATATATAAGCGAGCGCGAAAAAGCTAATTTAATTTACAATTCTTTTTTTGCATAACCTGACCTTGAGCTTGATTTAAAATAAGAAGAAATAAAATTAAAAGGTCGAAGACTATAGACTAAATAATTCTTTTAGAACCTTTGTTAAAAAATGACTCAATTGAACTTTTGAACTTGACCAACAACAGGCTATTAAGTCGAATTTTAAAAATTTTCAGTAGAAGCAAAACAATTTTTAAAAACATATTAAGGGTACTTTACACTATCGCACAAGTCTTACGTATTTTGAAGAAAATGCTTCCCTGATCTAATATTGTTTGAACATTTTCCAAAAAACAATAACAACTTATAATTACAGGGTTGTATTTTCGTCAAAATACGAAATACTTGTGGAATAGTGTAAAGTACCCTTTAGAGGAATAAGAAAATTAATTTTTACCCTTTCACTACCAAAAAGTAGACAAAATAGCACGATATTTAACAACAAGAAGATATGAATATGACGTGCCGATTTTTCCCAAAAAGTGAAAAAAATAAAAATTTTGTGTTAAATACCCTGTTTTTGATCGAGTGCGATATGTGGAACCGAATTTCTATGAAACTTTTTGAACAAATTTTTTAAATATGATTAATGTACAGTAAGCGTTAAAATAAAGTGTACACCTTAGGTTAGGTTAGGTTCCATTGGCAGCCGTGATCAAGCACAGCTCACGTGGGTCCATTAATTAGTTCCCGTTGTGTTACCATGTCACACCGTCTCCCATGGGTCCTAAGTTATCTGGCTGCTAGTATTACCACGCAGCCATCCGGTCGATTCAGTAAAGGAGTGGATCCTGTTTACATCAACACCAGAGAGACAAGTTTTGTCCCCAAGGGCTCTTCGACCAAACATTTCGAGTCTTAGATCTCCGAATGCCGGGCAATTACAGAGAAGATGTTCCGTTGACTCTTCCTCCTCCTCCTCGCCGCAACTTCTACATAAGTCATTGTAAGGGAGCCCCAGCCTCTATGCGTGCCTCCCAATGGGCCAGTGGCCAGTTATAACCGCAATCAGGTGTACACCTTGTTTTCCAATACAAAAAGTGTTATGTTAGTTACAAAAAATGATTAATTTCTACTTTGCCAAATTTGATCAGACTTCGAGCTTGCTGTCATCTGTAAATACGTTGCTCCAAAACTTAATGAAAGCAATTTCAAAAATATAGTATCTATAGTGAAGCGTGATAGGGTAGGTTGTTGTACTACGTCCTAACAGCTAGATCAACCCAATAGTCGCTCGATATCACTCCAACTAAACATCTGGGAGCATTTGGACAGATAATTAAAAAATCATAAGCAGCAAGCACGCTCTGAAGAAAATTTTGCAGGAAGAGTGGCCAACTTTGAAATGGGTGAAATCCAGTGTTACCACCAAAAAAATTCAAATTTACACTTGAGATGAGCAAAATTACCCGATTTAAATGAAATTACACCTGATATAAAACTGAAGTTTTATTTAATATAAAGACATTAACAAAGAAGCAAAAACACAACAAACTCATTAAAAGATCAATATTAGTCAAACTGTTAGGATTCTTATTGTTTAAATAAATTAACAAAAATAACATTAATAAAACATAAAATAAAAGTCCTAAAATAATTAGTTTAACTTCCACATTTGGTTGCATATATCTAGGGAAGGTTCAAAATGCTCATTGACATTCCTTAATAATGGGTGTTTTTTAGCCTCATAGAGATTACGAAAGATTAGCTGTCAAACGAACTGTCATACTGCTTTCACTTTTTGCTCAGGCACATCATCATGCATAGAATCATGCTTGAACAACGCCACCCAATTATCTAGTTTACTTTGAAAATCAACTATTATAGGCGACTTTATGATTAAACTGACGCCACTTATTTTTTCACAAATAAAGGCGATGTGTTGATTTAGAGAAAATAAATTTTCAATTAGACTTCAAGACCGTGCGATGTGACACCTCTTGATTAAAATTATTTTTTTTTTGTGTTGTCTACCATTTTAAGTTTCATGGTCTTAAAAATACCCTGTATACCTCATTTAGTAAACAAAATGCTTGCAGGATTTTAGTTCAGTTTTACAACTGCAAAGGGCGTTAAATATTCTTCAAACTCAAGCATTAAAAAGTTGCAAGATAAAAATAAAATTAATTATATGTTGGAATATTGGAAACATATCGACCCCTAACCGCGAAAATAACGTAAGCGC
The DNA here is from genome assembly GCA_963931875.1 of Pollenia griseotomentosa. Lineage (NCBI taxonomy): Eukaryota > Metazoa > Arthropoda > Insecta > Diptera > Polleniidae > Pollenia > Pollenia griseotomentosa. Next base: position 8,711,290 of record OZ007563.1, on the reverse strand, counting down.
CAAAAATCAAATTTTACAGCAGAGAGCTTTTTAATTTTATTTCATATAAATTTTGTATGAAATTTGTCGCTTACAATAAAATTGTTCTTGCTATAAAATCGTAACGGTACCTTATGTGACCATGACATTTTAGGAGATGATGCAAGTGTTGCCAATAAAGTTATTTATTACAAAAAACGAAAATTGAAAATCATGTCGCTTACGTTATTTTCGCGGTTAGGGCTCGATATCTACCCCTAGGCTACTTCAGGTTCTAAATCACTATGATAGGCATCTTTATCCAAATCTAAGGGCAAATTTTGCGACATTTATAACCAAACTTTTGAAAATTTATATTTAACGATTGAAGTCTTTTCTCAAAAAGAAACCGATACTTTGGTTCAGAAGACTATGCATTTTTTAGCAAGAATATTTAAGAAATTAATGTCATCACTGAAATCGAACTTTGATTTTATTTGGGTATCTGAAGTAAGAATTTTACCTAAGAGAAATTACCTACGCTCTTCCCACGACAGTAAAAATTATACCAAATTCGGGTAATTACCCCCAAAGTGGCAACACTGGTAAAATCAATGACCAAGAGACTAGAAACCGTCCTAAAAGTATAAAGAGATCAAACAAAGTATTAGCTACTATACTTTTTTTAGTATTTTAAAACTGTACACTTTTTTTGACGCGTTAATAACGGAGTAAATTTGGTTTTTATTGTACTGTTTTTAAAGTAGTATCTTAAATTTTAGTTTTATTTGTAAAATAACATAATCCAAAGATTTGTAAATAACAATAAACTTCAAAAAATGTCAGTTCTTTTTTACTTTAATAACACTTTTTATATTAGAAAACCAGTTTTGATGTGTGTCCCTTAAATTCATTTAAAGCCATTATTACAACTTGGCGTTACCTAAAGTTAAGATCAAGTTGACATACAGTTATATTTTATTCGTCAAAATGCGTCTGTTATCTGTTGATAACAGCTAACGCGAAGTTTTAATAATGGCCCTTACAGGATTAAGATAATTTTGCTAGCTATTTATGTTTTTAAACACACTTATGTATGGAAGTTTGTTAAATATGTGCATATTTCATACATCCTTTAAATATACATACATACATATAGTATATGCAGTACATACATATGCATTTGCATTATAATTAAATATAAATAAAAATTTTTTTGCATATACATTTTAAACATATTGTTCGCATTTGCAAAACTTTAATTTCAATATTCTCTTTCGCATTTGCTAAACACATATTCGTCGCTCCCCTAATATGTACAAACTTAGCGTTTACAGTACAGCAGCAAAACATGCTAACTTTTCCACTGATGCATGCAAAATATTTCAACTGTCTTGTCTACTGTGTTGCAAATTTTGACGACAGAAAACTTGGACAGTGATTTGACATCTGCTGACAGTAATTTGAAGAAAAAAAAGTGAAAATTAAATAAATCAAAATCTGATTTTTATTTTTTAGGTTATTGTTGTCTTTGTTAACTTAATATAGTCGCTTTATACTATTTTTTTTTGCAACTTGCACTCGACACTTTTTTTTAAAATGGCATGTCTTAATTACTGTCTGGATGCCTACGTCACGAAGACAGCAGTGTTCTTGACAACTAATATGCATTTGTCTACTGTCTAAAAGAACTGTCAAGTGTAAACGCTATGTAAAGAAAAATTAAAATTATCTATGTATTCAAATGGAAATGGTGTAAAATAGTCGTAGTAAGTTTTATTTTTTATTTTTAATAAAAGTAAGTGTTTAATATTGACAATAAAATAGGAAACGTAGTAAGAAGAGCATTAAGAATTATGAAAATTGAAATAAAAGCTATAAATTACAATTGAAACTTTGAAAAAGACCCACAATCAAGTATTTCGAAAGGCGTTTTAAACTTTTTTTTCATTATGAACACTGAAATCGAAGTGGTAAAACGTTACACGCAACAATCGAATTGAATTAAAAAGTCGTTATAATTACAAGTATTTTGTTTATTTACATATGTATTAGTTTATTAGCGAAGACATAAAAAAAGGTTGTCTTATTTTGTTTGTTATTTGTTTAGTTTTTACACTGCCTTTTTAGCGTTAACAAATGTTTAGTACATAATTATTTAATTTCTTTTATATCTTCGTTACAGATTCTTGCGCCTTTTAAATTTGAGTGCTTTGGTTGCTTTGGAATAGCGTTTTTGCTGAAACAAGAATTTTTCTTTAATTTTTCAACGAGTTTAATAAAATTTGCCACCACGTCGCAGTTTACTTGGCTATTTAAATCACAACACGTTTGTGTTTATAAAGTTAAGAAAAAATCCTACAATTCGGTTAATATAACATAATCTTAGATTTGTTATACAACAAGCGCCACCTGTTGAATTCCATTTATTCGTAGATTAACATTAAAACATATTCTTAGAACCGTTAAAAAGGCTTACGCTTGTTACAACACTAACGCAGCAGTAACGTAAAAAATGCCCGTTCAGTCACCTATTGAAATTAGCAATCGTGTTATCGATCACATCGATGACATTGATCCTTTGGAGTATCATGGCCATTGGGAGCCGGTTGGTGTGGCTCGTGTTGTTAATACGGGCACCTCGGCCATGGTGACCTTTAGTAAGCGCAAGGAGCAGCCTTACATAATACAGGGTTGCTTGGGCAACCAAAAATTTGTTTTCGAACAGCTGCATTTTCATTGGGCCGACACCGACGAATCGGGCTGTGAACATACTCTGGAGGGTATAAAATATTCAATGGAGGCACATGCTGTTCACTACAATGCCAAGTATAAAGATTTCTCAGAAGCTAAAAACAAACCTGATGGTCTGGCTGTTGTTGCTTTCTTCATACAGGCGTGTGGAGAAAAGGATTGTCCCGAATTTAAGAAGATCACCGAAGGTATTCGTATTGTACAAAAAATACATACAAGTGCTTCAGTAGATTCAGGTATAGGTTTGTGAATATTTATTGGCTTGTTAAAGGTTGGTTTAATTTTGATACCTTTTTTCTTTGTTATAAATATAGATTGTCTGTCGTGGATTGGTTTGCAAGAACTGAGCAAACATTATTATACATATAAAGGATCTCTAACAACAGCACCATATTTTGAGAGTGTAACATGGATTATATATCGTACACCGATTTATGTATCAAAAGGACAGGTAATATTATATAAATTTTTTGACGAATAAATGTTTTTTTTTTAATATACATAAGAACATTCGGTTACGATACATCGAAAGTATGTATGTATTATTAAAATATTCATTATTTTTAACTTTTTAAATATTCACCGGATTAGATCTCAATATTGCCAAATCTTGTCGCTTCTATTAACTAATTATAAAATATTAAAATACAAAAGGTTAAATAATGTAAGAACCTTGCCATTACGTTCAATATAAAATGTCATTTAAATGACAACCTCTAGTTGCAGCAGTCGATCCTTTTAAGATAATTTTCGACCACTTTTTCAACCTTTTCGGGCGGAATCTCGGTGATAACTGAACGAGTGTTGGTTTTCAAATACTCCAACGTTAAAGGCCTTAAAGGAAGCCCCAAAAAAAGTCTCGTCGCATGATCTTGTTGGCCAATTGACCTTCGCCAAAACGTGAAATCTCACGTTCTGAAAACTTCCCATGCAATAAAGCTAAAATCGGTTGTGTTGTTTGGATTGTGGCACCGTCTTGTTGAAACCACATATTCTCTAATTAATAGTCTTTAAATGCAGGCCAAAAAAAGTCGGTTATCAAACGACCATAGCTGAGAATGCCGTGGAATCGACAAATTCGGCTTATCCGCCACACTGTCACTAACAGAAGGATATTTTCAGCAGAGCACACATTCCGATAATGCACAGGACTGAGCACATCTGTAACGCTTCCACTGTCTCCTTAAATTTCATTACAATCTTGCCAATTCCTTGCTCAGTTGGTAGATTATGACGACCATAATCACCCCGTAATACTCGAAATGTGGTGGCCACGTTTAAACCACTACTTTTGTAGTAAGTTGTAACTATTTTTATGCGTTCTTCGATTGTAAACGAATCATATTCGTAAATGGCAAATCTTTCACTACATGAATAACACTTCAGATAACAGATATTTAACAGGCCAGGCCAGCGGTTTTGAAACCATTAAATGGTGTTATTGGATAAGTGGGCGTGACACCTTCTATACAAAGCCAATATGGTTTCCATATCTGGAGAATGGCAATAGTGGGAGGGATGAGATAAGTCGGCGTGGCACAATATAGATCCTTTTTATATCTATAGAAGGGTAGGATTTTTTTTTCCAAAGTTAGTACATATAGCTGGGCTGTGAAAGCACATAATAAGTAAAGATAAGTGGGCGTGACAGCTCCCAAATAATGTTTCAGCTAAAGTTTTTAAATTTGGTACAAATAGCTTGGTTATTGATATGCAACATCAGTCAAAAAGTGGGCGGGATTTGATAAGCGGCCGTGGCATAAAATAAAATTCTATATATCTGAAGAATAGTTAATGTTAAATAGACCAAATTTGATACTAATAAAATACCCAACATCTGTTAAAAAATGAATTTTGGAAGTGGGCGTGATACCTCTTATACAAAGACAACACATTAAAATTTCTATATCTCTTAAAATCGGGTTTTGTATATTAAAATAAATTAAATAAAAGTAAATTAGTCTGAGTTTATACGGTTCATTCTTTACTGAAAAGATTGCTACTTTATAGGCGAGAGAGGCGAGGGGTATGTACTCGTTTCTTTTCCACTCGCCCCTCTCGCCTATAAAGTAGCAATCTTTTCAGTAAAGAATGAACCGTATAAACTCAGACTTAAATCAAAAAGTTTGTTTTTGGAAAATTTTAAGTTGAATTAAAACTAAAAGTGAAGTATTCATCTTGACAGCTTTAGGTGTTCATTCAAGTGTTACTCCATAGCGGACGTGTATTTAAAATACATGATTTTTGTAAACTTTTGGTGGACCAATTTGAGCATTTAATTTTAGCGATAATAAAATATTTATCAAAGAAATTTTTGGGAATACAAAATTTTAATTAATAATATTTTAAATTTTCATAATAAAAAAACTAAAATTTATTGTTAGGGTTTAAGCTAGTTTCTATGATATTCTCCCAAAAAGCAACCAGTGAAATGCGCATAGAAACTAGCTTAGCCCCTAACAATAAACTTTAGTGTTTTTGTCAAGAATATAAATTAGGAATTAAGCACGACAAACATCTTATAAAATAATAAAATATGTGTCCAAAAAAAGTTCTTCAAAAATTAATTTTTTTTTTTTTATTTTAAACGTATTTAATAAATATGTATATTTACTTTCCAACTAAAATGACTTTAATATTCATTTGAGTCGTCACAACATTTTCTGTCGATTAAAACGATGTCAATTCCACTTGACATCGCGTTAAAAACGACGTAGAAAATACCAAGTGACAACCTGTATTCTTTAATCTACTTAAATAAATGACAGTCGTTATTTATTGTTCCGTTGCCGTCGATTTTCATATTAGGGGTATTTTTAGAATAAGAAATTGATATACATATATACAATGTTTATTTTAAAACTGTAATCATAGGCTTACTAAAAACCATAATATTTTACATTCTTTTTTTTTTAGGTTCAAGTTTTTCGTAATCTCCAATCATGTCCCAAAGATGAAACAAAGAAAATTGTAAACAACTATCGTGAAATTCAAAAACCCGATAAAAACCCCGAAATTATTTTCGCTCGCAATGCTAAACCAAAATCAAAATTATGATCTAATCATATTGAATACTACTTTAACAATAATAATTTTAACAATCTAATTATCATTCTATAATCATATCTTTAAATAGTTTCTAAACAAACCTTTCTAACTCTTTATGTGTACTTCTTTTTTAACTATATTTATGTATAAATAAAATTAAACGCTACCAAGTAGAATTCAAATTAAGAAAAATACAATTTACACATATTACAATAACAAAAAAAAAAAAAAGAATTACATGCTGATACAAAAGTTAAGTGAAGAAATTTATGTAGGGGTTCTCATATAGCAATTCTTCTTTGTTCGAGCCCATAGATTACTAAACTACTTAATATTAGTAAGGTAAGGTCCGGCTGGCTGGCTATCCATGTAAACCTTGTGCGCAAAGTGCAGGTCGCAATTTTGGAGATAATTTGATGAAATATTGTTACACAGGTTCTAATTGGTATAAGTACCAAGCCTATTGAAAATAGGGCGAATTGGCCAAACAATAATTGACATTGTTGGCAATTCAAACTTATTCGAGTCAGCTTTATTTCTGGAAGAAGGAATTTCATTTGAAGGCAACGGACATTTTTATTCTGATTTAATTTTGATTGCAATTAAAGAATTGATTTAAAAAAAATTATTAATTTTGAATGCAATTAAAAAAATTATCAATCATTAACGAGAAATCATGTGATTGCAATTAAAACAATTGCAATCTTATACGGCTCTGCGCATGAATAGTAAAATCAATAAAAAAAAGGTTTTTTTTTAAATTTTTCGAAAAAAAAATAATGATTTTTAGAATTTGTAACTCTATTATTACCGTTATTTCAAGAAAAATATGACTAATGATTGAAAAAAAATTAAGCTATTTTTTTACTATGAGGCACACAACAAAACAGAATTGGTACATAGATAAGAACCCCTGTATTTTTCTGGTGTAGAACAGTGTAATTATTACAATTATTTTTAATTCATATTTATCGGTTGTCTGAAGCAATAAACTTTATTATTAGTTACTTTTTACTATAATTTTATTATTAAAATAAGTTATTGTTATGTTTTCTTAAAATTTTATTTAAAAATCTCTTTTTTCTCTATTCTTTCCAACTGTGTTTCTTTGTTTGAACAGGTTAAGAAAACAATTATTATTTTTTTAATGAACATCAAAACAATTTTTTAAATACAAGTGCACTTTACTAAGAAAAACTTATAACTTTAATTGTATTTCATAGAAATATTGCAAAGTTTATTTTAGTTTTTTTTATTACCAAAGTAATTTTTGGGAATATAAAATTTGAATTTAAAAGATTTTGTTATTCGTGCTTAATTCCCACGTGGCCTAAGCAACCAGTGAAATGCGCATAGGAATAGCTTATCCCATCAACAATAAATTTCAGTGTTTTATCAAGAATACAAATTGGGAATTAGGCACGAATAACAAAATCTTTTAGTTTTTTTTTATTTTATATTGTTTTGTTTTGTCTGGTATGTATTTATTTATAATCATTAATTACTAAATTACATACATATATAAACTAATTTTTATAAATCAAATATCAAATTAAATGAAAAAAAATAAATCGACAGTTGAAGTTTTTTTAAGAAATCAGCGTATACAAGAGCCAAATAATTTCTTATAGAACTAATTTTATTAAGATTTTTAATTGTTTCTTTAATATTAATGGCTAGTGAATCAATTTATTATTATGGGAATTATACTAATTTTTATTAAATAGTTTATTATAAATTTAATTTATTTTAACCTTTAGAAGAATAAAGTTTATTTATGTTGTATTTATTTCTTAAAAGAAGGTTAATTCCTATTTTATTTTTAATTTTAGATTGGTATGATTACTTTTCGAAACTTTTAAAGTACTTAGGCCCGTTTTCACAACTTGCCGATAGCTAAAGGTAGGATTTTATCGGCCGTATAAAAAGTGTTCCATTATTACAACTTTACTTTAACCTACCAGGTAGGATGAACCTTAATCTACTTTATCGCTCACTTTAGGTTAAAGTAAAGTTGTACTAATGGAACACTTTTTATAAGGCCGGTTAAGTTGTGAAAACGGGCCTTAGGTTATCAGACATGTTCTTAAAATTACAATAGTAATTTTAAGTTTTTTTTTTGAAAACAACAAAAGTTTTTACTTGGTTTAAAATTAAGGAATAAAATAAGCAAGTAATTTTAAATCGGCGGCCCCTTGGCTGACCGGTTTAAAATCACAATTATGAAAAAAGTTTATTATCCAGAACACCTATCGTGTTATTTCAAATCACTTTTGCCAAAAGTAATTTTCAGAACATGCCCGTATGTTTCGTAAAATCTTAATGTCTAGACTCAAGACCACCGGTTCTCCTTTCGGGAGAGGTACATACGTGAAAGAGTCTGCGTTATGTATGTTAAAGCAATTGTTTTAATTTGCAAATACATATGTATATATAAATTGGTAGGCTCACGTTGATAGTGGAGCTAATGAGATTCAGGATAGTGATTATCAGAACAGGACAGAATGTCATAAATTTTACAAATCAAAAGTTTTAAAAAAGTTGGGTAACTTATTATAAGATCATGCACAAGGACCGGAAAACTTTTTTTTTTATCTTTTTTAAAAAAATATTTATCATTCGTGTTAGGAGTGCCAGAAGATATTGATAAGAAATCGGCATACAGGGGTGTTCTGGAAATCGAAAACGCAAGAATTTTAAAAGCCGTTTTTTAATAAAATTTCTGTGATAAATGAATTTTGTGACAAATATTTCTCTATTAAACATAATTTCATAAAAAAAATTATAAAAACTTGATTTAAACTGTATTAATAATAACTTCCAAATTCTTGCGTTTTCGATTTCTAAAACACCCCTGATATTTAAAAAAAATCAGCACTGAATAAATTAGATTTTTTGGTAGCCTAAATTATTATAAATTGGCTAAAGGGTTTCTTTTCTTTGGGGAACAGAAATCGAGAGGTCTTTTGCCAATGATAATTACAATTGATCGTTAGAGAAATTATAATTATTGGGGTTGAAAAAGAGGAAAGAAAACAAGGGATTCGTTTTCTCTTTGTGTAGGGGATTTAAGCTGTGTGATCTTACCTATGGCTGCTGGCGATTCTCCACTTAAATGAGAATATGTTGGGGGTTTTCTTTTTTGTAATCCAAGTTAAATTTATTATTAGGTATTCACTTAGCCTGAGAGTTGAATTTAAGTGTCGTTAGTAGAGAGGTTCGTCGCCCAATTGAAGTGTTAAAAATGAAGTGAAAACAAAAGTCATGTTTTAAACTTATTCAACCTCGGCTTCTTATCCACACCGATGGTTGGATAAGTTTTGATCGCCCAATTTTGGCGAGTACTAAATAGTACACTTAGAGAAATTTACGTTTGACTATAGTTAACTTCAATTAGGCATTTAATTCAATCAAATTAACAATTCAAAATTAAAATTCATAAATCAAATAACTAACTTCATTATAAAATGCACTCAAATTTACAGTTTTTATAAAGTAAACAATTCAATATATATAATTCAGTGAACAATACAAAGGTTTAATAAAATAAGAAAATAAGAAAATGCAAAAAATGTAAATTGTACAAGCACTTTAATTAAAAAAATGGGCAAAAAATAAATATATTTTGTGAAATTCAGCCAAATCGTACCATAAAAAAATTTAAGTATCACAACAACAGCTTCACCTATCGGGATAGAACTTAAAAGAAACCTGGCTCCCGACCAAAATAACTTATTGTCCAAGATTGGTGTCAATCGGTCCAGCGGTTCCTGAGTTTTAGGAGCACATATACGGCACAAACGATTTTATATACATATAGATCGTGTCAACAGTAATACGTTGTCTCTTCGAACATTCAATGAGACTTTGGACATAAAGCTTTTTTTTGTCCCATGACATTTTCCAAAATAATTCAAAAATCTCTTTGCGCGAAACTTCGGAAAAATAAGAACAATGTCGAATCGAACTTTTTTCGCAAAACATTGCATTGACTTACATGCATCCTTTATTTCTCTAGGCTTACGTACAATTTTCACGTTTCCTTTAGAAAAACCTTGATATTCCTTTCCTTCCATCCGGTTTCGTTGACTGCAATGTCTCCAATTTTTTTTAGTCTTTTTAAAACAAGCTGCTGCATTATAATCTATATCCATCGATGACATGATGTTTTTTGTTTTATTTTTCTCTACTTCAGAAATATTAATATGTATACAGATCAATCACAATTCAGATAAATGCTTTTGTAGATAGGGCCGTTGGTTTTTTTTTGTGGATGTGAATTTTTTTGAATTTTGAATTTTTTGTTAGTAAGGGCCGTTTGCGTTTTAGCTAAAATAAAAAATCAATTAAAAATAAACGTTTTTACTATGGTCAAATATTTGAGTTTAGATTAAGTGTTATCCAAAATGAATAGTTTTTTAATTTAAATTATTTTTATTGATAGTTAAGGCTCAACCAGAATGTGAATAACGTGACTTAAGCAAATGAGCAAATACATGTAAATCATATGTGTAAAACCATATTGAACTTAAGGAAACTTTATGTTAAGTTTTATAAAACTGTCATTTGCTTAATTAAGCAAGGTGCGGAACTAATCGCTCATTCCGTACGGAATCAATGTTTTTATATTTTCTTTTTGTTATTTTAAATGCATTTGAGAGGCTTTTTGTTTTCTTTTTGACAGTAGCTTAAGTTTGTTTATGCAAATTCTGGTTGGGCCTTTAGTCTTAATTAAACTTACCTTTACTCTATTTTAATTGTCAAATTTTTAAACTCAAATACTATAAAGTATTATATATTTTCTTTTTTTCTTTTATTTAGATATATGTAGTTCATTCTTCATAGTTAAATATTTTTTAAATACAAATAAAGGGCTTATTGTAATAACATTATAAGCCATCCGAATTGAAAACCTGGGTATAACCATCCCCTCAAAAGATTTAAATTTCAATGTTTTTATTGAATTTTTACCAATTTTTACATATTAGAACAACATTTTAAATATCGAAGTTATTTATGTATGAAATTTATGATTTTTTTTAATGCGTGGGTATACAAAGACGTTTTGTGCAGGAACGATGAATAAATATCAATTGCACAAAAAAAAAACTAATGACTTTATTCATATAACAAATACATGAAATTTTTTGAATGGGAAGTGTCTCGTCTACTTAAAATTTCAAAAAAATATACCTATAGAACCCATGGTCCAATTAGTAGGTCTGCTCGAAACGCCTGCTGATTTTTTGCAGTTGTGTTTGTTTTTTCTATTGTTGAATTGATGTAGTTGCGCGGAGACCTTCTAATTGGGCAATGATAGCATCAGTGCTTAAAAAACTGCAGTCAAAGTAGAAAAACTGCCATTCCTTCCACTTCATTTGTAATGGGCAAAAAAAAAACAAAAAAACTGTTCCTTATTCTTTTGATTCATTAAATGTAAACAATCGCTGTCAAACCAATTAAAAAAGCGAAAAGTTGTACAAAAAAAAAAAAAAAAAAAAACTATTTCATAAAAAAAATATATTTTACGAAATTATTCTCAATTAAAGAACAATGAATGAAAATTTAAAACGTGACAAAGATATTGACCGCGCCACATTGCTAGAGATTTCAGGTACTAATATGAACGAATATTCAATAACTTCATCCGTAACCGATACACATCCAATTTCTATGAATCACAACAGGCGGTTAGTAAATGAAATGATTGACTCTATGTTCGAAGAACGTAAGGGGACCTGTGAAATGTCTTCCTCACAATGTTCAAGCTTGAAATTACATGTTTCGGACTATAGTTACGATAAAAGGCTCCAATACTGGAAAGATGTTCTTAAAGACCGAGAGAAAATATCTTCCAAAATTTCCGAGCAAACTAAAAAGAATGAATCGGATATTTTATACAATCGTTTGGGTACTGTAAATGAGAGAGATAAAAATACTATTAAACGTTTAATGGACTACGCTCAGAGGCTAAATCCCACAAGTTTAAGTACCAGACAACCTTCAGTTTTACAAGAAAAGTGTGACACGAAAATTTCAATATTTTTACCAGAAATACAAGAAACTTTACCGCAAACTGAAAGACGTGAAAATGTTCAGATGGAAATTAGTGGGTTGCCTAAAGTAGTCCAACAAGAACTATTGGTTCGGCCTGAAAAACAAGGCAATAGAAAACCTTCTAGTTGGTTAAAATCAAAACATTTGGAAAACTACATCGCGGAAAAGCGTCATGACGTAGAACGGGTCATAGAGTATTACCCTGATATTGAAAATTTGGAAATTGTGGGCAAGAGTTTATTGAATGCAGAGGTAAAAGAACATAATCCCGAGATACAAATTATGTCATGTAATGAAATTTGCCAAATATCTTCTGAAACCGAACGTGAAATCCGCCCAATACAAACTGAACTTAAAACTAACTTAAAGCTCATTGAATATGGGTTTAAAATAAATGATCAGGAATTTATTATTGCCAGGAAACACTGTTCGCGCAATTTTAAAATATTTACAAATTTTTCATGTTTTCCATTCCAAACTGAAATCAAAAAGATCTTTACTTTACAAAACATAGGAAGTAAGGTCTTGACATTTGAGTGGGTGCAACGGCCTTTCTATGACAAGCACTCCTCGCTTTTGAAATGTTGTGACAATGAGTTTGTTTTTGATAATTTGCCCTTCCGCTTATGCAGTAGGGAACTTAAGGAAATATTTGTAATGTACCAACCGAGACGTGTTAATATTGCTAAAAGTAAATGGATTTTAAAAGTAAAACCAACATTTTTCAGTCGCAAAACTGATGGCATTATAATAAGTTTATGTGGTGTATGTGCTGCTCCACCGGAATATGAGCAAAAACTAAAGAATATACAAAGTGAAGTAATAGAAAAATCGATTAAGAAAATGGTGGTTGAACTAATTACTGGCTTAATTAGTCTAGATACTGATTTGCAGCCCTGGGAATTTAATTGTCCTTATCAACGTTCTCTCAGTGAAATGGAACTATTTGAACAACTTAATTTTGGTTTTAAATGTGAGAGATACAATGATTTGGAATCATTGAAAGATCTCTATAAACGAGCTAAGAAACCCCGAGAGAAAATGTGGGATTTGCAAATAAATACTTTAAAAAGTAGCATATTAAATGTGCCACAAGCCGAAACTCGTGCTTTAATGTTTAATGAACTTTCTGCTATTTTGAATTCAATAAAGGGATTGAGTGTAGATTTGGAGACAAAAATGTTTGAAAATCCTGAAAGAAATCGCAGTCGTTTACTGTTTGTAAAGGGAATAATTGTCACTGCCATAGAAGAGTGGATAGACTTAATATCAACCTTAGAGGAAACATTTTATAAAAATTATATAATTAGTAAAGAGTTTGATAAGCAACAAGACGAAGAAGTTAGAGTTAATGATGAAAACAAAAATTTAATAAAACTTCCACAAGACGAGTTAGAAAACCGTCAATATATATTGGAAAAATGGATTTATAAGTCAAAATTATATCGTGATGCTTTATATATGCAGACTTATACATTGTTGTGTGATTTTGTGGAAAATTTTGTAAATGTTATTGAAAGCGCAAATGTAATATAAATGAAGTTTATATTTCTTAATGCCTTTGTCAAATTTTTTACTATATACTTTGTTATTTACATATTTTTTTTTTGTTATATGGAGTAAAACTAGGTTATTAAATTAATCTATTGTAACTTAAACAATATCTTCACTAAGTAGAGGTATAATTTTTTCCAAGAACCAAGTTTTGTTGAATTGTAAATGATCACCTTCAGACTCAAGAAACATTAGTTTTCCATTTGCAATCATGTGATTTAAACCAAGCTGTAAGATAGGATAACATATTGTTATTAATTTTATGTTCTCAGCTTTTTTGATATTCATTTAAAGATAAATCTAAATCATAACACAAATATGTAATTGTTTAATCAAAATTCCTAAGTTATCTTATAAATTTAATCAATACATTTTTCAAATTCTACCTGTTCATAAACGCGGCTCTCTTTTAAAGGCAATATTTCTTTATCTTGTCCTGGCTTGTAAAATTCAAACCATTGTGATTCCTTAGGTTGCACAATGGTATCATTTATAAATTTAATCATTACAAATCTAAAAAAAAAAATTTTTAAAGTTCTAAGTACCAACAGAGTAAAAATATATCATAACTAACTTTTCTAATTTATTTAAGTTTTCCGCATATAAACCATTTATGAATACCTCGTTGTTAATGTCGGCCAAAAATGTACTATGCGATTTATATTTTTCCTCATTTAGGGGGTCATGCCAATAGGTAGCCTGTACTAATTCCAATTGGGTCCAAGTGTCGTAAGCAGCAGTATTTAAAACGCGACGAATATATTCACAAGTTTTTGATTTAAGGCTAGGACATTTAGGTAAACCAAATACACCCTGATGTTGGCCACCCATTGTTATAAGCACTTTCATGGCGGGCAGAGGACAACGTTGAGCCAAAGCGCGCCTGCAATTTATTTTTATGAATACTCTGTGCTCGTTTCTATGACATACCTATACTTACAAGAACTGTCCTCCTTGACTGAAACCTATAGCATTATAACCATTTTGTAGTCTTTCATCATTGGCTATTTCCTTGCAGGCATATTCCACTTGAGTGTTGGGGTGTATAAAAAAACCACTTTCATAATCTATAACAACATTGCCACCGATTTCCAAAGACTTAACATAAGTATTATTTAGTTTAGATTGCAAAAGTTTTTTAATTGAGCCCAAGCTAAAGGGTAAACAACAAGTGTCTCCTAGAAAATTGGGGTGAAATAAACAAAACAATTTTTAAATAAGTACATATGTATGTATTTCCTTACCCATTCCATGCCACAATACAATTGGATATTTTTCGGCATTTGATATTTTATTAATTAGTAAAAAAAAGATTAAGTATTTTATTATCATTTTTTATATTCAATTATTAACAAACAATTATTTTCAACTTAATTTAATTAAATTATCGGCAGCAAAACCGCATATGTAATTGCAATTTTGTTGTTTTTGTTTTGTTAAATCAATTGATGATAATAAAAACAAAATAAGGCAGCTGCAAAGAAAACACAGTTGGTGAAAAAGGTAACATTTAACATAGAGTTATTGATGTTAAACAACAGAACAGTGTTTTAAGTAACAGTACATATTTTAGTTTATATAACCACACACAATAGTGAAGGGGGTATTATGGGTTTCTGCCGAGGTTTGTAACACCTTAACATATTGGTACTAGACAAATCTGCAGGCAGGGATGTCCGTCCGTCCGTTCGGCTGACTGTCTATGCAAACCTTGTGCGCAAAGCAAAATTTGGAAAATAATATAATGAAATTGGGTTTATAGGTCCTAATTGCCACAAAAGTAAGAATTGGTCCATCATTTTACATAACCCCTGTGCAAGCAAGTTTCTTTCCGGAATAAAGTCTTTGCGCCAATAAAACATTTTTAGGCCACACCACAATAGTGGAGCATAAGCATTTGTGCTGATGTGTGTAACATTTAAACTATAAATTATACCGATCGACTCAGAATCTCTTTCTGAGTCCACCTTACGATGCCCGTTCGTCCGGCTGGCAGGCTGACTACATAGGTTCTCATTGCCACAAGAAAGTCTAATGAAAATGGGGCGAATCGGTCCATCATTTCATGTAGCCCCCATACAAACTGCTTTCCGGAATAGGGTCTTTGTGTTTACTATCAAACCAATTTTAATAAAATTTAAAATATAGATCGATCCATATTTATACTGACACATAAGCTATGCATTAAAAAAAATAGGACCACGTGGGTAGATAGAGGTCAATTTATGTCTCGCAGAAACTATCCAACCGATTTTAATGAAATTTAAAACATACTAGGTAGTTCCCTTCTCGAAAATTTGTTTTTAAATACTGTGGTGTAGGGTATTATATGGTCGGGCTTGACCGACTATACTTTCTTACTTGTTTTATCATGGTACATATTTAGATTAAATTTGTCCCAAACTTATTTGATTGCAATCTAAAGGGGCCTATAGACACATACTGCTGACAGCTACTGCCGATAAACCCCAGCTAGCATTTGGGTGATTATTTTTTGTAAAAATCACCCAAATGATTCTTTTCAGATCAGTTTTGATGATTAAAAACTGATTTATCACTTGAGTGATTGAAAAAGGATTCATATATGATTCATTTATATGTTTAAATAATGATTTTGAATTTTTGTTTTTGCCAAATGGAAAAAATAAAAATAGAAACTTTCATGTCAGCCAAAGAAATAAAAAGCTTGGCTTAAATAGAAGCACATAAATTATGGACAATTTATGAACATAAATGTTAGTGCAAATTGTTTGTTATCTTCTTTGCGAAAAACCAATTACTTTTGTTTGGTTCAAAAGCAATAATGGTGCTGATTTTTTTGGAGAAAAATTAAAAAACATGACAATTAAAAAATTATATAAAATGCATATAACCAAAAACTATATAGTTTATGATTAAAAAATGAGACAAAAACGATTCAATAATGATAAGAAAACCTAATATAAAAATGATCAAAATGGAATCAGAAAATTGTATCACAAATGATTCTTTCAGGTGATTCTTTGGTAGGGTACCATTTTCTCACAACGAGAGTATCATTTATGATTGTAAAATGAGCTCATATACGGGTATTTTGCCCCTTAAGCTGATTCCTAAATGATTAGATTATGATACAAAATGCTAGCTGGGGTACCCTTCGTATACGTGTGTGATTGATATTTAACTACACACCTATCAATCATTATTTTAAAATAAATTTAATTTCGTGAAATTCAAGAAAATCCTTATTTTCTTCACACGTTTTTTTCTAAAAAATTTATTTTGAATTTGTTTTGATTTTAATGAAAAGAAAAATTACAGTGGTATCCCGGTTTAACGAGTTATATATTGTCAGGCCCTTTCGTAATATCGAAAAATTCATTAAATCCCGAAGTTTTTTTTAATACATTTTTATTAATAAAACAATAATATTTTAATAAATAATTGTGCATATTGATGACTTTGGCAGCTGATATTTATTAGATAAAGCACTAAGCCGCAGGCCTTTTTCATAGTCGTCAATAATGTTTTTCTTTAAGAATAAAACGTTTTCTTTTGGGCATTTTGATGTCAAATTTACAACAACTTCACAAAAATGACGTAAAATTTGAAACAGAAAACAAACATTTGTTTTGAACAAAAGTCAAAAATGACTTTGTAACGTACAAATTTTTATTTTGGATAGCAAGTCTTTTCTTTGTAAGAAAG
The DNA here is from genome assembly GCA_963931875.1 of Pollenia griseotomentosa. Taxonomy (NCBI): domain Eukaryota; kingdom Metazoa; phylum Arthropoda; class Insecta; order Diptera; family Polleniidae; genus Pollenia; species Pollenia griseotomentosa. Next base: position 8,694,232 of record OZ007563.1, on the reverse strand, counting down.
GAAAATACTTCTCTTAGCTCGTTGTTTTCAGTAAAATTGCTCTTAAAATATGGTAAAAATGTATACAATGTATGCACAAATGTATGCAAATATGTTTGCATTCATTCTATTTTGTTTTTTAAAATTTTTTTGTAAAAATTCGTTATATGGAGTACAAAAATTTGCTGTTTGTTCGTAATATAAGGTACTAAATGGAAAAGATATGACCGTACGTTAAATCGCGAATTCTTTAAACTGAGTATACGTTAAACTGGGATACCACTGTATATCAAAAAACGAATTAATTTATTTTATTGTTCATTTGACCAACTGTCAGCAGTATGAGTTCATTTCAAAATCAAACCTAATTTGATTTTTCACACTGCATTGTCTGTGTGACGCATACATAAATAAAAATTTCAAATTTACAAACACATGCTGATTGCACGAGCATGAGCAGTATGTGTCTATGGGGCCCTTAAAACATCTTACAAAATTTTATTGGAATCAGTCCATATTTAACCATTGCTCCATACAAGTACTACGCCCTAAAATAGCTTTCTTATGGAGGACTCAAAGCTAAAGCGAACCAAGGCATTGACTCGGGTTTATTACTGTTACCTTTGGAACGAAACCCTTTTTGATTTAGTACTTTACAGAACTGGATAGAGATAAACTTTGCCTAGGATTTTGAACCAGTTTTGAAATACATATCGCACTGGTTCGTCTAAAGGCGGTAAATTCAAAATTTATAAATTTTCAGTAGAGACAAAAAACTGTTTTTTTTTATATGTACTCTTATACTAAAGGGTATTTTTTTTTAGAGTGTCATTAACAGCGGATAGTTGCTTTTTGTTTAGATTGCTTTGAAATTTCATTATAAATCGACTTACAGCAAAGCAACGAGTGCAAATTGTTGAAATTTTTAATCAAAATAATTCGACGAATGGGCTGAAGCACAAATTGATATTGATTTTGAATTTCCATTGAAATTTTATTTTCCGATGAAGCCCATTTCTGGTTGAATGGGTACGTAAATAAGCAGAATTATCACATTTGTAGTGAGGAGAATCCAAAAGCTTTTGTCGAAAAACCATTACATCCACAGAAAACTACTGTTTGGTGTGTTTTATAGGCTGGCAGAGTCATTGAGCCACATGTCTTCAAAAACGATCATGGTCTGAATTCGAAAAGTTGTTGAAAATTGGTGTTCCAGATTGCGCCTTTTGCGCGCCAGCCGTGGCGGCCACATCCGTCGATTTCTTGCAAAAAGTGAAAATTAAAAAATTTTTGAGTTGACTCTCCTCCTTAGAGGGACCAGTGCGATATACATATGTATTACATTTTATAGCTTCGTTCGGCTCAACTCTGAACCCTCCATATATGGGTAGTTCCAAAGTGTTGAACGTGACAGTCGTACGCATCAAAAATGCAATAACATTTTAAACAACAAATATTTTTACGTTCTTTTAACCCTTAAATTATAGCACTAAGAAAGAACTATTATCTATGCTAAAGTTTATGGGGGGCGCGATTCTAGGTCAAAGATAATGGTAAAAAAGTAGAGTTCGAACGTGAAACAAATAGAAGTAGTTCTTGTGGCCATGTATAAAAAGGCGTAGTTCAGCGAAACCTGGCACAATTTTTTATTCAAACTACTTTCAGAATTTTACGTAGCAATGTAACATTAAAATGTCTTTGGTTTGATTCCAAAATCTTCTGTATTTTTTTTTTTTGTTTAAGCCAAAATCTGGTTCGATACGTGACATTTCGAACGTGAAATTTTTTCCATAATAATTTAACTGAATAATGATTAAAACAAAATAAAAAAAAAATAAAAAAGATTACAAACTCCTTTAAACATTAAAAATACGTATTTAAGCAACATTTTGTAGTAAACTTTAATAGAAGGGTTCAGCGCAACATGTTTAAAAGAACATTTTTTTACCGTTAATCCGAATAACATATTTATCTTCGAACTCTTCTTTAGATTACAGACCATGTAAGAAATTTTTTTGGAATAATTTTCATCAAATATCACCTCTTTTAAGGAAGATAATATTAAACAAAACTTACAATAAAACATTCTCACAAATAAGAAATTACGTTTGCACAACTTTGCAGTCTGATTGTTCATCTAAGACTTAGATTCTAAGTGAACAAATTTATGGGTAAATTTACAAAATTAGAAAAATCTAAATATTTCTCTATGACAATATCGTAAAATAGTCTGCTTTTAATAAATTTTCAATTTTCGGTCACGGTGGACCTTTTGACGGAAATGCCCATATGTTGGTATTACTATACATTTTCTCGCCAAACGTGGCGAGGTCTAATTTTTGATTTGGCGACATGGCGACTTTTTGGCGATTTAAAAAAATAGTTGGCCATTTTTATGAGCTATGGTTTTGTTTTAAAATTTGTTATGTATATTAAATTTTTTATTCAAATTTTTATGTATGAAATTTGAGGCATTCATATGTATGATCAGTATTTGAAAGTATGTATGTTCAAATGGCTGAGGAAAATAATAAAAATCTTCGAGAAAATTGTTTTTTTTAAGTGCTCTTAAAAGAATCAATAAATATAATTCCTAAAAACATGAATATATTTAAAGTCTATGAACATTTTTCTATTATATTTATGTTTATTATCATAGATAAAAAACGTTGTTAAAGATTTTTATGAAGTCAACGTACCTCTTGATGTTTACGAAACACACCCGAAAAAATTAGCCTGTGTTAATTGTAAAGAGTGTTTAAATGATAATATTTTATCTAATTTATATAGGTTTAGCCGAAAATTTTATAGCTACATGGATACGGCAGGCACGTACAATTTAAAGGAACTTTATATGCTGGTAATTACAACAAGTATTGCCTGTGTTGAAATTATGAACTCCACAAAAACTAGCCTTCGGAGTAGAATGCATTATGAACTTTTAGACGCGTTATTACAAATTTAAATTACATATATGAATGTGAATAGTACATGTTGCACTTCTTTTGTACCTTCATTGAATAAATGTAATTCTCTTACAATGTATTCCAAAAAAAGAAGACGAATAGGGAGTCTTGCCAGTGAAGCGTTTTAGATAACTGCAACTTATATACAAATGTATATCCAATATTTTGTTAATACCAACTGCAAAAATTCTTCTTTGTTGCTTTAAGTAGACTACTATAAACTATTTTATAGTAAACATTGCAACTCTTTTGTGTTCACGAACTATTTTTTGTGTGTTCTAAATAAATATTAAACAAAACATATATTATGGCGACTTTTTTTTAAATTTTTGTCGTATTTTAGCGATACTGAACAATTTTTTTTTTTAGAATTTATAAAAAATATTTTTAATAATTCTAAAAATACGTATTTTATTGTCAGAAACTGAAAAAAGAAATGCTTTGGCGATTTTTGACATTATTATTGGCGAAAAAGGTCAAAATCAATCTGATAACCCTGGTGTGTGGTTGAAAATACAGTGAGGCCTCGATTATCTATAACAGAGACCCGCATCATTGTTGATTATTATTTTTTTTGTGTGTTTCTTATTTTATGTAAACATATAATATAATTTTATGTGAACATGAGAAAAAAAGTAGTTTTACGTTGGAAAATTCTCTTTCTTCGTTTATTAAAATTTGTTTTGATTGTTCAAAAGTAAACGAAAAAAAAGATAATTTGTTTATAATTTCGGATTACAGAGGTAATTTAATTTAAATAAATGCAAAATTTTTTTTTATTTTCCAGTTAATTTATGCTGCCGGTTAATCGAATGACGAATAATCAAGGCCCTTCTGTAATTCAAAAAAAAAATATATGCAATCAAAAATCATCGTATGCACGCAAAAGGATTTTGGAAGTTGCTTTAAAAGGGAATCAAGATAAAACGACGTCGTAAAAGCCCTCATGTGAATTGAGTGATAGATGAAGATATCTGAATAATAAAGCTTTTTTCCTGCTAAACCGCTTATGCTCGATTTCAATTCCACGCTGCTGAGAAGAACTAGAACGAATTTTAACACCAATATTGTTCTTTTCTGTTGAGTCTTTCGAAAGTCAGCATGTTTTCAACGGACAGACAGATAGACGCAAAATAGACTTCAAATTACTTATGGACCCAGAATATATAAACTTTATGTGGATCTAAGATGAATATTAAAAAAGTTTCAAACGAAATGATACACTTATAACCTCGTTCGCTACTAGTGGTGGGAGAGGGTATAAAAAAATGTTTAAAAATTAGAATTTTTTGGCATTTTTCTTTAATCTAAATTTTCTTACCAAGATTACCAAGATTGTCCTCGAGGTAGATAATTTAGTATCATTTTAAATTTTAAAAAAATGTCCTGTTTATTCAATTAAATGGTTTTTTGCTGTCTGTTTTTAGAACGCGAGTTCAAAAGTGACTCATATAAAAAAATTTCAAAATTTATAGGGCTTAAAAAAGTAAAGCTTTTTGAAAAGACATTAAAAGAAAGCATTTAGTCGATGTAGTCATTATGTAACACGACACACAACTTTAATTCACCACCTGAAATACTCAAGCTTTTTATTTTCGATAATATGTACAAAGTAAACGAAAATGATTTTGCAACACTTGATATTTTTAAAGAACCTTGTCTTCAATATTTATAAAAAAAACTGATGTTTAATAGCTCTTCTTTGATTAGATACATAATTTACAAAATTTACTTATGGATGTGTCAAAAGCTTAAAGGCCTAACTCTAATTTTCGAACATTTGTCAGTTTTGTTATATTAGTCCCAATTCATACGTTGCAAGTCTTATTGATAGATAAACTTATCATATTTTATTCTTTATGTATGAAGTACACACATATGTGTGCGTTTTTTTAGATTACGGATGAGAAAACAAAACGTATATGACGAGTACACTACGAAAGTTTTGTTGTACATTTAATGTATGTACTAATAAACACAGACTTTCTGAAT